>JAVANC010000013.1:30563209-31078209 GCA_033319125.1 Parnassius glacialis | reverse complement strand
TGTATTTAGTTGGTAAGCCTTATTAAAAAAATAAAATAAAATACACTATTTTTACTTTCTTTAAATTCAGTACAAGCGGTTCTTGCTTTAGTAAATTGTATGATACGAGTACGCTTACTTCTGATGCGGGCACATTATGCGTTCAATAGAAGAAGTCTACCATGGTATGTATATTTGTAAGACCGTGTTTATGAATAAAACCTTTTTTTAATTTGCCTAATATAACAATTTTTCTCTAATTAATTGTAATCAATTTAAGCACATTTGTAATATTAAAGATCAACTTTGTAATGTTTCTTCTGTACCTGTATTGTTGATAGGCCAGGATTATTGTAACTTACGAGTATTATTGCCTTTAAATGTAATTGTAGGTAAGGCTAACGAAACATGTGCGACCCTCACTCCGCTCGGTTGGTGTGTACCTGTTCATTTGGCTTCGGAGATGATCGGTCACATTAATTTACACTTGGTGAAGTCTTGGAAGCAGCTCAGATGGAAGAGCGCATGTTGGCTGAACTCCATGATGAGGTACGTCGATCCTTTAACTTAGAATCGTTAGGGGTGTCACTACAGCCACGACAAAATAAAGAGGACATCCAAGCGTGGTCACATCTGGAACGGACAGCGACCCTGGTTGAAAGCGGATAGCAAGTCGGCTTACCTTGGATCAATGAGAACGGGGTGGCTCACCTGTTGAATAATGGATATGCTGAAGTAGTGTCCAATCCAGCAGTTGCTCAAAATAGTCCCAAGACCTGGTATCTGCCCCATTTCGGAGTCAACGACCCTAATCTTATTAGGGTCGTCGACTCTTAAAAGCTTCGTTTGGTCTTCGACGCAGCGGCCAAATCAAACTGATTGTCGCTAAACGATTACCTACTTAAAGATCTAGATCTATTAATGTCGTTACTCGGGATCATGTTCTGCTTCCGGGAATATAAGGTGGCATTAACCGGAGACATAAAAGACATGTTCCTAAGAGTAAAAATTCGTCCCGAAGACAGAAACACTCTTTGTTTTCTTTGAAGAGACAACCCAAAAGATCCAATCAAAACATACGAAATATCATCTTTAATTTTCGGTGCAAACTGTTCACCCTTTATTGCACAGTTTGTAAAGAATAAAAATGCAATGTGTTACGAGTCATCGTTGCTGTCAGCTGTGGATGCGATTTGTAAACAACATTACATGGATGACTATAGTATGTGCCAAATCGATTGAGAAAAACGGACAATGACCTTTCGGTCGTTTAACCAGGGGTTACAAACCTTCAATATATAGGCACATTTTATATGTAGTACTTTCTTTATTTATAATGATTTTTTTATAATGATTGATATAATATATATTTATTAACTATTATTAAAAAGTTATGTGAAAGATCGCTGTAGAAGAAAAATCATCTATTGTTATAAAGTGCTTTATTCATTTAACAACAAAAAACATTAATTTATAACACATATAAAGATTCGAGTGATAACGACACCGAATAAGTACGTACTTATGCAAAAGATAAAACTTTATTTTTAATATTATATAAGAACTTTATTTTTATTCGGTGCAATCATCACTCGTATCTTCACTTGATGAACTATCTGTAACATTAATTATAAAGCGATCTGCAGTTTGGTCAATTCTATCATCCATGCCACGCATTTTTTGTTCAACCTTAAGGACATGCTGAACACAGTTTTTCCATTTATCTGGCGTGATTTGAGTTAAACCATCTTTAAGTAAATTTTTAACATCTTTTAACTTGAAAGTTGTATTTTTTCGTGCAACGTACCCTTTCACATCTGCCCACACAAGTTCAATGGGGTTAAGCTCACAGTGATAAGGAGGTAACCTTACCACTGTGATGCTTTTTTCTTTTGCCATCTCGTCGGTGACGTAACTTCGATAGTTATCTTTAACTGCCTTTATTTTTTCCATTAAGTGGGTCTTTGTGTCCGAGGGCACGTATGCGATCTGTTTAGATTCTAGCCATTCCTGCATATTTTGTTTCCGCCAAGACATTGTTGGGGTTTTTTCTAAACGTCTGGAGTGGTAACTAGCGTTATCCATAACTATGACATCGCCGCTTTGCAGTTTTTCTATTACTTTTCTAAACCAGTCCTCGAAATGGAGAGCGTCCATACTCTCATGGTAGTCACCAGTAGATGATGATTCAAATACCCAATCACATCCCTCCAAAAAGCCATTTTCATTGCCAACGTGTACAACTATTAATCGCTTTCCTTTACCCGAAGGGGCTTTCGCGCCAGTAGAGTAGCCTTCTAACCGTGATTGACGAGAAGATTCAATTGTGGTGTCTTCCCATACCTTTCCCATAGTATGACCTGCGTTAATCCATGTTTCGTCAAGGTAAAAAATGTTACGTCCCTCGTTTCTTAATATTTGTATTTCTCTCAAATATCTGGTACGCCACAGAACTATCTCTGGGCGATCTATTAGACCACTTTTTCTGTTTCTCTTTATATATTTGAATTTTAAATGGCGCAACACACGTCGCAGGGAAGTTTTGCTCAAGTTTGGCAACTGGTCATCTTGATTTATACTGAGCAAAATTTTGTCTAAAGTCGGTAATTCTCCTGCAAGAAAGAACTGATGCACTTTCGCTCTTATAGCCGATTTATCAAAATCGTCCAACTTGTCAATTACAGACTTTTTTGTTTTATTAATTATTCCCTTTTCTGGTATTTTATGGGAATCTCTATACACGCTTAATACGCGATATATAGTGCTCTTGCTGACTCCTGAGATCTCCGAAACCTTTTCTACCATATTAACGTTTGAAGGATACACGTCTTCGGGCCAGGTGTTTTTGACATATTTGTATACATTAATGATAATCTCTTGTTCCCCGACCGACAAAGTGGTAGGTTTTCTCTTTTTTACTGGTGACGTTAAAGGTGCTCCAGAAGATGGGCCTGTAAATAAATGACAAAAATATACTACCATAGTACTACATCACATAAATACATATTGTTTTAGAAAATAAATACCACATGGTCACATAAAAAGAGCGCTTTAAGAAATAGAAAGGCTACGTCGTCGCATTTGTACCTATTTGTACGTACCTGCTACGTTTATTATGGGTCGGCGACGTCTCTTTCCACTTGATGTTGAAGGACCGGGTCCTTCACCAAATTCTCCTGAACTCATGTCGATTTAGTAACGACCGTCACAGTAAAACTAATATAACAGATTCAAAAAACAAAAACTTAACGATATAACAAATTTAACAGTAAAAACTCAACTAAAACAATGCAATGAATGCTATGAATTACCCGAGACGTACACACGCAAGCGCTATCCGAACACGAATGAAAACAAAATGGCGGACCGGCCCAAAAAAGGTGACGCATCTCTGGCTGCCATTGTCACGTTTCTTTTAGAACGAACTGACGTAACGCGCGTTTTGTTTATTTTAAAGGGATGAATTTGCAAAAGCTCAATATGGTGATTATATTGCTTCAAATATTTTTTTAATATGAAACTGTTATTAAATGAATTGCTGCGTTACTTACCATAAATTGAAATATAAAATATAACACATTTTTCGCGATGTACCGTAAGATTTTACTATGTTTATAGGAACCACAGACAATATTATTTAAGAAACAAAAAAACAAAACATATGTGCTGACCTAGAAGTGGGAATAATATCAATATTTAAATATTGTTATCACATCTAAATTGAGATTTTGTAAGTTACGCCTTTTGACACTCGGCTCATATCTGAGGTCATTGTCCGTTTTTCTCAATCGATATGGCACATACTATAGTATGGAGGATGAACACACTGCAATGAAATTAGTGCAAGATGTTTCTTTCATTCATAAACAAAGCGGTTTCGTTATCCTAAACTGGACAATTAATAGCTTAGGGGTTTTAAAACAGCGTATCAAAAGAGTCTCTCGGTACAGCGGCCGTAAGGTTTAAAATCGGTCAGCACGACGAGAGTGAGAGGACAATTGGACTTATTTGGTATCCAGATACCGATAGGTTAGGGTTTGATGTCTCGGTCAGGCGCATTCCGGAGAACATTAATAGTGGTAAAACGCGGCCTACTAAGCGGGAGATGCTCAACATAATTATGTCAATGTTTGACGTATATGGAATTTCAGCTCTATTTTTTTATAATCGTTATAAAAAGAAAAATAATGTTACAGGAAACTTGGAAGTCTAACATTGGATGGGATGAAATAGTGTCAGACGCTATATACAAAAAATGGTGTGAATGGATGAAACAATTAAATGGACAAATAATTTGCGCTTACCAAGATACTACCAAGCAGCTGCGAGTGGAAGCGAGGCGGCAATAGGATCGATGGCGGATATATACGAGCCGCGAGCGCAACGGCCAGCCTTCGGTTATAGCAATCTACAGTTACATATATTTGTCGGTGCATCTACGCAAGCTATGTGCGCGGTAGCGTACTGGTGTTGGGTGCATAATAACAAAATATATGTATCGTTTATAGCTAGCCGCTGTCGTGTGGCGCCGGTCAAGTTCGTTACGATTCCGCGCCTGGAACTTGCTGATCGTTTATCGCAGCAATAATTACCGAACATAGAATCTAGCCTCAGAGGAAAATATTCTGGAGTGATTCTAGCACTGTCTTACATTGGATAAGGAACAATAATAAAAATTATAAGACATTCATAGTTTACCGTTTAGGAGAAATTGACGAGCTTACGAAAACAAATAAATGGAGATACATTCCCTCGAAGTTAAATATAGCTGATGTTGCCACCCGGGAAGTAGTTAATTGCAATTAAATTGCTACAGAGTGGCTCAACGGCCCAAAATTTCTGCAAAGTTCTGACAATTCGTGGCACGTGGAATCTTTTACGTCCGATGTATGCAGCTCGCAGTTGGAGTATGTGAGTACAATACAGGAACATCCTGTTTATTATTTTTATTATATATTATTGTTATATTATTCTGAATTATCTTTCAAATGTAAAGATAATTTCATATAATAGCAACAGGAAAAAGCACCAGCTTCAATTAAAAAAAATATTGGTTCACACAGAAAAAAGTTAAACACATTAAAAAAAAGAACATACAGTCGTATTGAGTACCTCCTTTTTGAAGTCGTTAGATAACCGCTCAGATAGCGTCGATGTAGCGAGTAAGGTTAAATATGTCACCGCAAGTTTTTTTTATTTTAGATAGGTAAAACCTATAACATTGTTCAAAATGTGTGTTGGATCGTGTTTAAGGTCAGCCATCGTTTTTTTTTTAAAAACAACCGACAAAGAAACATACAACCAAGGAGGTTATAATTTACAACCTCCTTGTATACTACTATGGAGTGTAGAGTACAATGAGGACCATCTCTATATAAGAAAAGTGTTCCTAAAAACGTATCCAATAAGGGTGGCGCTGCAGTAGCATAGGATAAATTTAAAAAAGCGCCAAAAGTAATTAGAATAAGATGGAGAAATAAACAAGGACCGACCAATCCGCTTGGTTTTGTATTACGTAAATAGTTGAGATTTTGTATACTGTCATTTTACTAACTACTCTAATCATGAAATTTTTCAAATATTTGAACTCAGCTGACTTCACTCCGTCCACAACAGCTATCTTCATATCGTAGTTTTTCAGACGTCAGCGCTATTGTGGTATGTTTTGGAACCTCTATTTTCAGTAAATAGTAGGACACTTTTTCAACTTTCGCCCCTTATAAGATGGTTCTTCTTGTACTTTACACTCCATAGATACACCATAATGATATATTTTTAGGTTATCGATGCGTTCAAACATTCTGAATTATTCAAAATTTGAAACATTTTAGAGGAGATGCAACATTTAGTTGATTTTGATTTCGCGGGTTCGCAGTGTTCGCAAGTACCTAATAATCGATTATAGGTTTATTGACTTTTATTGATTTGTTTTGATGTTTGACATGTGGCAACATCGATGTTAAGACATCGATGTTTTGATGTTTGACATGTGGCAACATCGATGTTAAGACATCGGTGTTTTCATTTTTGACACCGATGATCATCGATGTTCGATGATCATCGAACATCTCTACTTGCTACATTTTTATTTGTTTATGAACGCGTAGCGTTTCTATATAGTTTGTGGTCTATGAATTAAAATGACAAATGATAAGGATTAAGGAACTTGTGAATCAAGAGCAAGAATCAATGTATTGGCATTCTTTTCAAAAAACTTAGATAAATTTAATACAGAGAGTATTAAATTTAATTCAGTAAATTTATGTGTTTTTATAATGTGCATCTTTTTACTTTAACAATACATAAACTTCTCTTATACGATGTCTTTATACGATGATTTAGATACTATCAAAACACGAACAACAGAAAAGGTAGCCGGATGGTCCTCGGGTATCAAGTTATTACAATCACAGTTACAGTTAAAAAAGGCGGCCGTAACTCAACCTAAAAGAGAAGCTTTACGGCGTACTACACAAGTGAGTATATAATAAATTCTATTCAAGATTACATATAAGATTAATATTGGCTGTATTTAAATTTATCTAAATTAACTAGGTACTAACTCCAGTAATAGACTTAAAAAGTAAACAAAAAGATGAAGATGAATTGAATTCAAACAGCCCAAGTGTACAACTTAAGACATTCACACCTTCATTAAATGTTTCTGATTTTGATTGGAATGTTGCAAATGAATATGATCCTATGTGGCCAAATGATTATGAAAAAGTTGCCAAAGGTAAGACTTTGTATTTCACATAAAATATAGGTACCTAGTGTGATAATTTTATAATATACTATTACAAGATATGCAAGAGTTGTGTATGGCCAGATTTAGTGGAGATATTATTGGTCAAAGTTCTAGGCCTTTTCATGACAGACATCTCTTAAGTATAAGTGTTTTGGAATTAGTGTAGAATTAGATTGGGACACACTTGTTTACTTGTATTTTTGGCAAAACTTAAGATAGTTCAATTTCTGAGTGTGGATTAGACGCAGGTATGATAGATCATAAATTTTTAAACTGCCCTAACCTCTCCGTTTCAACATACAATTTTCTTCCTAATTACATCCCTCGTCCTATAAATATTAAGTCTTTGTTAAATTTAGTTTTCACTCCTTTTGTACAGACTGTATTAGACTTCATATCTATTAATAACATTAAACAATGGAACTTTTGCCACGTACCTATATCCATTTTATTATATTAGTAATCATTTTGTAAAATTATTATAATGTTAATTAATTCAAAAATAACTACATATGTAAGTTTGTAACATAAAGCTAAGTAAGCGTATCTAAGGAAATGGAAACTAGTGGAATACTCTGTGTGACTCTCATGAAATACTTGACGCTGGTAGAATCAATTGGAAGTTACCAAACTGGGAAAAAAAGGGTATTGGAAAAATTGGTTTCCATTAATGTTGAGAAGCTAATTTATTTAATATACATCTATCACTTCCACCGCTATAACCAACATAAACATTGGCTAAAATAGTTTGTAAAATTAAAAAGAGAATCCCTATTAAGCATTCAAAGAGATTAACTCCTGGTGATTGATTTCATCAAAATAATAATTATCTCCTAATTGTTTTACAAAGTTCTTTTCACTTCATGATAAAATTTCATTTTGTTATTTGGGAATGAAATTGCTTAATTGCAATATGTAACTACTAATTTACCTTATGATCGGTGGTGAAGGAAAACATCATCAAGGAACCTGCATGTGTGAGAAGGAATAAAATATATCTAGATGTGAAGTCCAACAACATGTACTAGATCAGGTTGGTAGTTATTGCGCCATATCCCTTTCAAAAATATTAGGTGTGTTTGTGCCCAGCATTAAGATGTGTATAAACTGTAAACTTATTCTTTTAAAATTATATTATATCAATTTTTGTTAGTTCAATTGTTTAGAACTTCCAATTCTTCATTAGTCCAATGCTTCAATACATCGAACATCATCATCAAATTGTGTGGCTTTAGCTTAAATGTATGTGAATGGATGTCATAATAGACAACTTTAAGAAATGTCTGAAAAAATTCACTTGTTTCGATATTATTTAGCTAGATATAAATAAGACAAAATAATGTCTAGACGGCCAAAGGCAGCAGCATCTGTTACTGTGTTCAACATTCCTGCCAAGCATATCAAATTAATAAGTTCAACAATCATTTATTTTTCTGACAGTGTGATTTTTATATAATTTATATGTATAATATGATTGCTAGATACGATTTCATGCGACAAAACATTGGAATCTTAATTTTTAGGCCCTAGGAGAACATACCTGCGTGCTTTGAGCTTAAGGCATGCAATATGACAAATCCTCCCTACAATGAGAAATGTCCATGTCCTGCAGTCAATTATAAGGGGCTGATGAAGTAGAAGATGTACAGCATATTGATAAAATAAATAATTTTTAGTTTGTAAATAGCAAGGTGGTGCCAGTTATTTCAATTAATTTCTTTCTTTTTAATTGATAATAATAAACAATTCTTTAGAGCTTCTAGCAAAACGACTACAGCTAGATGGAGGGGACAGAAATGAAAGATCAGAAAGGAAACGTAAATCAAGATTTGGTGATGATGAACCTATAATTCCTGAAAAGACTCTTATTCCAATGGTAATGTTATTTTGAACAAATATTTAAATATATGCTCTTGTTTTTATTTTAGGATCATGCTCTGGATTGCTTCCATTATAGGGAACATTTACAATAATTGCTATAAAGTGATGTCTTTGATGTTTTTTTGCTAGTTGAGGTATTTAACATTAGCATATGGTTTTAAAAGGCCTTTTAAAACTCCCATGGGAAGAAAGGTCGCAACAATCATTTTTAAATATAAATATTACCTGCATATTAATCATGTGTGTGGTGGCAACACGGGTATCGTAAGAGGTGACTTTTGGAAATTCTAGAAAATCTTATGGTTTTTGATAGATGGTGGTTATTTATGCCAGATGTAAAATACCCAGACGGTCGACGAGCAGCAGCGTAAAAAATGTGAGACGTTTGATACTGCAATTGTTAACCCTCCTGCCAAGCATGGCAATTAAAGCAATTCCTCTCTACAACGGTAGAGTTCCAGCGGTAGACTTTCATCCTGATAAGGAATAAGATTCATCATGATGAGATCAACAGGAAAGTATGCAAGTGTATGTTTTATATCTGAATAGAAAATGATCAGAATTTTATTATTACGTTTATTATAGCCTACAACTTCAAAATTTTCACTCATCATCATCGTCATCATCATTATAGTCCTTCACAAGTCCACTGCTGACCAAATGCTTCCTCCAAAGAGCTTATCTCTTGAGAAATTTTTTACCCATTGGTTATTAGAACCTAGTTCTTCGAACTATATGACCCAGAGCAATTTCAGCTTACTGATCCGATAGACTGTGTAGGTTACTCTGGTTTTACTACAGATATCTTTACTAGGATTCTATTACACAGAAACTCATAGTATGAAACAATCATAATTTATTGTTTTCAGCAACCAGAGGAAGAAGAAGCCGAAGAAATATCAAAAAGAGCAGCCGGTGCTGCCATAGCCCCGCCACCATCATTGACTGCCGAGACTGCATCTCCACCACCACCGCTGCCATCTGCCCCAGTAACTGCACCTTCAGCTGGTTTCTCAATTGGTGGCTATGGTGCCAGCTCAGTTGCAGCTAAAATTATGGCTAAATATGGTTTTAAGGTGTGTGAATTTTTTTAATTTTATGTCTTCATTCCTGGCAATTAAATTGACAAATAAAAATGTAAAACTCAAATATAATAATGTTGTGATGTTATTATACCATGCACGTGGTTCCTAATCTATACAAATAAATAAAATTGAAGATATAAAAATTACGTGTCACGTTGTTTGTCCGCGATGGACTCCTAAACTACTGAACTGATTTCAATGAAATTTTGCACACTGTGCATTTTGGTCCAACTTGAAAGATAGGATAGTTTTTATCCTAATAAGTGACCCTTAAAATTTTTTATTGCGAATTTAAGGACTTTTATAGGAAGGGTCGTTGGAAAGGGCAGAACGTCTGACTGGCTATATATATATATATATATATACATATATATATATATACATATATATATATATATACATATATATATATATATAATATTATATAATAATATATATGGTACTAATCTCTATGATGCTAATCTCCGAAAAGGCTGCACCAATTTTGACAGGGCTCACTGGCAGATAGCTAATGTTATAAGAAGTAAATTACGCTACTTTTATTTTAGAAAAAGAATTAAGGTAGTTAGTTCAGAGCCAAGTTGCAGCTGTAATATAATTATAGCAAAATGAGTCAGTTTGAAGGTGGAAGAACCACACTGTCACAGAATACCAACGAAAAAAAGCAACTTGTCGCTGCTGTGTTTTGTATATTAAGTGTACAGAACTGGAGACCCCTTTTTACTGGATATGAGGCAGTCCATTTTAATTCTCAGAGGTGACAATTAATGTCAAGTAATGCCGAAACAGACCGACTCATCGACCACGTCCAAATGGCTACAGATTCCTTGCCACAACAGGTCCCATCACAGAGATCGTTATCCTTGGCGATTTTAATGCTCACCACACCGAATGGCTCGGTTCACGTTTAAACAATCATGCGGCGAGATCTGTTCATGATTTTGCCTTATCATAGGGTATGACACAACTGGCTACTAACCCCTACGTGGATGCCAGATGTGGAGGATCGTGCACGTTCCCTGTTGGAACTTCTGCTGATCTCTCATCCGGACAGATATCAGGTCTCCGTCAACGCCCCTCTTGGCTCCTCAGACCATTGTCTAGTCCGGAGTGTGGTGCCTCACGCAAAAATCGCGCTTGCTTTCTGCAGGCTGCCACTGTGTTGGGCGCGGATTGGGATGGGATGCGGTTTTCCTTTGCATCCTACCTTTGTGGGCGAGTTTGCTTCTCGTCGGACGATCCCAACGTTGTTACTAATTCTGTTGCTAATGTGATAGTTCAGGGTATGGAACTTTTCACCTTTTTGGTCTCCAAATTAATGGAAACTATTATTAAATGCCAGGGCATACGGTAGATTGAGGATGACCAGCTGATTAGTGAGGTGGCATCTGCATTTCGATTTTTAATTGGGGATAAATGTAGATGTCTATTGGCCACAGTATGGGTATGTGTATGCAGTCCACCTGATTGTAAGTGGGCTTACAATCAGGTGGACTGCATACTCGTTTGACACCATTATTTTATAAAAAAAAGACAATAATGCACCCACTGCTGTGTTCCAGTTTAATAGGTAGGAGTTAAAAAATTACAGTAAAATTTATAAATGGCTTTATAATTGCTTGCTACTTATCACTAATTGATATAATATACAACAATTATATATTAAATATTTTTGATGACACAACTATTAGTTTTCAATTTACAGTAGAACGCCGATTATCCGAATTAATTGGGACCGGGGTCGATTCGGATAATCGGACATAGACTGGTATGTAATATAGAAAAATGAACTGTTGCACATAGAATAAACTTTATTAAGTTTATAAATGGTTTTACACTTTATAAAGTTTTATAAAGAGTAAAACCAGCTACACCCATTTTTTCACTGAACATTCACGCCTTTTCACATAAAATCGTTCCTGAAATCGGTTGTCCAATAGATTGTTGTTGCAGAAACCATGTAAGAACAGCATTCTCAAGCTATTCATCCTTTGCCTTTTCCATTACTTTTCGCGACGAACATCCATCACCACTTTCCAAAGCAGTCACAAAACTTAAAAAATTTTCACTGTTATTTTTAATACCAGTTAACCAAGTACTGTATAAGTAATGTAAGTACTGTATAAGTAATGTAAGTACTGTATAAGTAATGTTAATTTTGTTTTGTTAAGTTTGTTAATGTTAATGTTGTTTTGTTACTTACTGTACTTGGTTTTAATTTTTTATATTACGCTTAGGACCGATTCGAATAATTGGCGATTCGGTTAATCGGCGTTCGGATAATCGGCGTTCTACTGTAATCATTACTTTACTATGCACACATTAATACTTATTGATTTTTTACTGAACTTATGTTTTGAACTTGAATAAATTTTATAAATAGGGCAATTTCGTTTATAGGAGGGTCAAGGTTTAGGAAAAAAAGAACAAGGCATGTCTGTGGCTTTGCAAGTGGAGAAGACATCTAAGAGGGGTGGTCGCATCATTCATGAAAAAGATGGTAACGTCATGCCTCCACCTGGTTTTGCTATGCCGCCGCTACCTGGTCCAGGTAAACTAAAAACTAATTTTATTTCCATCCATCTGCCCTTGAACAGTTGTCTGTTGAACATAGAACATTCCCGGAGTTGAAAGGAAATGCCACGTTTGGCAGAAAGAATGGCAATCACAGTATCAGTTTTACATACATTTGTGATGAAGCTCTATGTCAGTATGTTTACAGTTTATTCAAGGTCCGGAGATGGCTATTCCCTCTGTAAGAAGGGTAGACTTTCAACGGCGTAAATTTCATAACCTCTGAAACTTGTCATAGATTTCACAATTAATTATTAAAATTTGGAGGAGAAATGGAGAATTTGTTCCTTAGTACATCTATATATTTTGTTAAGTTAGTTTACCTATATCTATATACTTATATGTGAAGGGAAAACTGTTCTTTATTCAATAGTCTGTGGAGCATATTATTTCAAGGCAAAAATGAGTTTATTTTATGTTTTGTATATTATTTGTGTTTTATATTTAAATGTACAGTTGAAATTGAGTTACAACTTTCCTAATATACAAACTTAAAAATTGAATGAATTATGGGAAAATTTCGACACTAGTTTTCTTAATTAGGTCATTCTCAGCCTTCTCAGTCTTCAATTTTGCTGATAAAATATTTTTATAAATTTTAATTAAGGCAGTTTTTGACTTTTTTCTTTATGTACTGTTCAATTCCATAATATTTATATTTTGGAAAAAATTATAGATCTTTTATCTGACAAAAAATAAACTATTTATTTTTCTTCTTATATCTTAAAATATGGCTGGATTTGTGATAAATGTTCGTAATTAAAAGCAAATTACGTGGTAAAACCATGCTGCTGATGTTATGGCTGCAACATGAATGGGTCAGCTCCACCGGGGTAGGACCACGCTTTTACAGAATAACAACGTCAAATAGCAGTTTAGTGCTGCTTCTTCGTATGATGAGTATAAAGAACCAGAGAACCTTTTTACTGGTAAATAGGCATTCCATCTTAGTCCTCACAGCATCCATTTACCATCGGGTGGACTGTGTCACTCTTATCCTAATAAAAAAATTGTTATCTTTATGAACCAATGTCCTCTATGGTCCAATATTAATAATATTTTTAAAACTTGATGCCTGATATAAAGATATTGTATTGTACATTGCATTTTATTAGGAATGAACTATGCAACATAATATTGTAAAGTAATACTAAGAATTTCCACAAAGTAACGCCTGATACTAATTATTATAAATTATTACTTCTTAATTTTAACTACATATTAAAACAGTAATTTTTGCGCATGCACATTTTTGTTCTTTATCTGTACCATGATGGAAGAATACACTCGAGTCAGATACATTATTAGTGAATTTAAATATAAAATTTTAAACTGCGGTTCTTGTGGAATTTTGCTCATAATCAAATCTCCGTATACGGCAGGTGGCTCTATGGTGGAACATTAAAAACTATCTTAGTCATCAATGCATTATAAAATTTTGGAAATGACATGTTTTTTCATAATTGAAAAATTACTGACAGTCAACCAAAAACTTTATATAATAGGTTCATCCAAGCATCCCTTGTTCACTTTACAGATTCACCGAATGCATCGTCAAATTCACCACAAATGTCAAAGTCGGAACCTTCAATTACGGAAATTATGAAATCTCCAAGTAAAGTTGTGTTATTGAGAGTAAGTATCATTTATTACATTGAGTATTGAAAAATGGTGGTTTATGTGTTAGACATATAACAAAAATAATGCACAGCAATACAAAATCTGCATCCATCAACTTCCTGCATGTCTTACCGGATCATTGCTGCCACTCTACAACCTATATTTCACAAACCTTTGTCGGTACGTCAAACTATAATGGTTGGCCCATTGCTACTTCAGCTTACTGACTTACTACCTTCTAGCTACACGTGCCTCAACACGGTGTTTTGTGGCATTACTTGGGCCTATGTTCAGCACTGGACTTATGAATGGCTGTAATGATAATGAACCACTTGATATAGGATCAAAATGTTATACATGTGCTACAAATGTGATTCACGACTACTGTGTCAATAGTCTAAATTCCAATCTATTGTGTTACTGTAAATGCAACATTGTTTTTGTTTTAGTTTAATGATAATAACAATATAATAAAGTTAAGTAAAGTAATATAATACACATAAAAGTTCAATTGTCCAGCAACAACTATAGTCCTTCATTAATTTCTGAAAGAGTTTTTGAAGCGAAGAAATTTCCACAGCACTGCCTCATATGTGTTGGCGAACTAAGCATGTCCCTAATATATTCATTCTGTATCGTTCAATTGTCCAGCAACAACTATAGTACTTACTTACTTACTTATCATCACGCACAATCCCTGACGGGGTAGCCAGAGAGAACAGATCGCCAAGTGTCACGATCCTTACATACCTCTTTCGCTTCTTTCAGATTCATTAACTTCTTCATACATGCACGTCTAGGTATCCGAGTACTCTTGACCCTCCCCTCTTCGAGCAGTTTGCTCACATGGTCTTCGAAAGTTAGTCTCGGTCTACCTCGACACCTTTTAATATTAACTTTTGCGCTATATATTTTCTTCACCATTCGGTATTCACTCATTCGCTCAACGTGCCCAAACCATCGAAGCACGCCCTTTTCAATTTTTGTGATAAGGTCAAACCTGCCATATTGCGAATCTCTTCGTTTCGCTTCCGGTCGGCCATGGTAACGCCGCACATTTTACAAAGAGATCGCATATCCACTGCATTCAACTTGCTTTTATGCTTCTTCTGGCATACCCAGGTTTCGCTGCCATATAACAAAGTCGGTACCAACACTGCGTTATGTATTGCAAGGCGTGCACTCTTCACTACGCCTTGCCTTTTGACTAACGCAGTCAGGGCACCATTGACTTTGTTCCCGGCAGTGACACGCCTGTCCACATCTAAATCACATCTTCCATCCCGGCTAAAAGCACTCCCCAAGTATACAATTTCATTTACCTGTTCTAGACATTCCTGATTTACCCATATTTCACACTTCGTTCTCTCCGTCCCTTTCAAATACCAGAACCTTAGTTTTATTAGCATTCAAACGGAGACCTTTAATTTCACATTCCTCTTTCATACACATGACTAATGCCTGCAGTTCTGCCTCTGATGGTGCAATAAGCACTGCATGATCAGCATACAGCAGACAATTTACTTTTATGTCACACAATTTCACACCCAAACAGCTATCTTTCAGCTTCTGTAAACAGCTGTCGAGATACAGTATGAACAGCCAGGAAGACATGACACAACCCTGTTTTACGCCCGTTTGGACGCTAAACATAAGTGACAGGTCATGCCCTACCCGCACACAGGCTTTACAGTCACAGTAAAGTGACTGCACAGCCCTTAGCAATCGACCATCCACAACGTACCCCGGCAACAGTTCCCACATTTTCTTCCTTACAACCTTATCAAATGCTTTCTCAAGATCCACAAAAGCACAGAAAATTTTCTGGTTAGCAGCCAGAAGCTTTTCCGTGATCATGCTGAGAGAAAACATTTGATCCGTGCATCCTCTTCCAGGTCTAAATCCGCATTGAGCCTCCCATAGAAATCTTTCCGATTTCTCTTGCATCCTACGTGTCAAAACCTTCGAGTAGACTTTACTTGCTAAACTGGTCAAGCTGATCGCCCGATAGCACCCGCAGTCAAATGGGAACCTTTACCTTTATATAAAGGCACAATGACTGCGGATCGCTAATCATCCGGGACATCCCCCGTCTGCCAGCACAAATTGCACAGCAGATAAAAGCTGTCCCAGACGCAAGGCCCACCATACTTGATAATTTTTTTTTCTTTTAAAATACGTTACCCCCACACTAGGATTTTCTCCTGTATCGTGGAGGCAGTTTACAAACACAAATTGAACAAGGACAAACATCCAGACCCGGAACAATTATTTGTAGGCCATACAAACACTTGTTCCGTGCGGGATTCGAACCCGCGCCCCCCAGCGCAGCAACTCATTGCTAAGCCACTGCGCCACGGAGTTCAGCAGTAACTCTGTCTAGGCCCGCAGCCTTACCACATTTCAAACTTCGAATCTCACGTTCAATCTCTTTCATACTGATGACCTCAGTGTCATCGAGGTCCGGGTCTGGCGTACCAGTCACGGCGTCATCCCCGGATCCCCCACTAGGATCATCACACGCATACATTTCTCTATAAAATTCGCTCCATCGCTGCATGACGTCCGATTTTTCTGTGAGGACGTCATTAGTTCTCGAAAGCACTTTGTTCATTCTTAAGGCCGTCGCACCACTTCGGGTCCTTCCAACCTCTTTCCAGAAGAGTTTGGAGTTCTCCTTAAAGTTGTGCGACAATCTTTCGTCCGCTTCTATTCTACACCTTTCACGCATTTCCTCAATCAATGCTTTCGTATGAACTTTCTGCAGCTTATATCTTTCTTTCATCTTCTCTCTCATATCCTTATCATTACTAGAGGCCAAGTAGTCTAACCATGCTTTCTTCTTCTTCTTTACAGCTTCTTTTACTTCATCATTCCACCATGCATCTCTTCTTTTACTACTGCCTCTTTTTATTGTTCCACACACTTCTTCCGCTGCACTTACCATTCCATCCCTAAGGTTCTGCCATGTTCTTTCCACACATTCTTTTCTACCACCGATGGTGTCAAGCTTTTCGGCTACCCTTGCATGATATTTGTCCCTAGTATCCGCTTCCTGAAGCTTCCAGCTTCGAATGCGACAGACCGACTGTGGTTCTGTTACTGCCGTCCGGTAGCGCCATCCCGCGAACAGACCCCTAAATCTAGTAATCACTAGATAGTGATCCGTTCCCAGGTCAGCACCCCTGAACACTCGCGTATCCATCACCTGTTTTCGCAGTCGGTCATCCACTAGGGACAAATCGATCATACTTCTCTCATTCTTTCTTTCTCTAGTTGGATTTTCTTGTGATTAAAAATAGTGTTTGTCACAAGGTGACCCTTTTCCTTGCATACCGCCAGTATAAGCTTGCCAGCATCATTAACCCTTTTATCGCCAAACTTTCCAAGCACCGACTCGTACCCTGGTCGAGCGGTACCAACCCATCCATTCAAATCACCACACACAACAATTCTTTCGTTTCCCCTAGCCAAATCTAGAACTTCTCTTACATTCTCCCAAAACTCCTCCAGCTCAGCCCTGGACGACGAAGCTACCGGCGCATAAACAGCCAAAAGGAATAACTTCGTCAGTCCCAATTTAAAGCGAACCCAGAGAAGTCTTGAGTTCACAACCTTATATTCAGTCATAACATCGACCAACCGAGACGACAGCAGCACCCCCACTACCTGGCAGGCGTTCTCGCTCTCCGGGACTCCGGACCATAGAGCTAACGCCCCGCCAGGGAGCTCTTCAGTACCACTGCCCTTCCGTTTGGTCTCCGACATACACACAACATCTAATTCTCTTTATTTCATTATTTCAATCAACTCATTCGTCTTATTTCTCATGCCTCCTCTAACATTCCACGTGCCAACTCTGCACTCTGTCCTCCACCTTCCGCCGTGTCGGGCTGTGCGTGACGGGTGGCGGTCCCCATCGCCGCTTTGCGCGCTGCATTTCACACCAACGGGGACGAGCTAGTGGTCGTCGCCTTGGGGGGACGCCTTAACCCTCGTTGGCATGGGTGCGCAGCTGAGTAGAATTGCAGCCCTGAAAAGGGCTGGCAGGGGTCGCGACGAGCACGCTTCTACAATGACCCCCTATACAACAACTATAGTCCTTCATTAATTTCTGAAAGAGTTTTTGAAGCGAAGAAATTTCCACAGCACTGCCTCATATGTGTTGACGAAATAAGCATGTCCCTAATATATTCATTCTGTATGGTTCAATTGTCCAGCAACAACTATAGTTCTTCATTAATTTCTGAAAGAGTTTTTGAAGCGAAGAAATTTCCACAGCACTGCCTCATATGTGTTGACGAACTAAGCATGTCCCTAATATATTCATTCTGTATCGTTCAATTGTCCAGCAACAACTATAGTCCTTCATTAATTTCTGAAAGAGTTTTTGAAGCGAAGAAATTTCCATAGCACTGCCTCATATGTGTTGACGAACTAAGCATGTCCCTAATATATTCATTCTGTATCGTTCAATTGTCCAGCAACAACTATAGTCCTTCATTAATTTCTGAAAGAGTTTTTGAAGCGAAAAAATTTCCACAGCACTGCCTCATATGTGTTGACGAACTAAGCATGTCCCTAATATATTCATTCTGTATCGTTCAAGTGTCCAGCAACAACTATAGTCCCTCATTAATTTCTGAAAGAGTTTTTGAAGCGAAGAAATTTCCACAGCACTGCCTCATATGTGTTGACGAACTAAGCATGTCCCTAATTTATTCATTCTGTATCGTCATAAGCGTCGTAAATCAGAACATAAAATTGAAAATTCATCACATATTGTACCTCGGGCTAAATAATTATCAAACGGTACTGTTGTTATTGATTCACTAACTAGAGTAAAAATACACAGTATTGGCTATTCTACGTTTGTGTTAGAAAAACGCAAACGAAGTTATCTAAGAGTAAGATCAAAGAGTACAGGTATTCAAGGGTTAGTTACTCTGGGTGTAACATGGTATTTGATCGAATTTACCCTTAACCTTTTGACCGCCAAAGTCGTCTATACTTGACCAGCGCCTGCGGGCCCTTAGCGCCAACGACGTCTATAGTTGACAAAAAACACGGCCCACAAAAATATGAAATATAGATATTGGAAAATTATTACTGGTATTTTAATTCCACACTCCTCAGAAAAGAATAACCCAGCAACATGTGAGTACAAAATACAAGTCTCCTAGAGCCACAAGTACTAAGAAATGTTGAACTAAAAAAATGGATTTTTATCTTAGCAAATACTATGTCCAACACGCCAAAGTCGTCTATAGTTGACCGCTAGTGCCGTGCGCGAGCGGCATAGATTTCTGAAAAACTAGCCAAAATTCAGCTCAAACGTGATATTTTTTTTCTATTATTATTGATATTTGAATAAAACAAAAGGTTAGAAACATAAAACTATAATTAGCTAGATGAATAAAAAAAATATTATCAAATCATCTTCGCATAATAAATCTAATATCTCAACTCAGGCGCATCCTTAGCGCGTCATCGAAAATCAGTTCACTGGGCGCCGTGGTCAAGAATAGACGACACCCTGATGACATCATAAGTGATTAGCGGGAAAAGTAGTGCAGTGCAACATGAACGATTCTGACTGATTTACCTAGTGCGAATAATTATATACAATTGTTGATTAGTGAAACAGAAACAGAAACTTTTTTATTCAATATAAATTATAAATAATACTTATTGAAAGTCACTCCTTTGTATAATTACCACTGGTTCGAAAAAAACCTCTGTCCTGGGAAGAACCAGCAAGAAACCCAGCGGGACTTTTTTTTAAATAATGGCTTGCAATCATGTATGTTACACAAATTAACAACACAACAAATTAGAAATAGCTTGGGAGCGATCACCTCACTTCCAGGGGTTATTATCATCTATAAATTCTTTAATATTATAATAACCCTTTTTATACAAACTTAGTTTAATAAAGTTTTTGAACTTTGAGCAGGTCAAATTTGTATAGTTTCTGGAATTTTGTTGTAAAAGCGTATACATCGCCCCAAGAATGAATTACTGACTCGATGGAGTCGAGTAACTGGTACTACTAGCTTGTGTCTGTTCCTAGTATTTACAGAATGAATATCACTTATTTTTGTAAAACTACTTTCATTTTTGTGTACGTACATTACATTTTCATAAATGTATTGAGAGGCCAAAGTTAATATATTAATTTCCTTAAATTTTTGTCGCAGCGACTCTTTAGGCTTTAAATCATAAATTGCTCTTTTGGCCCTCTTCTGTAAAACAAATATAATTTCAGTGTCAGCTGCGTGTCCCCATAGCAATATACCATACGACATTATGCTATGGAAATAGCTAAAGTAAACTAGTCTAGCTGTTTCAACACTAGTTAGACTTCTAATCTTTTTTACGGCATATGCTGCAGAACTAAGTCTGCTTGCTAGTTTTGATATATGGGGGCTCCATTGAAGCTTTCGCGTCTAGTGTGATTTCAAGAAAAATAGTGGTATCTACAAGACTCAGTTTCTCCCCATTTAAAATTACATTAATATTTAATTGTTTGACATTTGTGAATAATTATGAACCTTTTTTTTATTTTATTAATATAAAATTACAAGTAATAAATGTCTTCTATTTTTACTTAAGGTGGAAGCTCCAGGGTGGCCCGCGGAATTAAAATTTTCTTGCGTTTTTTGGAATTGGCAGGTCAGGGTTAGGTTGTATATTTAACAAAATATGATTCGCGACCGTAGCGATTATGTGTTTACAGAATTATTATCATTAAAATCACCAATACAACCCTGTAAGTTCATATTAGCCATAAGTTCATATTTTTTGGAAAAACTCATTCAAAGGGCTAATATGAACTTACAGGGTTGTATTGGTGATTTTAATGATAATAATTCTGTAAACACATAATCGCTACGGTCGCGAATCATATTTTGTTAAATATACAACCTAACCCTGACCTGCAAATTCCAAAAAAGGCAAGAAAATTTGAATTTCGCGGGCCACCCTGGAGCTTCCACCTTAAGGTATGAAGAGCAATTTTTCATTTTGTGTTGTGCGATTTTCTTTCTCATTGTCAAAATCATCTGGCAGCATCAGTGTCATATCAAACCCCCACTGTCATAAGAGCGTAAGACTTTTCTTTTGGCCTACGCCTCCCCCGACACATAAAATATTTTGATTCGATGTCTGTATATTTTGGTTAGATCGATTTCGAAATCGATACACAACGTGCGACACGGCTACATCTCTAAGAAAGTTTCAAAAAGGAAGGTCAGCTACGCCGTTGTCGTCCAGTCGTGACAGTGACGTCATCACGATGGAGAGTAGTGCTGTGGTTTACCACTATTTTATTGTTATTGTTTGTTTTTTATTTATGTACAAAGTACATATATAAAAATAGTGGAAGACAGCTCAAGATTAAATAAAACATACCAGATTATAGAGAGTCATTTACTGCATAAAAAATCAACAAAAACTAGTTATTTTGTGTTATCGATATATCAACTCTTGGCAACACTATAATTTTCGTAGGTATTTTGTTTACTTTTCGCTCTGGCGTACAGGACACGGTAATGCGTTTTTGGCGTGGCGGTCAAAAGGTTAATACCATATTTTTATTACATGGTTAAATAACCAAAAATATAAAATAAATATAATTATAATAATATAAAATAAATTTGTAAAATAATAAAATAAGGTACAAAGATTGCATCTAAGGCCTAGTTATATATTGATACATTTATTTATTGTATGGCATTATATTAATATGATACATAAAAGGTGAGATATCCTCTCATGGCATTATATGTAGTAATGTTACGGGTAGGCCTGGGTATAGAATTTTTATCCATATATGTATTTTATTACACTGTCTTATCTCTATTCCATGGAAGCTCACTTCTGCTGCCAGCGCCAAAATGACGAAAATCAAATCGCGTCATTATGTCACGGTGTATAACCAGTCCTATATGGACCCTAGAGGTCAGTGTACGACAGACAGACATTGGCGTCATCAAATTTGTGTCAGCAATTTCGTCCCTTGGTTGCTACGTCAGCGGACGATGGGGTCGTCATTTCCCTACACCTATTTTATTTCTAGTATTGTTGTATAGCATTTTTATGTATAATATCATTTTTTTTCCAGAATATGGTTGGACCAGGAGATGTTGATGATGAACTCGAACCAGAAGTAAAAGATGAATGTAACACAAAGTATGGTGATGTTATAAAAGTGTTGATTTTCGAACTACCCAATGCTCCAAATGAAGACGCTGTACGAATATTCGTTGAATTTAAAAGAATTGAAAGTGCTATTAAGGCTGTTGTAGACTTAAATGGTAGGTTTTTTGGTGGTAGACAAGTAAAGGCCGGCTTCTATGATATGGAAAAGTTTAATGCTTTACAATTAACTGAATAGCCCACATTTAATGCAATAAATTTAAGTTTTAAATTATTCTTGATTTTATTATTCATATTTTCTTTATGATATTTTTTCTGATAAAATATTAAGAGAATGTTTTGCTTGGGGATACAATCCAAAACGATGTACAGTTGTTAAACATATATTTATACCTAGGCCTGGTAAAAAGATCTAAGGTTTACCAAAATCCTTTAGACCGATAAACTTAACTTCCTTTCTTAAGGTATTGGTAAAGATTCCCTGAGCAACTTATATCATAAGGCTAAAATTATTAGGTACGTATAGTCGTATGATTGGGAACAACTGGGTCTTACGTCTCAGGATGATCCTATGGATGTACAACAGCATAGTGAGGGCGATAAAAAAATACGCCTCCATTGTATGGTGTAATAAGGCCGTCCAAAATACAACTGAAGACAAATTAACGAGTGCCTGTTAATACATTTCTATGCCTAACGCCCCCTTGATCTTAATGTCGGCAAGGAGGCGAAGGCTAGTTTGTATAAGATGTTTGAGCTTGCTTTCCTAGTGTTCGGACTTCAACGCACAGACTGGTTTCCAGCGGGGGTCAGTGCGGGGCGAGGGGACACGGCACCGCGCGACCAGCCGACCGCCACTACAACGGCTCTTCAGATTGGGTCACCGACTGTTGCTCTATATATATATATATATATATATATATATATATATATATATATAGACCCGCGCTGTGATTCTATAGTCCTCTTCTATTCAGATTTTGTACAGTTTTCTGCAATAATTATAATATAGTCTTTCGTTTTTAAGATCACCAACATCTCCAGATTGAGGACCCTGCATTACGAAGGAAACACTCACTTTGCATGATCTCAAATACCTCTCATGCCCTATTAGCAAAATGTACGGTCCGGGTTGTATTTTGGCCGGGCTGAGATATTCGCTCATGTTCATATGCTAGTCGATAGAGATGTGGCACTTTATAATCTCTCCTAAGTTTGCTTAGAGAAAAATTTTGATTATAGAATAAATTTAAAATTATTATTATAATAAAAATATCTTTATGTATTCAATAAAACAATTAAAAGAATTACGATAAACAATTTGAATATATAGTAAAAATACGATATTTAGAGGGGCAACAAATTCTTTCAGTAACCCCAAAATAATATAACTTTAATTTTTTTAATAAAATCTTTAATGCACATCGTCATAATCACTTTATTTAAAACGACATGTTACATTACTAAAATTATATCTACGCAGCCACTCTCAAGTGAGCTAACTGCAGACTGGCGAAGATAGAACGCGCGGGCTTTATATTCTTTAACTAACCTCTAAGACTGGCTGAATGGATAGGTCATCTGAAGCTCTGCAGCCATACCATATGTATTACCGATGGTTCAAAAATGGGCCTCGACGTAGAGTTTGAAATTTACGAAGAACGACCCAAATTCATACTTAAATTCGACTCTTTATCTTCCAGGCAGTTACGTTGTCCGGAAATAAATCTGCAAAAACAATAAATCAATCATATTTTAAATATAAATTGTGATAGACAAGCAGTACTGCTAGCTCTAAAATCAAACTTGTGACCTCAAAGCTAGCGAGAGATTGTGTGAACCGTTTAAACGCGCTACGGTGTAACAAGAAGTTTTGAAATGGGTTCCAGGTCATTCGGGTACTGTAGGCATACGAGGGCGGCACTGAAAATTTCGGGAATCAAGGAAGTGACACAACATTACTATTTAAAAATGTATTTATTGCTTTTCGAAGTATTCTCCGCGAAATTTGACACATTTTTCCATACGATGTAACCAATCATTGAAGCAACCATTCCATTCGGAAGTTGGGGTCTCCAAAATGGCCGTTTTGTAGGCGTCCACAGCTCCTTCAGGTGATGAAAATCTCTGTCCACGCAATTTATTCTTTATTTTAGGGAAAGTATAGAAATCATTAGGGCTTAGGTCGGGGCTGTACGGCAGATAGTCTAATAATTCTATGTTTTCTTGCTCTAAAAACTTTTGTTCTGTGTGCGGTGTGAGAACTCGCATTGTCGTGAGGGAGTATGATGCGGCGGTTGCAGTTCTCTTTACGGAGTTCAGAAACGACCTGTGGCAAACAAATGCTAGCATACCATTCTGCATTAACCGTTCTTTGTCCCTCAAGAGGAATAGTCGTAACATGGCCGGTTTTGGAGACAAACGTGGCCACCATTTTTTTTTGCAACACTCCGTGAACGAACAATTTTTGTTGGCTTTAACTCATTTTCGAACACCCAAATTCGTGACTGGTTTTTTGTTTCGGGTTCGTACGCGTATATCCAGGATTCGTCACCTGATACGATGTTGTATACAGCATTTGAGGATCCTGCGTGGAATTTTTCGAGAGTTCTGACGCACCAAGTAACGCGAGCCGTTTTTTGCTCTTCACAGAGCGAACGCGGTATCCATCGGGAAAACAACTTTTTTACACCTAATTGTTCATGCAAGATTATTTGTATTTGACTCATGCCAACGTCTAAAGTTGGTCTTTTACCTTCTTTAAAAAAAGTCTTTTCCCTAAAGGGGCCGCTTACGATTCGGCAGAAAGGTCATACAGGCCAATGCCAGTCCCACAGGTGGTGTTTTGTGGGTAGGTGCTTATGGGGAGCAAAACGCATCATTTGTAGCGGACCACTGTCGCCAAACTCAAACATACGCAAGAAAGAATAGAATAGAATAATTTTTTATTCAATATAGATCACATGTGTAATTCTTATTGAAAGTCATTTTTTACTTTACCACTGGTTCGAAAAAAAACCTCTGTCCTGGGAAGAACCAGCAAGAAACCCAGCGGGACTTTTTTTTTTAAAGCAAATTTACAATAATGGTTGTACTAACTATATAAGTACAAAATTTATTTTAGAAACAGCTTGGAAGCGATCACCTCATTCCCAGGGGTTATTATCAACCATGTATTCATTTATACTATAATAACCCTTTTTATACAGTTTCTACTTAACAAAACATTTAAACTTGCTAATAGAGAGAGCCTGTACACTTTCCGGGACCCTGTTGTAATAGCGTATACATTGCCCCAAGAATGAATTACTGACTCTGTGGAGTCGAGAAACTGGTATCACTAGCTTGTGTTTGTTCCTAGTGTTTACAGAATGCACATCACTTTTTTTACTAAAACTACCTTTGTTTTTGTGAACATACATTAAATTTTCGTAAATATACTGAGAGGCCAAAGTTAATATATTTATTTCTTTAAATTTATCTCTAAGAGACTCTCTCAGTTTTAGGTTGTAAATAGATCTAATGGCCCTCTTCTGTAAAACAAAAATAGTTTCTGAATCAGCCGCATTTCCCCATAGCAAAATCCCATAAGACATTATGCTATGGAAATAACTGAAATAAACTAATCTAGCTGTCTCAACACTA
This sequence comes from Parnassius glacialis, assembly GCA_033319125.1. Lineage (NCBI taxonomy): Eukaryota > Metazoa > Arthropoda > Insecta > Lepidoptera > Papilionidae > Parnassius > Parnassius glacialis. The sequence goes on along the minus strand of JAVANC010000013.1, from coordinate 31,052,517 downwards.
GTGAGACCTCTAATCTTTTTTACAGCATAGGCTGCAGAACTTAGTCTGCTTGCTAGTTTGGATATATGGGGGCCCCACTGAAGCTTTGCGTCGAGAGTGATGCCAAGAAAAACAGTGGATTCAACAGGGCTCAGTTCTTCTCCATTTAAAAACACATTGGTACTCAGATTTCTAACATTCGTTGTTGTAAATTTAATGCATTTAGTTTTATTTCCGTTTAAATGTAAATTATTAACGTTAAACCAATGCACTAATTTTGATATAGCATTATTCACTTCGTCACATTTAAATGATTGAAGTTTAAGTTTAAAAATCAAAGAAGTATCATCAGCAAATAATACTATATCATGATTATCCTCTACAATAGAAGGTAAGTCATTAATATACACTAGAAATAGGAATGGGCCGAGAATTGAGCCCTGAGGGACACCCATTAGTACAGGTGAGCCGGAAGAACTTTTACCATTGATAATAACTTTCTGCATTCTATTACTTAAATATGAAATTATAAGTTTAAGCGCTGTGTTCTTGACACCATAGTACTGTAGCTTCCTGATTAATGTCTCATGGTGAACGCAGTCGAAGGCCTTGGAAAGGTCACAAAATATACCCAAAGCATCCTCTGAATTCTCCCATGCACAAAAAATATGTTTAATAAGCTCAACTCCAGCGTCAGTTGTTGAGCGACCCCTTGTAAAACCGAATTGATTTCTATGTAGCAATTTATTAATATTAAAGAAACTTAACATTTGATCTAAAATTATTTTTTCAAAAATTTTACTAAATGTTGGTAGTACAGAAATTGGTCTAAAATTGGCGGGGTCTAATGTACTACCAGATTTAAATAAAGGTATGACTTTACTAAGTTTCATTAAATCAGGAAACACACCAGATTCGACACTTGTATTAAATATAGTGGCTAGATAAGGTGCTATTATATCTATTATAGATAAAATAACTTTAACGGAAATCCCCCATAAATCTGCCGTTTTCCTAACATCAATAGTTTTAAAATATTTAACGATATCTTTTGGCAGTACTCTATGGAATTTAAAAGTATTTGAACAAGCCTTTACATTTTGTTTGAGCAATGATTCGGCGACAGTAGGAGAAGAGTTTAATGATTTAGTTGTCAAAAAAGGAACATCAGTAAAATGTTTCTCAAAAGCCATAGCAACTTCTTGATCAGATCGGGTTAAATTATTGTTAATATTCAATTGAAAATCCGAGTTGCGCGGTTTGACCTTGCCCGTTTCACTATATATTATTCTCCAGGTCATTTTAATTTTGTTTGATGCAGTTTTAATTTTGTTACTTAAGGCGCGGGTTGAGCAAAATGTCGCGGTAGTCGTTATTTGTGCGGTTTTAGGAGCTATCTACTTTTTATTTAAAAGATATATCAACAAATAAAAAACACATTATATTTCTACATAATCTTGATTTCATAAGAGCTGTATCCAATTTTTTTTTTAAAGGAATAAATATTAATATAATCTCCTTACAACGAAACCACATAAATGTGAAATTATTATTGATAACATGCATCTCCTCGTAAAGTAAGTATTATTTTATTGTGCGATTTACACCAATGGATAGGCAATTTATTAATGAACATTTCTATAGTAAAATTTTTTTCAAAAGACCAAAATTTGATTTTATTAAGAAATTATTTTAAAATCTGGGCGTATTCACTGCCCACGGGCTTGCTGGATCATTGAGCGTTGAGCTCTCGAACGTGGAGCCCGTGTCGTTTGTCAGAGCATCGGCCTGCGCACACGGTCACGTCTAGGTTATTTTATAGGTAGTATTATTTGTTTGTGTTGGGTATAATTTTTCGTATTAGTTATACATATATTTGTTGTGTTTTTACTGCGCGATGAAGCTTTTTGCGTGTAATTTCTTTGAAGTAAATGCAAATAAAAAAATGAAGCACCATTAGCATGTAAGGTTCGAATCCATAATTAACATTTCGACAAATATTATAATTTACACTATAAAAGGCTAATTCAATATTATCAGTATAGTATACAGTTAAAAATAATCGTAATAACCAACTACAATATCTTATCAGGTATAGTACTGCCTCGTTGGTCTAGTGGTTGTAGTAGTGCTGATCATGAGTTCCCGAGTTCGAATCCTGGGTCGGGCCAAAAAGTCAGTTATGAGTTTTTCATTTATTTTTTTAATTTATAATTAGTATTACTAAGTTATAGTTTTTTTGCTAAAATGTAGTATATTATTTATTGCTTGTTTTTTCTTCTTTTTCAAAAAATAATTGAGTACATAAGGTGTTCTATACTTATAATTCGGTAAAAAGTATCTAAGTAGGTACTAATATACCTACTTTTTACTATAAACTAAAAAAATTTAAAACTAAATTTAACTAAAAAGACTAAGCTGACCATTTATTTTTTAACTCAAAACAGGACATGGGTTTATTTATACTCTAAAAACTATAACTTTATACAATAAATTAAAAAATAATGTTACATTTAAAAATAGGTAATTATTAAATGCAACATTTTTTTTAAATTATGAATTACATTTGTCAGTGGATTAAATTTGCTTTAATAAAGTTGGTGATGATTTTAAATAAGAATAAAATTCTGCTCAATTTTTTTTTTATTGTTATCTTTCAACATCGCCTTTAGAACTGGAACCGTAAGTGTTTCTTTCAGACGTCCACAATTTATTCAAAATAAAAAAATACTCTTTCTATCGGAGCATTTGTACCAGGTAGACATAAAATATATTCGATTAAAAAAATTATGTTGAAGATTGTTGGCTTTGAATACTTCCATCCAAAGAGTTACGGGACAATTTTGTGTCCCGGAGCTTTAATTGGGGACAATGGGACAGGTGACCGAGAAAAGGGACAGTCCCGTTCAAAACGGGACGTATGGTCACTTTACCTATAACCCGGCGACGGCCTCGTGGCGCAGTAGCTTAGCAATCAGTTGTTGCGCTGGGGGCCGCGGGTTCGAATCCCGCACGGAATAAATATTTGTAAGGCCTACAAATAATCGTTCCGGGTCTGGATGTTTGTCCTTGTGCAATTTATGTTCGTAAACTGCCTCCACGACTCTCATTCTATATTACTCTCACTCTGCGAAACATCCTATTTATTTGTTTATTCTTTATTGCACCAAATATTTGCACAAAAGGCGAGCTATCTATCTATTTACCTATAGTGAGTAGGTATCTTTTAAACTCACAATTTTCAATGCTTCATTTTTAATATATAATTAATTATAAAATTTCATAATTAGATAATATATGAGAATACATAATTCTAATATAATGCAACTAATATACTGAATAAAAAAATTAAAATACATTTATCGTTGTACGCTGTGTGTATTTCCATAAAATAGTTTATTGATGTTGAAAAATACTACGTCCGTACAGTAGGTGGCATTGAGTTATACAAAACTATGGTAGGTGGCGTCTTACATATTATTTTTTACGCGATCCTATATTGTAGGGAGTTGGCGCGGCCGGCACACAAACGCTCAAGGTCGTTCGCATGGAGTAGCCCCTTAAATGTAAAGCCTTAGCTGTGGCGCACACTTTTTTAAATATTTTAGAATATGTTTTTACATAATCTCTAAATATAACACTACTATTAAATGATCTTTCATTATAAAGCTCGTATAACCTTCGCCTACTCTTATAAATTCCTACTGTCGCCCATTCATTAAATGATTTGCGACTGTTAAAAGAGGAAGTTTTAGAAGTAAATATCCTACTAAATTCACAAGTTATAATTTTAAATAACGTACCATACAAATAATTAGCACTGTTTTTAAATGAAAGTGATGGAAGTCTTTTTATTATATTACTTCTAAACCTCTCCAAGCGATGTTCATTTATTGGAACAAACACAACTTTCTTATTTTTCTGTTTCTTGTGTATGTAAGGCAATGATACCAACTGTCCACAGTGAAAGAAGTGAAAGAAATGTGTACCGGCAATTGTGTACCATGTCAATAATTTTCGCGTGGTTGGCTATTAAAAACTAAAAGAGAATAGCGTTATGTTACTCCCCATTCACTTGAGTACTAACCATTATTTATGAAATGGAAACAAGGAAAATAATAAAAAAAATAATAATAATTTTGCAATTATTTATTGTCATTGAAATAACACATATTTGTTAAAAATTATCGTTTTCACACTTTAATTTTAAATTTTAGACAATAATGAAATTCGATACTAATGTAAATCATGATATTAAGATCACTTTTATTTCAGCTTCTTTCCAAAAGTCATGAGTACTACTAAACTACTTACTTACTTGTCTGGCTTAAGGGGCTACTCCATGCGAACGACCTTGAGCATTTGGCCGGCGCGGCGCGCGGCTCGCTACAATATATTGCGAAGAAATATGTAAGACGCCACCTATTGTTCGAACGTAGTATTATTTTTTCAACATCAATAAACTATTTTATGGAAATACACACAGCATACAACGATAAATGTATTTTAATTTTTTTATTCGGTATAATAGTTGCATTATATTAGAATTATGTATTGCATACCTTAAGCGAAAGCGCAAGGTAATGTTCTACTATCGCCTAAAAATTAAAATTCCAACATTTTATCGAATAAAATCGTATCTAGCAATCATATTATACATATAAATGATATAAAAAGCACATTGTTAGAAAGATAAATGATTGTTGAACTTATTAATAATTTTTTTAAATCGATTAATTGCTATTTTTAAATAAAAAAAAGGGTTTTAGTGGCTTATGGTGTGGATTTATCATGTCCCTGTGGCTTGTAAACACTATAACTTTTGAAAATATCAATTGTTTAACTCAATCTATTTTTTAATCTCTTCATCTATCATGTGGGAAGCCACTGAATGTAAATGGCAGTGTAATTTTGTTTTGTTTAGCTATAATTAATGTTTTTCGGCTCCAAAATGGCGAAATTTTCGTTGATTTGGTTGCCTCGTATATAAATTGTTTCTGTAAATGGGGATCTACAGCCACAGAGTAGTTTAGTTCACAGAGTACCTTTGTATTAAGTTTAGTTCGGCTTCAGTCGCCGTCGTGAGTGGACATTGTTTCGGTTGTTTTCAGCGGCTCAAAAAGATCGCTGTACAAATACACAATATTCGAATAACCAAATTTCTTAAATACTTGATTATAATAATAATAAGAGATTTTTTTATTACAATATTTAAAAGCACAGAATAAATAATAGTAGTACGTACTAAAAGTAAGTAGCATAATTTTTTTTGTCATGGGTGACATTTTCATGCTTTTCGAGGGTGTCGAAACCGATAGGGTTGTCGAAATGTAAATCCAAGATGGCGGCCGCAATAGGTATAAATTTTTTCATCATGGGTGTCATTTTCATGGTTTTCGAGGGTGCTGAAGCCGATAGTGCTGTCGAAATGTAAATCCAAGGTGGAGGCTGCAATAGGTATAAAATTTTTCATCATAGGTGTCATTTTCATGGTTTTCGAGGGTATTGAAGCTGATAGTGCTGTCGAAATGTAAATCCAAGATGGCGGCTGAATTAGGTACCAATTTATTCATCATGGGTGTCGTTTTCATGGTTTTCGAGGGTGTTGAAGCCGATAGTGCTGTCAAAATGTAAATCCAAGATGGCAGCTGCAAAATATGTCAATTTTTTCATCTTGGGTGTAATTTTCATGGTTTTCGAGAGAGTTGAAGCCGATAGGGTTGTCGAAATGTAAATCCAAGGTGGCGACTGCAATGGGTATCAATTTTTTCATCATGGGTGTCATTTTCATGGGTTTCGAGGGTGTTGAAGCCGATAGTGCTGTCGAAATGTAAATCCAAGATGGCGGCTGAAGTAGGTACCAATTTTTTCATCATGGGTGTCATTTTCATGGTTTTCGAGGGTGTTGAAGCCGATAGTGCTATCGAAATGTAAATCCAAGATGGCGGCTGCAATAGATATAAATTTTTTCATCATTGGTGTCATTTTCATGGTTTTCGGGGGTGCTGATGCCGATAGTGCTGTAGAAATGTAAATCCAAGGTGGCGGCTGCAATAGATATCAAGTTTTTCATCTTGGATGTCATTTTCATGGTTTTCGAGGGTGTTAAATCCGATAGTGCTGTCGAAATGTAAATCCAAGATGGCGGCTGAAGTTGGTACCAATTTTTTCATCTTGGGTGTCATTTTCATGGTTTTCAAGAGTGTTGAAGCCGATAGTGCTGTCGAAATGTAAATCCAAGATGGCGGCTGCAATAGGTATCAATTTTTTCATCATGGGTGTAATTTTCATGCGTTTCGAGGGTGTTGAAGCCGATAGTGCTATCGAAATGTATTTAAACTACTTTAATAATTCCGTATAATCATGTTATACGTAATTTTTTTTAATGCGCTTAAGGTATGCCCAATTGGATTTACCAATATTTTCATATATTATCTAATTATGAAATTTTATAATTAATTATATATTAAAAATGAAGCATTGAAAATTGTGAGTTTAAAAGATTCACTATAGGTAAATGAATAGGTAGTTCGCCTTTTGTACAAATATTTGGTGCAATAAAGAATAAACAAATAAATAGGATGTTTCGCAGAGTGAGAGTAATATAGAATGAGAGTCGTGGAGGCAGTTTACAAACATAAATTGCACAAGGACAAACATCCAGACCCGGAACGATTATTTGTAGGCCTTACAAATATTTGTTCCGTGCGGGATTCGAACCCGCGGCCCCCAGCGCAACAACTGATTGCTAAGCTACTGCGCCACGAGGCCGTCGCCGGGTTATAGGTAAAGTGACCATACGTCCCGTTTTTAACGGGACTGTCCCTTTTCTCGGTCACCTGTCCCATTGTCCCCAAATAAAACCCCAGGACACAAAATTGTCCCGTAACTCGTTGGATGGAAGTATTCAAAGCCAACAATCTTCAACATAATTTTTTTAATCGAATACAGAGGGCGCTACGATATCTTATAATAATCATAAAAAATTTTATAAAATGGATACAGACAGCAATAACATTACTCATCGCAAACCCTGTAGAACAAGTTCATTAAATGACCTTACAAACATGACAAATAACAATGAAAAAAACATATTATTTGACTCCACAGTAATGAGTATACCGGATAGCTTACATGACAATAGTGACGTATTAAATTATCTGAGCGAACAAGTTAAAACACTTACGACGCAACTACAGAGTGCTCATCAAGAGATTGAGAATCTAAATAGCGAAAACTTTCGTCTCAAATCTGACCTTCAAAACATAGTAAAGACTAACAACGCGTACAAAAAAATATACTCAACGCCTGAGAGAAAAAGCATAACACCAGTTTCAAAACGTAAGTGCAAAACATTGCATAACAATAACGTGCCAACTTTTGAACATAATATTAAAAACAATATTAAAAACAATGACGAACTATCTCAACCATCAGGAGAACACGCCAAAAGCTCGTCCCAGATGCATAATAAAGAAACTCAAACGTGTTTCGTCTATACGCATACAGCAAATAAATCAAAAGAAATATCTACATCCTTTCCTTATAATAACAAAAAACCTCAACTTAATGAAGAGCTGTCAAGAATGATAGCAAATCGTAAACAAAAGCATAAATTATGCATTCTAAGCAGTAACAAAACAGGGTCCCTATCCATAATTGAAGACGTGTTTTCAAATTACTTTGATTTCTGCCATTATGTAATCCCGAATGGTACTATTAAGGAACTTTTATGCAACATGGAAAATAAATTAAAAGACTTTACCTTAAGTGATTATTGTATTGTTTGTATTGGAGAAAACGACATTAAAGCAGAGGGGAGTCAAATTAACACAATAAATATGATAAAAGATTCCCTAAAAAAAAATAACCCACACTAATAAGATAATTTGTGTACCGACATATATAACAGGAGCACCTATATATAATTTTAAAGTTGAAATGTTTATCAATCTCCTTCATCTTGACATACAGAATAATGAATACGCATACCTATTTGACTGCAACCGTGATCTATCACTAGACATGTTTTCTTATAAAACAGGAAAAATTAATAAACACGGAATAAAAAATATATATGACCGTATTATGGACAATATTTTAATTGATTTGTGTTCATTTGAACAGATCGACATCCAAAAAAATTATAGCATAAAACACAGTACTCCTGATATTTCGACAAGGTCTTTACAAATTGACGAAAAAGAAACCGACACTCAGTTTTTTCTCTGAAAAATATATACATATCTTACATCAAAATATTGCAGGACTACTTAACAAATCGGATGCATTATGTATAAATTTGGAAGAACTCAAAGACATTAACAAATTTATAGACGCTATATGTATAACAGAGCATTTTATGATGGCAGGTCACGAATTAAACCTAAATGTACCAAATTACATTTTGGCTTCGTCTTACAGCCGAAGCAACAGCAAAAGAGGAGGAACATGCATCTTACTAAAAAAAGAACATAAATTCAGGGAATTTTCAGAAATTAGTAAATATTGTCTTGACTATGTATTTGAGTGCTGTGCAATTGAACTTATTGATTTTAAAATTGTCATTATATGTATTTATAGAATACCCAATCAAAATAATTTGTATACATTCTTTCAGAGGTTGGAAAAACTTTTGACTTATTTTGCCAATCTTAATTTAAAGAATATTTTAATTGCTGGTGATTTTAATATAGATGTTTTAAAAAGCAATAATGTTACCTTAGACTTTGAATGTTTATTATTAAGTTATAATCTTAAGCTAGCACTACATGAACCGACGAGACTAGCCAGTCGAACATGTATTGATAATTTTGCACATAATTTCAAAAAGGGTTGTAAAACTGAAATTTTAGAATTGGGTCTCTCAGACCATACTGCTCAGTTAATCAAAGTACCTGTTAAAAAAATACCGACATTAAATTATTGGCGTACCAGAAAACGTGATTATAGCTCTGAAAACATTGAAAAATTTAAAATGTGTATTAAAAGTTTATCTTTTTTAAATATTTACCATACTAACGACCCAAACATAGCCTACAAATGCTTTATTGATGATTTCAAACTTTTCTATGACCTTTGTTTTCCGCAAATACAAGTTTTGATAAAAGTCAATAGTAAGCCAAAATGGGTATCCCATGGAGTTAAGATTTGCAGTAGAAAGAAAAAAGATTTGCTTTGGAAATTCAGATTGAATTCAAATAAAGAGAACAAATTAAAATATGTAAAATATAGTAAATTATTAAAAAAAATTATAACCTTAACGAAACGTGCACAAAATAATTATAAAATAAAAATCTCAAATAATAAAAGTAAAACAGCGTGGCAAATTATAAACAAAACAAGACTTAATATACCTAAAGAAACTATTGTCAACATAAAAATTAATGATCGAATTTGCATAGATAATCCTAAAAAAATAGCTAACGCGTTTAATAATTATTTTATTGAAAAAGTCAATCCCCTTCCGGATGCCGGGAAAAAGGTAAATACTACAATTAAATACCAATTAAATTCAATGTTTCTTGCACCAAGTTCACCATACCAAATAAATAAGATTATAAAAACATTGAAAAACACGAACAGTGTAGGATACGATAGTATTTCTACAAAAATAATTAAAGCAGTAAGTGAGGATATATGCCACCATCTGAGTCACATCATTAACTTATGTATTTCAACAGGAACATTTCCAAAAGACCTTAAATTATCAATTATAAAACCATTATTCAAAAAAGGAAATAAACAGTTAATGGAGAATTATAGACCTGTAGCATTATTATCCATATTTTCGAAAATTTTTGAAAAATATCTTTATGGTGAAATTAATTCCTATCTAGAAAAACACAAAATTTTGTGCAATGAACAAAAAGGGTTTCGACAAAATAAAACCATAAACATGGCCATTTATGAATTCATAGAAAATATTATATGCCACGTTGACAAAAGATCTCCCGTTTGTGCTATTTACTGCGATATGTCACAGGCATTTGACTATGTAGACCATAATATACTTATTAATAAACTTGACGCTTGCGGTATTAGAGGAAATGTCTTAGATTTAATTCGGTCCTACTTAAATAATCGACAACAAATAACAGAAATAACTAGAGTGAATCTTGAAACCAAAAATGAAGAAACATACACGTCTAAGAAGCGCTATGTATCATATGGCGTGTCCCAAGGCAGTGTACTGGGGCCACTTTTATTTATTATATATGTTAACGACTTGCCAAATGCAACGACACAGCCTATTACATTATTTGCTGATGACAGTACTGTTACAATTGCATGTAAGGACATTAATCATTATAAGTTTGACATCAATAACGCACTGGCATCTATCATTTCATGGCTAAACAATAATAATTTAAAAATCAATTTAAAGAAGACAAATATAATGCATTTTGGACAAAGATCACAAAATCCATTAAATGTAAATTTGGTTTATGATAATTACACTGTAAATGAAGTTACTTCTACCCGTTTTCTTGGCTTAATTATAGACAGTAAATTAAATTGGAAAGAACACATTAACTTATTATGTAAAAAAATCAGCAATCTTTCATACGCCCTTCATAAACTTGCTCCAACTATCAACACTGATACGCTTTTTTCGGTATACTATGGTCTTGTTGAATCTGTTCTCAGATATGGCATAATTTTTTGGGCCAACTCAACTAACACAGATATGGTATTTAAAATGCAAAAGCGATGCATACGCGCCATGTTTGGTATTCAAAGTACGGAGAGCTGTAAGCCATTATTTATCAAACACAAAATTCTTACACTTCCGTCACTATATATATTGGAAATAGCTTTATTTGTTAGAAGCAACCCACACTTGTTTTCTCGCCTATCAGACAATGTAAGACGTAATCGCCGAGACAACAATAGACTATGTGCTCACCCTGCTAAAACAGCGCTTCTGCGTAAAAGTGTAGTATGCAAAGCTCCATTAATATATAACAAAATTTCAAATGACATTAAACAATTGAATACAGGATTATTTAAGAAAACATTTAAAAAAATATTGACTGCAAAATGCTATTATAATGTTAATGACTTCCTTAATGACAAATCTTTATGAATGTAACAAGCCTATTTAATTACTATTTATTATATACATTGTTAATATCATTGTATTATTAATGCCATTGTATAATTATTTTTGATAGGAAATATAATTGACATTTATTACATTAAATTATTTCATGTTCTGATACATTATTTAATAGATATTATATCTTTTGTCATAACTTATTAATTATCTGTTACAGCATTTTTCTTTTTTATTTTTTCATATTTGTACACCAACTATGGTCAAACATGTTGATTCAAAATTATAACTTTCAGACCAATAATAAACATCAAATGTATTATTATCTACACATGTTTTTGCAAATAAATATATCTTTATCTTTATCTTTATATTTTATGTCTACCTGGTACAAATGCTCCGATAGAAAGAGTATTTTTTTATTTTGAATAAATTGTGGACGTCTGAAAGAAACACGGTTCCAGTTCTAAAGGCGATGTTGAAAGATAACAATAAAAAAAAATTGAGCAGAATTTTATTCTTATTTAAAATCATCACCAACTTTATTAAAGCAAATTTAATCCACTGACAAATGTAATTCATAATTAAAAAAAAATGTTGCATTTAATAATTACCTATTTTTAAATGCAACATTATTTTTTAATTTATTGTATAAAGTTATAGTTTTTAGAGTATAAATAAACCCATGTCCTGTTTTGAGTTAAAAAATAAATGGTCAGCTTAGTTTTTTTAGTTAAATTTAGTTTTAAATTTTTTTAGTTTATAGTAAAAAGTAGGTATATTAGTACCTACTTAGATACTTTTTACCGAATTATAAGAATAGAACACCTTATGTACTCAATTATTTTTTGAAAAAGAAGAAAAAACAAGCAATAAATAATATACTATATTTTAGCAAAAAAACTATAACTTAGTAATACTAATTATAACTTAGAACATAAATGAAAAACTCATAACTGACTTTTCGGCCCGACCCAGGATTCGAACCCAGGACCTCATGATCAGCAGTCGCACTACTACAACCACTAGACCAACGAGGCAGTACTATACCTGATAAGATATTGTAGTTGGTTATTACGATTATTTTTAACTGTATACTATACTGATAATATTGAATTAGCCTTTTATAGTGTAAATTATAATATTTGTCGAAATGTTAATTATGGATTCGAACCTTACATGCTAATGGTGCTTCATTTTTTTATTTGCATTTACTTCAAAGAAAATACACGCAAAAAGTTTCATCGCGCAGTAAAAACACAACAAATATATGTATAACTAATACGAAAAATTATACCCAAAACAAACAAATAATACTACCTATAAAATAACCTAATAAGTAATAATATTATCGACTGTCAAGACGTGAGCGTATGCGCAGGCCGATGCTCTGACAAACGACACGGGCTCCACGTTCGAGAGCTCAACGCTCAATGATCCAGCAAGCCCTTGGGCAGTGAATACGCCCAGATTTTAAAATAATTTCTTAATAAAATCAAATTTTGGTCTTTTGAAAAAAATTTTACTATAGAAATGTTCATTAATAAATTGCCTATCCATTGGTGTAAATCGCACAATAAAATAATACTTACTTTACGAGGAGATGCATGTTATCAATAATAATTTCACATTTATGTAGTTTCGTTGTAAGGAGATTATATTAATATTTATTCCTTTAAAAAAAAATTGGATACAGCTCTTATGAAATCAAGATTATGTAGAAATATAATGTGTTTTTTATTTGTTGATATATCTTTTAAATAAAAAGTAGATAGCTCCTAAAAACAGCACAAATAACGACTAGCGCGACATTTTGCTCAACCCGCGCCTTAACAACCCTAACAAATGTTCATTCATCGGGTATCATCCTATAATTTCGTATATTTCCATAGGCAGCCCGTACACACTCAATCTCGATTGCAATCACACAGTTCTGATTGCGATCACGGATCACCGGATTGCGCCACGACATTACACGTTCAATCTTGATTTCTTCAGTCCGTTTATCGTTACCGCCGCGTTACCAACGCCTGTTGTCTTGTCATATTAAAAATTACTCTGTGGTCATGGATTTACTTGAGGTTAAAGCTGTAATATCACTTGTTTTGGCCCTTACTTTGAAGAAAAGGATTCGAAAAAGGCAGTGGGTTAAACAGTGGCTACTTAAGAGAGAAAGGTACACTCACTTAAATCTACTAAAAGAAATTCAACTAGCTGCTGAAACTGACGATTATAAAAACTACTTCAGGATGGGGGAAAATGTTTCGATGAGTTACTACAAATGATAACTCCATATATAACCAAACGAGATACCTATATGAGAAAAAGTATTACACCTGAAGAAAAACTTGCAGTAACATTACGTTATCTTGCTACTGGCAGAAATATTGAAGATCTAAAATTTTCAGCTATAATATCTCCTGCTGCTATTAGTGAAGCAATCAAGATTGCATGCCGAGCTCTTATTTATGTACTCAGGGACTATATGAAAGTAAGTAAACGTATTTTATTTATTTTAAGTAAGTTTATTTAGCATAAGTACAAATTCAAGACATTGAAATATAAGGTAAAAAACAGCGAATTACAATAATAATAACTAGAAAATCAACTTAATTATTTTAAAGTAGGTTGCAATTATTTAATCATTCGGATTATATCTTGCAAACAATGACCCCACTGTATAATCTTCAGTATCTGATTGGGTATCTGGAATATGTAAAGTAGGGACATCCGTATTTTGGTGTATTATTATTTGTGATGCAAAACCTTTTCGGTAAGTAGAAGCACCGGGATGTGAATTTATTCCAAGTTTTAACTGAGAGGACATTGGTTGAGGCACAATGGTCAAAGAATGTGTTGGAGTAGAAGTAGTCGACGACGAATGATGTGTGCGTGAGACAGTAGCTTCAGCAAATACTTGTGACTGTTCAAATGTGGATGTGTGTGGAACATCTACTGTCGAGGACTGCAATGAAGAGTGTGTAGGAGAAGTAACTGAAGAGTAGTGCAAGTCTGAGGGAGAAGGTGGGTTTTCCGGCGAAGAGTAGTGTGGTATTGGAGAGTTATGTAAATGCAAAGGAGAGGCGTTGTATGAATATGGTGACATCGCATTCCTATGAGTAGGTTCGTTGATTTTCACAGAAAATCGGTGAAGGTACTGTTCAAATGTGGATGTGTGTGGAACATCTACTGTCGAGGACTGCAATGAAGAGTGTCTAGGAGAAGTAACTGAAGAGTAGTGCAAGTCTGAGGGAGAAGGTGGGTTTTCCGGCGAAGAGTAGTGTGGTATTGGAGAGTTATGTAAATGCAAAGGAGAGGCGTTGTATGAATATGGTGACATCGCATTCCTATGAGTAGGTTCGTTGATTTTCACAGAAAATCGGTGAAGGTTTCCCAACCCCGCCTCAAATAAAATATCATGAATTGCTTTCTCTGCAAAGAATCGTTGTTGAGGTTGTAATTTATCGAGCTTTTCTGCCCAATGCCCACCAATGCTAGGGAATTAGTCGTGGTAGTTGATTCCAGAGACGTTTTTTGTGACAAAAATATGTTTGCTCGATCTAGTAGCTCATTTTGCTTAGTCAGCAATGTCTTTGGTTTTTGCTTGTGTTTGGGCGGATGAACAATTTCTGCGATTGAAGAAAATTTTCCCGGTGATGAATTTTCTGTTATAGTTTCTTGACCGCTTTCGTGTCTCGCAGAAATTTCTCCAGAATTTTCATCCTGAAATATAATTAAAGTACATTGTTTACCCAACTAGTTCTCAAGTTTGCTATTTGGAATTGTTTATAATTGTTGCTTTATGTTTTAGATGCCGACACAAGCTGAAGAATGGAAAATAATTTCAAATGATTTTGGAACAATACACCAATTTTGGAATTGTTGTGGTGCATTAGACGGGAAACATGTTGGCATAAAGAAACCAGCTGCATCAGGATCTATGTATTATAATTATAAAGGGTTTTATAGCATAGTACTTATGGCACTTGTAAATGCAAAAAAAGAATTTATAATGATTGATGTAGGAACTAATGGTCGGGTATCTGATGGTGGTGTTTTATTCTATACCAAATTTTGGGAGATGTATCAACAGAACACTCTCAAATTACCAGAACCATCGGCACTACCAAATACAAGACAGACATTTCCATATGTTTTTATATCTGACGAATTATTTGCATTGGGTCCCAATTTAATGAAGCCCTACGCTCAAAATGTATTGAACGAAAATAGACACATCTTTAATTACCGTCTTTCACGAGCACGTTCAGTAGTTGAATGTGCTTTCGGAATACTGAATTCAAAGTTTGGTATTTTTCAAAAAGATTTACCTTTTGAACCCGATACTGCTTCATTGATAGTAGCAACATGTTGCTACTTACATAATTATTTAAGGAAAAATGCAAACTCTTACAGTTTTTCAAATGAAGATGGTGAAAATGGAAATAATATAAATAGATTAGAAGACCTGCAAAGAACACACAATCGTAAACCAAACTGTGAAGCAAAAGCTATAAGAGAAAATTTTTGTAGTTACTTTTGTAATGAAGGTAGAATATAACCTGCACACGTTAGGGTTGCCAACTCCAAATTTAAAAAGCTAGGATTTGAAGTTGAAAAAACCAGGACATTTTAGTTTAAAAACAGGACGCAGTAAATGCCTTGTCAAACATAACTGCGAACCAAACCAAACCGAAAACGTAGCGAATGTATGTACTATGTATGCAAGTACCGGTTCGTTTTCATTTTCGCTTCGCCACGCTATCGGTTCGCTGTCGATCTCGTCAAATAGTTTTTCGTCGTTAATTTCAACGCCGTGATCTTAAAAATACATGATCTTATCAAGGCGCTTTAAAAACCCAAGACACTGCTTAAAACAATCCAGGACATCCCAGGACACTACAAAAACTAGGACATGTCCTGGGAATACAGGACGCGTTGGCAACCCTAGCGTACGTACTTATAGCGGTACATTAAAATATTAACTAATTACAAATGTACCTACCGTATAGACAATAGATGCAATATAGTGACTTATTATTATTTATTTCGTTTTATTTCACCCTGGCAAAAATGCTAAATTAAGAATAATTTAAAATAAAAAATTTTGTACAGTCGACTTTAATATAAGTTATTAAGAATAACTCAAAAACCATTGGTCTGACCTTGATCAAATTCATATGGGACCACACGAGATGTACCAGCTTTCAAATAAAGAAAGAATCATCGAAATCGGTTCACCCAGTACAAAGTTATGAGGTAACACACATATAAAAAAAACATACAGTAGAATTGAGTAACGTCTCCTTTTTGGAAGTCGGCAGAAAAATACAAAAAGAAACCGACTCCCTCCATTCCACATCGACCCCTACCATGCCCCCACCATCAGAACTGAATTTAATTTTTATAAAAATGGGACCAATCTGGAAGTATATTCTTTCAAATATTTTTTTTTATCTTATCGGTTTATAAATGACGGAGTTATTAGGTAACAAATATTAAAAAAAGAATACAGCCGAATTGAGAACCTCCTTCTTTTCGGTTAAAAAGTTACAAACCAAAATTATCACCTGTTGAATGTAATTTGGTGTCTCGGTAGTGTATAAAAAACCTAGCTGTTTGAATGTTTTTGTTCTTGGTGTGTACAAGTCGTCAACACCGGCTCCAGATCTTTTTGATAAAGCTATTTTCTTTAGTTCTCGTCTAAAGTTGGACCTGAGACTATTTATTTTTTTACGGACATCTTCAACAGTCGCTTGTGGCTTGATTTTCTTGTAAACGTCGAGCAACTTTTCGTATGCAGCTTGTCGCTTGTATTTGTTTGTATAATATTTATGCCGGGGATTCCACAGTTCTGGTAAAGTTTCTAAAAGAATGATAAAATCTTCTTCCAATTGAAATAAAGTAGGTGCATTCGCCTATTCAATCGGCGGTGACGGGGAGCACGTGTGATCGTCACCCATTTTTATTGAAGTGCACAGCGAGACTGATGCGATCCTGCGCTTACACGTTCAATCTTGATCACGATCAGCGGATTGCGATCTTGATTTCAAAATATCTAGATATTTTGTGATCAAATGCATCAATCCATCAATCTTATTCGTACACTATCAATCTGGATCGCGATCATTGATTTTGATCACCGATCGCGATCGAGATTGAGTGTGTACGGGCTGCCAAAGACATCCAGTATTTGCAAATTTTCATTAATTAGTGAATGAACAGGACTGTGATAAAATTTTATCGAAAAGTTTAATATCGGCGTAGTCACAACACTATCGCAGCTATTTTTATTCAAAATATATTTACAGACGAACCTTAGTTTAACGAAATAAGGTTTATAAATTACTTGTAATAAAGGCAATTTGACATTTTGCTCAAGTTTAGTCAAATTTCTATCCAAAAAAGGAAAAAATTACACGTGCCTTTGGTACGAAACACCTCCATTCAAAATATGTTTCTTTTTACTTTCGTTTTTATACTCCAACATTGCACAAAATGGCATATTTTCGCATATATCACTTAAGCAGCGATGTGTCACCTTGCAACAATTTGAGCGTGCGACTGAAGTTACTATACTCTTTTATTACGCTCTACTGCCACTAATTGTGACACGCCTGCCCCGCCCACTTTGAACTTCCTCTTGTTTTTTATATTCCGTGATGAAGGCGGCGTATTCTAACTATAGAAATAATAGTTATATAAATATTTATTTTTATTTATTTATTTATTTAAGCTTTCATGCACAAAGTTGTACATATGGCGGACTTAATGCCATAGGGCATTCTCTCCCAGTCAAAAATAGTTTTGTCTCTTATTAACAAAGCAGTAGCTGCAATAGAAAAGTGTCAAGTGCTTTTGGTAACACTTACGTGTGACGTCATTAGCTCATCCATGCGTGACTGCGTCGCCATGTTAAGGTGAAAGCTCTAGGGTGGCCCGCGAAATTCCAATTTTCTTACATTTTTTGCAATTTGTAGGTCAGTGTCAGGTTGTATGTTTAATAAAAATATGATTCGCGACCGTGACGAGTATGTATTTACAGAATTATAATCATTATAATCATCAATACAACCCCCTAAGTTCGTATAATCTTTGAAAACTTTCCAATTAAATGGCGCAAGAAGCGGAAAAAGTGATAACAAGAAAAGGCTACTCGTTGCAATATTTCCCTTAGATGAAAGGTATGTGGTGATTTCAACTTAAATTGTAATATAATATTTAACGCGAGTACATTTTTGGA
Source organism: Parnassius glacialis (assembly GCA_033319125.1). Lineage (NCBI taxonomy): Eukaryota > Metazoa > Arthropoda > Insecta > Lepidoptera > Papilionidae > Parnassius > Parnassius glacialis. The sequence continues at coordinate 31,034,236 of JAVANC010000013.1, read as the reverse complement.
CTAGCCATCTATGTAGGACAGGTTTTATAGTGTACGATTGTGTGCAAAAATACAAACACACTATTTCCTAAATCTGATAGTTCAATGGGAAACTTATAAACTACATTGTCAATTGTGACTGCTAACATTTTATTTGTTCAATAAAATGTGATCTTATTTATATTATTTTTTCAGATGCAAGCAATGGGTGAAATAGCTGGCACATGCACTAATTGAAAAGATTCACATGTTAAAACATAACATATTTGTGGCAAACATTGCATTTGAACCCAACTATAACGAACTGTTATTTCATCAGTGGATTTAATTTAAACTTCCACAATTATGTGTATGTTAATTAGGTTTCATTTACATGTAGCAGAAGATAATATGCCTTAAAGTCACATTTTGGCAAGAAGAGAATTATAAGATTATAGAAAGAAGAAGAAGATTATATAACTAAATCATTATTTTATTCATCTACAAACATTAGCTATAATGAGCACTCATTTTGAAATGACAATAATTAGTAAACGATCTATGCGAGTAGTATGTACATTGATACCTCTGTGAAGAAGCTTAGCGATTTGTACATGGTATTTGTTACACTTAAAAGCAATTTAATCCAATCAGTGTTAAAAACCCAATCTCTTTACCCTTAAAAAAAAACTAACGTTGAAAACAAGCATCCAGACGCAGACTATTTATTTTATAGCGTAGCAACACTTGTTCAGTGCGGGAACGAAGCCTCAGTCCTGCACTCCTGCAGTGCCGCAGCCAAACGCTTAGCTACTGCGCTATGGAGTCGTCGTTTATTTTTTACTTAATCAATTACTAGTATCATAGTGTTTTTGTACATATTTTTGTACCTAATACTTGTAGAGATATAATTACAAATTGCTGTGTGTAAAATACACTGATTTCTTATCCTCATCGGCATTATTACTCAATACCCACGTTAAAAATTTTATTTCTCAAATAATTCAGTATAGAGATCTAACTTTTATTATGTAAAAATATCTATATACAATATATCGATAAAATTATTCGAGTATATACATTTACCGCACTATTATAATTCGTCAATGTTGTCAGCACTGTTTGTCAAAACTAAATATCATATACATATACAAATATTTACTTTTATAGTTCGGCCGTTCAGAGAATGCGTTCCTGACACCTATCAGTTAGTCACTACTAGTAATGGGCACAACATAACACTGAGTTCGTTGCCGTTCCTCCAAAATGAACCGCCGCGTTATTTTTAAGATTGTTTTCGTTTTAAATTGGCGGAATCATTTAAAATTTATATTTCAGTAATTTAAGTGGAAACCAAAAAAAGGTAATATTAATATAATAAAATTGTTTTATTTATTCTTTGTTACAAAGTTACAATCTGTATTTCTATGCAATAAAGTACATTGAATTGAATGTGCGTACAGAATATTAATCAGACTGCGATTCGCTTGAGGATGTGGTGTCTTCATCATCATCTTCGCCTACATGTATAATATTATTATCAATAACAAAATCAATCCTGATATCTCCGTCAAAATGTTCCACAATCAGGTTTTTAGTCTTCTCAACAACCTTTGCCCAGTCATCTCTTGTGACTTCCCCGCAGGCTTCTTTTAATAGGGTCATCATCTTTTTCATGCTGAATGACGGGGAAGTATTTTGGCGGGCGGCGTAACCTTTTATTTGAGCCCAGATTAGCGCAATCGCGTTATATTGGCAATGATACGGTGGAATTCTTAGAACACGATGACCGTACTCCAGAGCCAGTTCATCAATTTCGTATCGCCGCTTTATTTTCTTTAACTAATTTAATTAGCTCTGGTTTTAGCATCTGCATATTTGCATCATAATGCCTTTTGCTTGTGACCAAGCCACCATTTCTTTATTTTTGTTAGCTTGGGTAGGTGGTTTCTGTACTTGAACCGAGTGATAGGAGGCATTATCCATGAATATTACAGAATGCTCTGGTAGGCTGGGCAAAAGCACGTTCTGGAACCACTCTTTAAATGTAGTGGCATTCATTTCCTCGTGGTAGTCATTTGTGGTTTTTGATTGAAATGCCAGTAACGCGTTCTCCACAAAGCCGTATTTTGCAGAACCTGCGTGGCATATTATCATACGGGCCCCCTTACCCATTGGTATTTTCGACGTCGACGCTTGTGTATCATCCGTCCAAGAACGGGAAACCGTGTGATTGGCGTTTAGCCATGTCTCGTCAATGATCACGTCATTATCCCAGTTATCAACATTTTTTGCTTCTCTCAAAAAACTTATCCGTTTTAAAATTATGTCGTATCGTTCTAATAAAATTTTTCTTTTGTCTGTTTTTTTATACGAAAAACCAATATCTTTTAAGATTTTGGTTAAAGCAGTTTTACCCCCGCTAAACAGTCCAGCTTCTCTTAACGATGCCAAAAGCTTCTTCCTGTTGAGATATTCATTTCTGGAATAGCCACTCAAGCGTCCAGACCGCGCGATTGTTATACCCTTGCACGTCCAGATACGCGCGGCCCTGATTCGGCTGCTACTGCGCTCGCATGTAGTAACAAAAAACCTACATAGCTACTTAACTACAATAGCTAGAATAAAGAAAAAAGCTACGAAAAATTGATAGAATACACATTAAACCTATGCAGGTTTTAAGATCTAAAATAATAATTTAAGTTATTAAAAATTGGTGTGAACATAGAATTCGGAGAAAAATAAACGTATAAATTTTGTTAATTTCCATCACAACCAAGAAATATTGTATTTTTTACAAATAATTCAATGTCACAAAAAACTAGACATATTTACCTGTCTTATGATGCATAGATGTTTATGTTTAATTAAGACTAAGTAGTTATTAAATCGAAAAAAAAACACCTACTCGTAATTTTACCGGGAGGTCTCGAGCGCTTTCGACTCGCTCGCGAAGTATGGAGTGTAGAGTACAAGGAGAACCATCTTATAAGGGACGTAAGTTGAAAAAGTGTCCTACTATTTACTGAAAATAGAGGTTCCAAAAACTACCACAATAGCGCTGGTGTCTGAAAAACTACGATATGAAGATAGCTGTTGTGAACGGAGTGAAGTCAGCTGAATTCAAATATTTAAAAAAAATCATGGCTAGAGTAGTTAGTAAAATGCCAGTATACAAAACTTTAACTATTTACGTAGTACAAAACCAAGCGGATTGGTCGGTCCTTATTTATTTCTCCATCTTATTCTAATTACTTTTGGCGTTTTTTTTTAAATTTATCCTATGCTACTGCAGCGCCACCCTTATTGGACACGTTTTTAGGGACACTTTTCATATATAGAGATGGTCCTCCTTCTACTCTACACTCCATATCGCGAAGACAAAATATAAACAAGATGGCCGCCTATCTATGGTCTCAAACACACTTTGTAATTTAAGAAACTTTATTTTTAGATGAGATTTTAAATTAAACACCAATAATAAAATTAAGTTTATTGACACAATAAACATTTTTATTTTCACAAAATCATATTATTACCATCCACTTTTTAAACAAATTGTGACAAGCGAAATTCCAAATACCGAAAAAATGAATGATTTTTATTAAATATGAGAATTTAATTATTCTCAATACATAACAAGGAAAATCAAGTGAGTTGAAATCGTAGAACACATCCCTCATATAACTTAAGTGAAGTTAAATAAAAAAGAGAATAAAAGTCGACAATCGTAAACAAAAATATCATTATTATAACACAAGAACAAAACTCATGAGATAAGAGCATGACGAAACCAAGCGAAAAAAAAACTCAAAACCCAGCCTGCAAAAAATAACAATGCAAAAAATATTGCAAACATATTTTGCTGTTTGTACCGACCCTTATTTAGAACCATTGTGGTTACGTTCATGGATACCTAACTATCCACAACAAAAGACCCGAGGAACAGAATAACATTTTTAAGGAATCTTCAGTGAATACAGTTTAATTCTGTTTTTAAAGTGTATTATTATATTTATTATGAACTATCACTCGTTGATTAAATATAATTATACTGAAAAACAAAGTAAACAAAATTAAAATTGGGCTGACGACTTCACAATGGCCATTTTTTTTTAAACAGTTATAGTTTTTATTTAAAATATGAATCGATTTTACACTTAGAACTATGATATGTATACGTAATTATAAAGCCCAAATCATCTAGTTTACTATGATGTATAATATTCTAACAAATATTAAATAAAACTAAATGACTTATGACACTACAAAAACACAAAACACCGAGTGTAAAGGAGACTGAAGCACTGAAGTTAGATAATTATTTGTTCATTCGTCAAGGCTTGTTACACTGCCATCTCGTATTTAGTACATAAAATAGTTCGTCAGCTATCGATTCCATAAACAAAACTCACAAAAAGAACCGCAGATGGCCCTTAGATGTCAGTTTTATAAAATTTGACGCTATGGATACTGTAGTATCCAGGACGTGCAACGCTACTTTTATTTTGGATACCGCAGTATCCATGGACGTGTGAGTGGATAGTAACCATATATATGATTTCTGATTGCATCGGCGTCAAAGGTGTCAATATCTGTCACGGGTTTAGTTCTACGTTTCTTCTTCGGAGTACGTAAAATATTATCTTCTATGCCAGTAGAGCCGAACTTTTCTTTATTAATATTTCTTATCGTTCGTTTGCGAACTCCAAGCGCCTGAGAGACGCGTTCTTGTACTTGTTCTACAGGTAACAGGGGTCCGCCATTTTGCCGCTCTCGCTCAAAGTAATCTTGCAGCTTGATGAATTACTTACGGGCTCCACTTTTCAATGTTTGTCCACGTTTAGGCATTATTATGCACCAAAAGTAAAAGAACGCAATACAAAACATAATCGAAGTCCGATTTAGCGCCGATGTCAGTTTGAAAAGCAGAAACAGTCCATTAAACGAAAGCCGGGTAATCAAATAAAAACAGATCGAAAACACTTGAAGAACGTGGTCTATGCGCACGAAACGACAACAGACGACTGTTTTAGCGTCACAAAATGGCGGTCCATAACGCCATTTGGGGTTACCATTTTCAACCTAAATATAAAAATGCTACTTTCTTTCGCGCGTTCGGTTTGGTCGTAGTTTTATTTTTATATTTAATAAAAGTTATCTTATAGTCCATTGTTTTCAAACTCTTAAAAAGAAAAACAAAACGTATTATTTTATAAAGTATAACTGTATAAGAACAGATTACGATACTGTTATTGCCTGTTATTATTAGCACAGCACTACAAATATAAAGCGCTGACATAACCTTGTAATAGCGCTGTACAGATTTAGAAAAATATTGTTTACCAAGTTATTTGACACTCAGTTTGGCACAAAATTATAACATTAATTGATTATTGATATAATAATGTTGTTTTAATGCTCATCAATTGTTAAAACGGTAAAGAACCAGCAAAAATATTTTTATCGTAACTGCAACGCCACACTACAAAGTTACGTCGTCAGTTCAATCGCGACGTGTCAGGAACGCATTCTGTGAACGGCCGAACTATACAATGGAAGTCCCGCCTCTTAAAAGTAGTGATTATATTCTCTTTGTGTAAGGCATAGAGAGTAAGGTCTTTAAGCGGTGACAATCATTGATGTAAGAAAAATATATTTTTCTTATATCTATGGCGACAATACCTTATCTATGATTGTCACTGTCAGTGTCACTGTCACTGACGGTTTGTCGCGTGACAGAGTGACATTCCCAGACATTTCTCTTGAATAATGTCAATAATCGTAGTTTCCTATCAAATCTTGAATTCAATATTAGAACAACGAAAATATTAGGTCTATCATGCAATTATGTTAATTAGGCGGTCTTAGTAATCAGGGACTTATTTATGAAATACTGTGAATACGTGTTGTAAATATGGTTTTTTGTCCCTGTACTCGATACCGATTGATTGTATTATTGATGCTCGTATTAATTATGTGGCAAATTATGAGGTTAATTCCTGAAAAACCAGTAACAGAGTTGTCTGGGGTAAGCGGAAATATATAACTTGAAGTATAAAAATATGTTATTTTTTCACAACATTTGTTTATTTGCTTAATAATCTTTTCATTTTAGGCTGATATTGTGGTATTAGAAGATGACAAATATAACAAACACAAACAAGACAAAGTTAAAATACGCGTGTACTATGAAGCCTTATGTCCTGATTCCAAGCATTTCTTTATGAAACATTTGAGTCCCGTAACAGAAAAATTATCAGAATTCATAGATGTTACACTAGTTCCATATGGAAAAGCTATCGTAAGTATGCTGCTTACATATGCTTATAATATTATTTGTGTTGTTTAAGAATATTTTGATATCTATCAATTTTTTTTAATACTTTATTGATCTGAAGCAAATAATAACTCTTTAATACACCTATTATAAAGAAATTCTTAGGCTGGCTTTTCACTATGGGATATAATATATATTATATCCCGAAATATATATTATATCCCGCAATTGGCGTTCACACTGTGAGATATATCTTTTAACCAGTGTGCGTTCGTCATTGGTCATTGGATTACCCCCCTTTACCCCGAACACCGTTCTGCTGGGGCGCGGAACGGTGTGCGGGGTACAGGGGGCAAAATATAATATGAAAATATCGCTCGGTCGATCGAAAAAATATTTATAGCTAGAGATGTAATATATATTATAGCTAAGTGTAAACGGTTCCATATGAAATGTATGGTGAGCGATATTAATTTATATCTCGAGATGTAATATATATTATATTATATCCCGTAGTGAAAAGTGGGCCTTACCCTTTAAATTATTACACAGCAGTTGTATTGCTGCATGGCAGAGGAAATAGGTAAGAGTGATACCAAGCCAGACAGGCTCTTAGTTATAAGAGCCTTGTAAGTAATTTGATTTAGTACACATGTACAGCATCAAGAATAAAATGAATCCAATGTGATTTTATTATATTTTCTATATTTAAGAAATTATTTCATCAGTAGTAGGGAAATAATAATGCTTACTTATTTTTGTCTTTAATAACAGACTAAAGAGAAAAACGGACAATATTACTTTATGTGTCAGCATGGTGAAGAAGAATGCTTTGCAAACAAAATCCACTCTTGCTCAATTGAAGCTTTGGGCAACATGAGCATGTCAGTAAAATTTACTGACTGTATGATTGCAGACAATATGGATGCTGATAAGGCTCTTGAAAGGGTAATGTAATTAAGTATCTTTAAAATAAAATAAACTTATAATATTCTGAATGATACTTAGGAGGACTACAGGAACTAAATGCAAGTTTGAAATGCCTTAAAGTATATGATCCACTGCAGTAAACAAAATCAGAAATATATATGATATTTTTCAGGATATATGCTAATTAGATAAGTGTTGAACATATGATACTGCAAATTAATATGATTATATATGATAGAAAAAAATCACAAAGAAACCTCTAAAAATTTCTTTTAACAATTAAAAACCATACTATAATATACATGCAATAATTCAGATTTTTTTGTCAGATTATTCTACAAGCAACATTTTAATGTAATAGTGTTTTAATTTTTTAGTTCAATCAATAGATTTTTGAAATCGCATATATTCTTATTTCTGAACATAATATGTAAGTTGTAAGCATGTGTGCGTAAACACATGTGTACCGACAGTGTCAGCTGAGGCCTGATGCTATAGAGAAATTGTGCAAATGTGTGTGTGTCATTCATGGTCGCATAGCGCTTGTAGTCCTCTTAAGGCATTGTAGTGCTGTAATAATCATTAAAATTTAATATTGACTACTTTTTTCAGTGTGCAAAGCAAATGAAGATTAATCCAAAACCAATACGTGATTGTGCTACAAATGAACACGGTTCAGCTTTACTAAAGAAACATGGTGATGACACAAACATCATTAAACCAACTTTCATTCCTACTATTACATTAAATGGCTCAAGGGATAACCAGGCAGCTATACTAAAGAATTTTCTACTAGAAGTATGTAAGTTAATTGACATGCCTTTGCCTCCACCATGCTTGTGACAGAATTTTGGCCACAATAGAAATGTGCATCACCTTCTACTATATCATTAAAAACAGGTATCAAAGTAAAAGTTAATAAAAAAAGTTATGTGTGTTGTTGAGGTTAATAACCTCCTCACTGGTTTTGAACCGGATATTCCACTACTGTATCACATAGATGCAGAACTAGAGGTGGTTGTGACAATCATTAGCATTTGATTTTGAGTTCCAACCTGGGACCCATGCCAGTGCAGACAAGTTAATATCTGAGTCTAGAGATTGACAATTTTGATTTTTATTGTTTTTAGAGTTTTAGTAACAATTGCTCAAGACAGTTTTTAATAACCTAACTTAAATTAAAATAATCATGCTCAATGCGCCTAATATCTCATAATTTTATCATGTTCTTATCTTATCACAAAACTTGCTACGTATTTTGTCAAGGTTGATTGTAAAATGACATAAAAAATGGATTATCACTGGAAAATAAGTCACAAATATATTGAATTTGTAGTCATGATGGAGGAAATGATTTTTTTGTAGCTTTTGTTATTCAACTTTGCATAATGAAGACTATCTATGAATATTCATAATTTGATGTAAAATATATTTTTTTACTTTTACTAATTATTGTTATACAAAAAAAAAATGAAAAAGCACATTTAAAATTGACTAGTGACTTCTACCAACATATTTCATTTCTTGAGTGTTCTAAAAGTTGACTATTGGAAGTAGTAGGACAATGTTATTTAAGGCCTCTGTTTGGTAAGTTGGTATAACTAACTCGTCAAGCATGACAAATACTTCTTTGTTGGTGATGAAGTTTGTATAAAATCACCACATGATTTATTAAAACTATGTCTGTTTCGATTTTCATATTTGTAAACCTATAAAAGTTTAGACCAAAAGTGCATTGTAATATATAGCATATTCCTATTGATTAATACCTGAAGTATTATTGTAAATTTTTGGGAGCCAAAATTAATATATTATAAGGTTTTTTTTTTTAATTTTTGTTATAGTGCTTTGTATATATTATTAGAAAAAATTTGATGGGTCGGCTTATTTTTTTCCAAGGTGGTAAAATGTCAGTCTATAGTGACAGTAGTACTTGATCGACAGAGTTTAGCTCTGCGTTAAAAAAATATTACTAGACGGCTCCGTGGCGCAGTGGCTTAGCAATGAGTTGTTGCGCTGGGGCCGCGGGTTTGAATCCCGCACGGAACAAGATATTTTTATGGCCTACAAATAATTATTCCGGGTCTGGATGTTTGTCCTTGTGCAATTTATGTTTGTAAATTGCCTCCACGATACAGGAGAAAATCCTAGTGTGGGGGTAACATTTAAAAAAAAATATATAAAATAAAATAATAACTTAAAGTATCACCATCATCATCTTTATCATTATGGTCATCCCCCAAGGCATGCCACAAAACTTGCATCTTGAGCCACCGGCATCCATTGACTTCCTGCATGTCTTACCAGGTCGTAACTCCGTTTAGTGAAGTGCCAGTAAAAGACTGTCCCCAGTTCTTCGAGTTATATGGCCCTCCCATTTCCACTTCAGTGTAGTTCAGTCACTCCATTGCTCTAGAAATTGAATTGTGCATTTTAAGAATTAGCTCTTTATTAAATTAGGTATTTCATGATGTAGTCTTTTGTAGAATTATAGTAAGTTAGCGAATTGATCATTTCGAGACTCCTTTCGCGAGTTAGGCATTAGTCGACTAAACGCAAATTTTAATATTGGTTGTGTTGTGCATTTAAATAAAACGTAAAATAATAGTTTATTTTCTAGCAAATGAGATTAAAATATTTCTACATAAATTGAAGAGGAAAAAGAGAATTCTTACTTTTATATTTTGATTAATAATAATTAATTACTAATACAATAAATGTAATTAGCCGTATTTGTTTTACTGATGTGATTGTGACATTGTAGTCGGCGAACGGAGTTTTTTCCGTTTGCAGATTGTAGGATTTTTTGTATTACTTATATTTAGAATGGAGTTTGTAATAAATAAATGTGTTTTATTAATTAACATTTCGTGAGGATATATTTGTACAGGATTTTTACATTTACACATTCATTATAATCTTCATGTTTGACTATGTATGACTATATTGTTTTCTAATTTCTATAAATACATTTTGTTTTTGATTATCTATATTTAACTTGACAAGCAAGGTACATTAGAAAATGAAGATTGTATATATTATCAGTACATTTGTTCCTATTGTTGTAGTTTGTTAGTATATTTTTGTTCCTATTGGTTAATGAGTACCCTAACCAAAATACAGCTATAATATCGCTACAAATACCACTCATCCAATGGAGAAGTTTCTAATATTTTCTATAGATTAAAACAAAATTAAAGTAATGTAATACAAAAATGTTAAAAGCGTAATTAAAATGTCTCTACAAATGAAAAAAAGATAAGGGCACTTGAAACTTCCTCCTGCAAAAATATTTTAGTTCTATGGGACGCCCCAGCGGCGCAGCGTGTCACGCCACGCCGATTACATTAGCTTATGTATTCATAATTTACATTCGTATCATCACCGTCATTACATCGCCAGAAGGAATGCTACAAAGCACTGTCCTGAGCCACCTGCATCCATCGACTTCCTGCATGTCTTACCAAATCGTCAATCCATCTAGCATTCACATAGTTCACAAACTCACATGAAGTGTAAACGTGCGCATAGTACATATAAACACATTGGCGTGCAGTTACTTGTGGCGCTCATGTCACTTATAACACCATGAAACCTCTCCCTTGGTGATATTTTTTTTATAAAGATATTGCTTTTTGCTGTTACTTAAATATCCTAACAACTGCTTTTATTGTAAGATCTCCCCTGTTAAGTACATAGACTATAAGAAATCAAATTATTATTATAAAATAATAAACTCTTGCCTTTTTATATCTAACTTGTCTTATTACAGCAAACATATTTTTTTTATAGGATAAAGGTGATAAACCAGCACACAGTCCACCTGATGGTAAGTGGTTGCTGTGACCCATAGATATCTACATTTATCCTAGATTACGAATCAAAATGCAGATGCGTCGTCACCCGTGAGGACTAAGATGGAATGCCTCGTTTCCAGTGAAAAGGGTCTCCGGTTCTCTATACTCTCCATACGAAACACAGCAGCGTTACGTTGCTATTTTACGCTGGTATTCTGTGAGAACGTGGTCCTTCCCGGGTCGAGCCGAACTTCGTGCTACAACTATACCAGTAATATAGCAGCGGCATGGCTCTACCACGTAAAAAGTACATAAAGCACAGAACGAATAAGAAAATTGACTGTTTTACTCGAAAGTGAGGTACAAAATTAATAATTAGTGTATTAATCGGGGCGTAAATTGCGGAGGTATTTTGGTACCCCAAAGGTTGTTTCATCACATGTTTTTTATTGGTACATTAAGATGATGTAAGCCGAGCGGAGAAAATGACAACATCTAAGTAATTGTATTATTCAATTAATACATCATAATGTATTCGTTTCTGAAAAAGCACATACCTTTTTTTTATAGGATAAGGGTGACAAACGAGCACACTATCCACCTGATGGTAAGTGGTTGCTGCGGCCCATAGACATTACATCTATCCTCGTTTGCGAATCAAAATGCAGATGCGTTGTCACCCGTGAGGACTAAGATGGAATGCCTCATTTCCAGTAAAAAGGGCCTCCGGCCACCTGCACTCACCAAGCGAAATGCAGAGGTAAACCTCTACTTCACGCTGGTATTCTGTGAGGTCGTGGTACCACCCCGGTTCGAGCCGGCCCATCCGTGCGACAGCAAGAGCTGCCGCGTGGCTCTACCACTGTCTATTGATCTTGACACAACAGGGAAAAGTTCCTCGAAAATTCACAATGATTCTAATGCTTTTAAGACAGTTGATTATGATATCCTTCTTTCCATCCTATCCCATCTTAATTTTAAGCCCACTGTCTTAGATTGGTTTGCATTATATCTTCGCGGGCGTCAGCAGTCAGTTCACGTAGGTCCTATGACCTCAGCTTGGGCTGAAGTTGAATGTGGCGTACCGCAAAGCGGTATACTCTCTCCTATCATCTTCTCAGTTTTTATAAACTTGATCACTCGTAATCTTGATTGCTTGTATCATCTGTACGCCGATGATCTGCAGCTATATGTGCATTGTGGCGTTGAAGAACTACATAATGGGATTAACAAATTAAACTAGAAATTGTACACAATTAAAGATTGTTCCTCGCGCTATGTAGTCTGTGTGAATCCAGTAAAATACCAAGCGATTTTAGTGGGAAGTAAAAAGATGCTGGCTAGGGTTAATCAAGCAGACTTACCTCCTGTTTGCTATGATAATATTATTATTCCATTTGGTGAGTCTGTTAAAAACCTTGGCCTGTATATTGATAGCTCTCTGAACTGGAAAGTGCAGGTTACCGATTTAAGTCGGAAAGTCATTGTTACCATACGTTCCCTTTATCGTCTCAAATACTTCCTTCCTATTAAGTCTAAGTTCACGCTTGTCCAAACTTTTATTTCACCTATCTTTGATTATGAAGATGTGTGCTACCTGAAAGCCTGTTACCAAGAACTTCTTAACAAGCTGGAGCGCCTACTTAACAACTGTATTAGATTTATTTTTGATCTGCGTAAGTATGACCATATTTATCATTATAGATCTCAGATTAAGTGGCTTACCATAAGGCAAAGCCGCAACTCCAGAATATTACTTGTTCTTTTCTCAATTCTTAATGATCCATATTCACCTTCTTACCTCAAAGAACGATTTCAATATCTCTCTTCTTGTCATGATAGGGTTCTTCGATCTTCCTCTAATAACAAGATTTATATCCCTACTCATCTCACCGGGTTCTATGGTAACTCGTTCACTGTACAGGCTGCACGTCTTTGGAATTCCTTGCCTGATGATATCAGAAAAGCACCTAACAAATATTCCTTTAAAAAGAAGGTACGCAAGCATTTACTGAATAATCATTAGAATTACAAAATTGTTAATTAATCGTATTTATATGTATGTATTAACTTTGTATTTATGTATGTTTATATTTGTTTATTGGCATATAAATATGTATTATATTATGAATATGTGTTGATATATGTAAATTTGCGAATATAAGTAAATGCACATATATATATTTGCATTTACTTATAATATTATATTATAATCTGTTTTGTTACATATAATGTGTATTAATTTTAGTTTAAATTTTTTTTCTTTTCTTTTAATGAAGAATGAATGAATATCCACGACTTTTTCTGCCACCAGGGCGGCGCCACTTTACAGTGAGGTAAAATATTTGACAGATTTCATAGCGGGGACGATAATTTCTTAGGAAAATGTAATCTTTGTAATTGAAAATTGTTTCTTTCTGTATTATTAGTTATATTTTATATTAATTACATTAGAAATGAATAAACCAAACTATAAATATATCTAAAAAGCGATTTTTTTAAAAAGAGTTATAAAGTGCAAAAATTAAAAATTAAAATTATTCATGCATTGTGTTGTGTATTAATATAATACTCTAGATAATGATAAACTATTATTTAAAGCGAATTTCTCAATTAACTGACACTGTGTAACAATAAACTTTACCTCAGTCACAACTAGCGACATCTGGTGAATGGAAGATTATTAGCCCTTATTGCTACACCTACGACAAACTCTCACCACTCCATGGGTTGACTGGTAGATAATGCCTTTAGGCATTATGTCCGCCCTTTATATCCTTTTTTTCCCTAAAGGGACGCAATAAAGTTTTTAAATAAATTAAAAAAAAACTAAAAATGATTATTTTCAAACATACTGTAATCATGTAGGTGTTGAGATATTGTAAAACAAATAAGCTTAGCTTTTGCCGCATTATCATTATAGCTACTTAAAACGATATTTATGTTTATAGTAAAATGCTGGAGTACCTAAATATCGCTTAGGGAAATAATAAGAAAATCCCTTTGGCAAGTTGTAGAGGCGATCGAAGGGTAAAATTTGCCACTTTCATTCTCGCATGTGGACTATGGCAAAGCCTTTGAGTCGGTGTATCAAAGTGTGTGTTGCAACTGTAAGGTTACATTGGTTATAAGAACGTTCTGTAGTTCTGTAAGAGAGCTCGAAACCTATTAAACTGCAGGGATGTGCAGAAGACCGAAGAGTACAATTTGCCACATTCATTTTCGTATGTAGACTATGAGAAAGCCTTTTTATTGAAGTGTGTATTTGAACAGTAAGGCTACGTTGGCTATACGATTACTAGTGTTGCCCAAATGCAAGAACATGACGAGTCTTAGCCAGTCTTGGTCTTGCGCCAATAAACCTGGCCTTGGTCTTGGTATTGCGCTCCCAGTCTTGTTCTTGGTCTTGGTCTTGCAGCAAGAGTCTCGCAGGTCTCGCAATTACCTATTAGCCTTTTTTTATAGAAGAGGGGGCAAACGAACATGCGGCTCACCTGATGGTAAGTGACTACCGGCGCCCATGAACAACCGCAACACTAGGGGAATTGCAGATGCGTTGCTGGCCTTTTAGAAAGGTGTAAGCTCTTTTCTTGAAGGTTTCTAAGTCGTATCGGTCCGGAAAAATCGCTGGTGGTAATCGATTCCACAAGGAAGTTGTGCGAGGGAGAAAACTTCTTCTAAATCGCACAGTGGTGGACCGCCAATCATCCAGATGGTATGGATGGTAACGCGAGTTTTTTCTTTTTTATTTAGAGGCCAATTTGGCCTTCCCTTCCAAGTGACCATGAAACTGCACGTCACTCGATATGTCGACTCCGAGGATTCTAGCTTTTATGCTAGCTGAGGCAGCAAGGGGCGTGCCTTGAAACTGAGGAGATACGACAAAGGGGTTCTTTTTAGCGGTAAACGCGCAAACTTGTGTCTTCTGGGGATTGAACTGGACTAGATTTAGTCGCCCCCAATTCGAGATTTTGTTAAGCAAAGACTCGACTTCAGACACAAGTTTGTGCCGGTACTCGGCGACGTTTTCCCGAGAAATATTGGCACGGCAGGTATATAAGGCATCACCAGTATTGTCGTCTGCATAGCAATGAATGCTACCAGTTTGCAACATCATTGATATGCAGGAGAAAAAGCGTTGGTGATAAGCACGCAGCCTTGTGGAACACTAGCGTTGATAGGCTTAAAATCAGACCATGCACCGTCTACTACGACCTTGATGCTCCGATCAGCAAGGAAACTGGTGATCCAATTACACAATTTCTCGGGAAGCACATAGGAAGGAAGCTTCGAAAGAAGCGCTTTGTGCCAGACCCGATCGAAGGCCTTCGCTATGTCCAAATTAACGGCCAATGCCTCCCCCTTGGACTCTACTGCCTCCGCCCATGTAAATAGACTAGAAGATCACCAGCTGATTGACCCCGACGAAAATCGTACTGGCGGTCACTAATCAGCTGGTGATCCTCAAGGTACCTCATGAGCTGGCAGTTTATAATGGATTCCATTATTTTGGAGAACAAGGAGGTGATGGCGATAGGCCCGTAGTTGGAAAGGTCTGAGTGGTCGCCTTTTTTAGGGATCGGGTGGACCAAAGCTGTCTTCCATGAATTGAATTTGGGACTACGCCTTGGGAGTAGGAGTACTGGAAAAGACGCGTTAAAACCGGTGCCAACTCTGGAGCACACGTCTTCAGCACAATGAGGGGGCGTCCATCGGGCCCACTCGACTTGCTGACGTCCAGGGAGAGGAGTGCTTTGCGAACCGAGCGCTGTACGCGCACATCCGGCATGGAGCACTCACATCGCGTGATGGTTGTGATTGGCGGTGTGTTCCCCCCGTCATCTAGAGTCGTGTTGGACGCAAAGAAAGAGCTCAACAGATCGGCTTTCTCCTTTGCGGTATGGGCCAGTGAGTCGTCCTCTCTGTGCAGAGATGAAAGAGATGGCTGACAGAAGTTCCCTTGGACAGCCTTGGCGAGAGACCAGACAGAAAGGCGAACTAGCTTCTCGCCAATTCTGCCGATGTGCTCAGACCTTGCTTTGGCTATGACGCTTTTCAAGGACCTGGAGGCGGAATTATACTTCTTTTTAAGTGCGCTGGTGTTTACATCCCGAGACGTTGATGCGTCAGTCCAGGCCCGGTAGCACTCATGCTTATAGCCTATAGCTATTTATTAAACGTTACTTTAGATCTTAGAACAACTTAACCGGTTCAATGCGGCGGGCCATCGATCATTTTTGTGTGGCGTATGACACGCGAGTCGTGTCTTTTTTAAAAATCGTTATAACTCGCTCAAATTGCGTTTTTGGAAGATTCGTCCAAAACAAAATATTCTTTATTTTGCAAGTAGTTCATGCCTACAGCTTCGTTTCTGGATATTTTGAAAATTTGAAATTTTTAGGGGTTGATAACCTTTTTTTAACTTGTACATGGTACTCTTTTTACTTTGTGGGGTTTAAATCACGTTGTGGAAAAGTACTCTAATAAGTAACAAATAATAGCACTCATTGTGATCGCTCAAAAACTCAAGTTGTAAATAAATTTCTAGAAAACAAGTCTTCTGTTAAAAAAAAAAACAATGCGTTTGTCTTATTGTTTAATTTTGTTTAAAATGGTTGAACTGCCGTCTTATTACTATCATATGCGAATAGACCTACGAAGTACCATGTGCTCTTGTGATATGGTATTAGGTTTATTTTTGCAGTTTTGAAACAGTTCGAAACCGTTCATGCATAAAAAAAGTTTACTAATAAATAGTCATTTGTCAATCCGCCGGCGTATTTTTCCTTTTGAAAACATTTGTTTTGCTATTCTTACTAATTAGACGTTTTCAGATCGACTTTACTTTTACATTTGTAAAACATTAAATAATATTTAACATTTGTAAATATCAATGAATGAAATGAGATTGTTTGATAATTACAAATGTTAAATATTATTAGGTAGAAAATTATTTAATAAAAACCAAGGCTTTCCAGGGTAATTTAGCTACTTATATATTATAAATTTTCTACATAGCCTCCCCATATGGCCATATATTTTTTGTCTTAACCTTAATCAGCCGTGGGAAAGATCTGGCTTGATCCTCTAAAAATTCTTCCACAGCGGTCATAGCCTTACTACCATATTTCTCAATGCTGAGCTTTCCCTTTAACTAGGACATAGGTCATTGAGTTTTTTTTATTAAACGTTCATTACGAAAATAAATTAATTATAAAAAATATTAAAACTAGAATTTCCGCGTTCTTAAGTCGTGATGGTGAACAGAATCTAAGGATTTGGATAGGTCACAGAGAGGCCAAAACATCCCGTGGATTCACCCATGCATTGAAAATATATTTAATCAGCTCAACACTAGCATCAGTTGTCGAGCGACCTCTTGTGAAACTGAATTGATTTTTATGAAGTTAATTACTTTCATTAAAAAAAATTAAAGAATAATTTTTTCAAAAATTTTACTAAGTGTTGGCAGTACAGAAATTGGTCTTAAATTGACGGGGTGTAATATACTACCAGATTTAAATAAGGGTATTACTTTACTATGCTTCATTAAATCAGGAAACACATCATATTCGATACTAGTATTAAAAATAATAGCTAGTAGAGGCGCGATTATATCTATTATAGATTCAATAACTTTAACGGCAATCCCCGCCAGGTCTGCAGTTTTCTTAATATCAATAGTTCTAAAATATTTTACAATATCTTTGGATGATATTTCATAAAATAATGCTCGGCGACGGCAGAGAAGAATTCAGTGACTTAGTGGTTAAGATCGGAATATCAGTAAAATATTTCTCAAAAACTATTGCAACATCCTGATCTGAATCAGTTAATTTGTTGTTAAAACTTAATCGGTAGTTTAAATTGCGAGAGTTGACCTTACCAATTTCACTATTAATTATACTCCGTCATTTTAGATGTGTTTCAATAGTTGGTATCAGTGAAGGTGTTTTGTGAAAGAGGCTGAAGTCTATCCACCTTCCAACATCTTTGGGAACCTCATCCTGGGCCACCGGGAACAAACAATAAGCGTAATACAGAAGTTAAAAAGAACCGAAAAGAAAAGTCTGCTTATTGTCGGAATTGTATCGAGAAATAAGAAGTGCGACTGCCAGTCGTGTCCTGTCCAAAGTTCCTAATTTGTCATAGTTACTAAAGTTACAGGTTATATATTTTTTTATAGGATAAGGGTGACAAACGAGCACACAGCCCACCTGATGGTAAGCGGCTGCTGCGGCCCATAGACATCTACATCTATCCTCTATTCCAAATAAAAATGTAGATGCGTTGTCACCCGTCAGGACTAAGATGGAATGCCTCATTTCCAGTAAAAAGGGCCTCCGGCCACCTGCACTCACCAAGCGAAACGCAGAGGTAAAACTCTACTTTACACTGGTATTCTGTGAGGTCGTGGTACCACCCCGGTTCAAGCCGGCCCATGCGTGCGACAGAAAAAGCTGCCGCGTGGCTCTACCACTGTTGTTATATCATTATTGATCTCAAAGTTTAATAAATGTTGATCACCAATCTTTGTTTTATTTTAGTATCCAGCCAGGTTTCTTTTTTTCAATGTATACGTTTGCCTGGCATGCGTAATTTTACTCCAAGACTTGTGTAATTTTCGGACAAGAGTACGCATTCAGAACAAGTAACTTTAAACATATGTAGAAAAAAATCTAACTTCTCTATGAAAATATCTAAAATTCTTTACAATCTTTATATCTAACTAGCGATCCGCTCAGTTTCAAAGAGATAGTTTCTGGATCTCGACAAAAGCGCCACCTACCGGGTCCAAATGTAAATCTAAATCATGTAGGGTGTCATGAGTACCCATTCAAACATACACACAAAATTTCATCAAAATCGGTCGAGCCGTATTTGAGTTTTAGCGAGACTAACGGACAGCAATTGATTTTTAGAGATTAACTTAAAATGTTTTTTAAATAGTTCGTTGAAATGAAAGAAAATAAAGTGCGTACTCTTATCAGAATGACTCTATCACACGTCTCGTGTCTATGTCGCTGTTCACCGTCGTCGTCGGCGTCTTATGTCAGTCCGCAGTCGGTAAACGCGATGGTTGTACCGTGTCCTATCGTATGAACACGGTATATTTTAGGTATTGGTACTATACATTACGCATCTTGTCATCGATTTAAATTATAATTTTTTTAGTGTAATTTTACAATAATATTGTACATTGTTCTATATGAATTAAGGTGATCCGCAACGCATGGTGGCGACCACATCATTCCAAGAAGTTATTTTCATTCATGTATTCCTTAATAAATAACCGTAACCCTTTTTAGGGTTCCGTAGTCAAATGGCGAAAAACGGAACAATTATGGATTCGTCATGTCTGTCTGTCTGTCCGTCCGTATGTCACATCCACTTTTTTCCGAAACTATAAGAACTATGCTGTTGAAACTTGGTACGTAGATGTATTCTGTAAACCGCATTAAGATTTTCACACAAAAAAAGAAGAAAAACAATACATTTTGGGGGTTCCCCATACTTAAAACTGAAACTCAAATTTTTTTTTTATTTACAACCATACGTGTGGGGTATCTATGGATAGGTCTTCAAAAATGATATTGAGGTTTTTAATATCATTTTTTTCTAAACTGAATAGTTTCACTTCCAAACACTTCCAAAGTGGTAAAATGTGTGTCCCACCCCTATAACTTCTAAAATAAGAGAATGATAAAATTAAAAAAAAATATATATTGTACATTACCATGTAAACTTCCACCGAAAATTGGTTTCAACGAGATCTAGTCAGTAGTTTTTTTTAATACGTCATAAATCGTAAACCGGAATTTACCTTTCATTCAATTAACTCAAATATAAAAATAAAAAACACACTATTACTAAAACATTGATCAAAGTTACAACAAACTACAAGAACTTTTATATTACGTTACTTGCTGCTACGGAACCCTTCATGGGCGAGTCCGACTCGCACTTGACCGCTTTTTTTATAGTTTTTGTTTATTAAAATTTTTATTTGTTGATTGACTAACTTTAAAAAAATTGTGGTATTTCATTGTAAAAGTGTATACATTTTGATCCATATTTGAATTACTAACTCTGTGGAATCTAGTAAGTGGCATTTACGACCTTGTAAGATTGTTCTTATCAAAGATATTTATGTTTTTATGTACATACATTACATTTTGTTAAATATATTGCGATGATAAAGTCAATATGCTTATTTCTTTATTTTATCTTTTAAATTATTTACTTTATCTACGTACATATTATTCATTTACGACCATTACTAAGGGACTAAATTCTTGCGATAGAGAAGTTAAGAAAAAAAGTTAATCATTTAGTTATAGTAAGAACCACAAAACATGTGAAATAAACAAAAGAAGCATTTATAAACTCCTTCAAAGAATATCTGAACAAATCAATATGCTCAGCTACCGTGTTGAGCGTGCGCACTTTTGATGTTAGAAATTATTCCACTTCTGCAGGGCTAGCATGGGCAGGAGACAATTTTATGCCCGATGAAGGGAGAAAATGTTTATTCCCTCGCTTAGTTTTATCCACACTCCGAGCATGGGCACACCGGTGGATATAATATCCACAGTAGATAAAATGGGAGATAGATAGATTTTTTGTATGAATATAAACTTAAACCCAGGTTCAATGAACCAGGATAAAATTGTCACTTTCAAATATCAAAAAGTATAATAATTATTTATCTTTGGACGGGGGATATATGTCTACTCGTTATGTCAAACGGGGATATACTTCTCCCCGTAGCCGTGCTTTGGCATAAGGATAAGATAATTTTATCTCTTGTACTGACAAGGATTATATCCACTGGGATATAATTGGGGGATAAACTTTTAGTCCCCAGCCCATGCTAACCTAGCTGATGTTAGAAATTACGATAAAAGAGAATTTTTCCCCAGTAACAACTTTACGTTATAAAATATTAATGGAACACAGTAAGCTGTTAGAAGTAAAAGCAAGATAACAATAGAACAATTATGCAAACCTTTTTTTATAGGATAAGGGTGACAAACGAGCACACAGTCCACCTGATGGTAAGTGGTTACTGCGGCCCATAGACATCTACATCTATCCTCTATTACAAATCCAAATGCAGATACGTTGTCACCCGTGAGGACTAAGATGGAATGCCTCATTTCCAGTAATAAGGGTCTCCGGTTCTCTACACTCACCATACGAAACACAGCAGCGTTAAGCTGCTATTTTACGCTGATATTCTTTGAGAGCGTGGTCCTTCCCGGTCGAGCCGACCCATTCGTGCCACAACTATACCACTAATATAGCTGCAGCATGGTTCTACCACGTAAAAACTTATACTACTACTTACCTACTACACCTTATCTATAATGATTATTTTTCCTAGCCCAACGTAGACTGGTGCTCCCGGCCGGCCACGGTTCCTGCATAGGACAATGGTTGCCGACATAGAAATATCAAAACATCACGTCACTAGTGATCTTTCAGAGGGTAACTGAAACAGGAAATGGGCTGCAGCATCTTACTGATAACAACTTATAATAAATATTGTGGTTTACAACCCGCCTCCCAATCCATGGGATTACAATCTGTGGGGACTTTTGTAGGCTGTAGTGGATGGATGGATTGTCGGACGTGGGCAATTTATAGATTTTCATTATTAAGAATTAAGTTAGACATGTAGGAAGTTAATGGGTGCAGGTTGCTCAGACCGTGCTTCGGTGCATTCCTTGAGGGTGGCCTATGTTCAGTAGTGGACTTGTGAAGGACCATAGTGATGATGATTAAACTATTGTCGCCAGGGATGATTTACGAAACTAAAACGTGGTTCTTGACTGCTAGTTATAGTAGGATGCTTAAAGTTACTTAGCGAGCTATGAGTTTATCTGCGTGACTAAATCTGTAACGAAGATATCAGCAATAAAACAAGAGTAGCTGACATAACTCAGCGGGTCTGTAGGCTGAAGTGGCAATCAGTCGGAAATGTAGCTCTAAGAATCGAACACCGATAGGGAGAAAACTTCTCGAGTGACTGGCAAACGCAGTGTTGTCAGCCGTCCACTAGGTCAAGTGACGATACATATGGCAAAAGCTGCCGCGTGGCTCTACCACTGTTTATATTATATTATAATATTAAGGAATTTATAGATGATAATAACCCCTGGAAATGAGGTGGTGGCTACCAAGCTATTTCTGATTTGTTGTTGTTATTTGTGTAACATAGATGATTGTAAGCTGTTTTAAAAAAAATGTCCCGCTGGGTTTCTTGCTATTTCTTTCCAGGACATAGATTTTTTTCGAACCAGTGGTAATTTAACAAAATAATGACTTTCAATAAATATTATATATAATCTATATTGAATAAAAAAGTTTCAGTTTCTGTTTCATGTCTTATAACTATTTCAGATCATCAGTTAGGTACCATATGTCCTTGTAACATAGTACCATTAGCCAATTATCTACGATTGCTAAGTGGCACATTAATCATTGTACCTATCGTACCCTAATCTTAGCGTTGTAAATAAGAACCAAAATTAACACCTTTCTCCGTGCAATCACACAAAGTAATCAAGAGACTTCAGTCAATTCAATTTAAACCCAGCTTGACAACACCAATTTGCTCCCGTCTAAATGGCTACCTTTGCTCTAAAAACCGTTTCAAACACAACAATAAATCTTCACTGAAATCACGGTCTAATTTCGTAAAAGCCCCGTCTCGCTTTGCTAATTAATATGAATGGCATTTGCATCCGGCTTTTTCTCGCGTAGACCATTTCCAACTATTGTTTTGCAAAGATCCTCACAATTTATTCCTATTTTTACTCAACTGCATCGTGCCGGGAAAGTTATTGAGAACAATAAAACATCTGCTTTTTTAGTCATGATGAAATGAAAGGCCTTTGTGTTCCTTACAATTTTAGGCGGAAGAATTAGGGTGTTTGTTCACTGTTATTACGAAATTAAATCATTATTTACATTGCGTAGACAGGAGCTTAAATGGAATTTAAGATAGTTATTAAGTGATTAATGTTCATGTTAATTTACTTATATATTTTCCACTTATCTTTATTATAATATATATATATATATATATATATATATATATATATATATATACAACGTGTCCCAAAATTCAACGATAAACCGACACCGGAGGATAGACCTGCCCCGGACTAATCGGGGAAAAAAAGAAAAAAAATATATCCCAATTATATTTTAAGTTATATAAAAAAAAATTAAATTCTTCAGAAATTGAGACCGTTTATGTAATTTTTCACTACCATGACCACAATTTTTTAAATATTTTTTACTTTTTTTTTATACGCAACCTGAATAGTACTGCTATCTACCACAATTAAAAAACTCCAGAATAACTCTTGTTTTATCACGAAAATTAATGAAACTTATTTTATTCCCTAAATTTTTTGAAGACTTTTACTTTTAACCAAATTTAACTTATCGTGGTGTAAAAAAAAGTATGAACACTAGTATGGCAAGTTTTTTTAAAAATTGACGCAACTAACCAACATTCCAAAATGGTATAATACTCTAGGAAAACAAGTTATAAAAAAAATATGGGCCTATTATTTCTAAACAGGGGCCAAACGACGGTCGGGTGTAATAAAAGTATTAGTTCTTGAAAAAAATGTTTAATATTTCAAAACAAATGGTACAAACAGTTTCACGTGTAATTTATTAAGTTATTAACATTATAGCAAATGTTCGAACTGTTTGCCACCAGCATTAATACATGCACGACATCGCCTTAAAAATGATCGTTTTATTTGTCTTGCATATCTTCTACTATTAATGTAATCAGCAGCCTGAGTAATATTTCGACGAAGCTCGTCCAATGTCACAATGGGTTTTGAGAAGACCCTGTTTTTAAGACAACCCCAATAGAAGAAGTCCAGGGGGTTCAAATCGGGTGAACGGGGTGGCCAAAAGATAGGACCAAGTCGCCCGATCCAACGCCCTGGATACTCTTGATTTAAATATTCTCGCACAGGACGGGCATAATATGCTGGGCAACCATCATTTTGGAACCACATGTTTTGAAGATCACTTAAGGGCACGTCGTTTAACAATTCTTGCAAGTCATTTTGTAAAAAGTGTAAATAACTATTGCCATCTAAGTTTCCTTGTAACTCAAAGGGCCCAATTACTTTTCCACTTAATATGCCGGTCCATAGGTTAACCTTGAATTGGTATTGGGATTTGTCTTGTCTCATCAAGTGTGGATTTTCATTACTCCAACTATGTAGGTTATGAAGATTTAAATACCCATCTTTCTTGCACGTTGTTTCATCCGACCATAGAATTTTGTCTAGGAAGTGGGGATCTTCACTGTGCCTTTGCAGCATTACACGGCAAAATGTGACCCGTAGCGGATAGTCCCGCGGTAATAACGTCTGCACACGCCTGTAGTGATATGGGTGAAGCTTGTGACGTTTTAATATTCAATGTGCAGAACTTTTCGGGATTCCTGTAGCTTCTTCTATGGCACGTACCGAAGTAGTCGAGTCATTTTCTATCTCATTGAGAACTTCTTCATCACGATCCAATCTAGGTCTTCCAGCGCTTCTCCTATTGGATGGCATACGACCTACGACCCTCCGAAAACGCCTGATGCACTAATATATAATTGGGATATATATTTTTTTCTTTTTTCCCCGATTAGTCCGGGGCAGGTCTATCCTCCGGTGTTGGCTTATCGTTGAATTTTGGGACACGTTGTATATATATATATGTGTGTGTGCGTGTGCGTGTGCGTGTGCGTGTGCGTGTGCGTGTGCGTGTGCGTGTGCGTGTGCGTGTGCGTGTGCGTGTGCGTGTGCGTGTGCGTGTGCGTGTGCGTGTGCGTGTGCGTGTGCGTGTGCGTGAGCGTGTGCGTGTGCGTGTGCGTGTGCGTGTGCGTGTGCGTGTGCGTGTGCGTGTGCGTGTGCGTGTGCGTGTGCGTGTGCGTGTGCGTGTGCGTGTGCGTGTGCGTGTGCGTGTGCGTGTGCGTGTGCGTGTGCGTGTGCGTGTGCGTGTGCGTGTGCGTGTGCGTGTGCGTGTGCGTGTGCGTGTGCGTGTGCGTGTGCGTGTGCGTGTGCGTGTGCGTGTGCGTGTGCGTGTGCGTGTGCGTGTGCGTGTGCGTGTGCGTGTGCGTGTGCGTGTGCGTGTGCGTGTGCGTGTGCGTGTGCGTGTGCGTGTGCGTGTGCGTGTGCGTGTGCGTGTGCGTGTGCGTGTGCGTGTGCGTGTGCGTGTGCGTGTGCGTGTGCGTGTGCGTGTGCGTGTGCGTGTGCGTGTGCGTGTGCGTGTGCGTGTGCGTGTGCGTGTGCGTGTGCGTGTGCGTGTGCGTGTGCGTGTGCGTGTGCGTGTGCGTGTGCGTGTGCGTGTGCGTGTGCGTGTGCGTGTGCGTGTGCGTGTGCGTGTGCGTGTGCGTGTGCGTGTGCGTGTGCGTGTGCGTGTGCGTGTGCGTGTGCGTGTGCGTGTGCGTGTGCGTGTGCGTGTGCGTGTGCGTGTGCGTGTGCGTGTGCGTGTGCGTGTGCGTGTGCGTGTGCGTGTGCGTGTGCGTGTGCGTGTGCGTGTGCGTGTGCGTGTGCGTGTGCGTGTGCGTGTGCGTGTGCGTGTGCGTGTGCGTGTGCGTGTGCGTGTGCGTGTGCGTGTGCGTGTGCGTGTGCGTGTGCGTGTGCGTGTGCGTGTGCGTGTGCGTGTGCGTGTGCGTGTGCGTGTGCGTGTGCGTGTGCGTGTGTGTGTGTGTGTGTGTGTATTTTTTCGTGCTTCTGTTAGTGATCGCGTAACATCTGAACGACGTTACTAATAAATTCTATATTCATGAACCAAAATGACTTATGCCCAAATAATCAAACGAGGCTCAATTTTAAGAAACCAGTTAATTTCGACTGTGTAATATAACAATATGTTTACATTTTTATGTTTTGTGATGATAGAGTTTTATGATATTAATTATGTATTTTTTTATTCGAACGAATGTCAATAACAGTAGCAACAACCTATGATAACATATTAACTAAGGATTAAAATATATATTTATCAGCCCGTAAAAGTCCACTGCTGGACTTGGCCTTCCACTTTTACATTGAAGGGCAATTTACTTACGTTTTACATCTCTACTACTGCTACTGCTACTACTACTATTTCTTTCACTATTACTACTACTACTACTACTATTACTTCTACCACTACTACTACTACGTATAGAGCGGCTACTTATACTTATAGACGGAGATGCCATCAGGGCCTGGGGCCTTACCTACCTTGAGAGACTTAACAACCGCCCGCAAATCGACTGCTGAGAAAAGTGGGCACTCGGGGTGCAAACTAGGTCTTCGCGTTCAGGAAATAGAGTTTGGACTATTTCTTCCAACCTATCAGATTCCATGAGAGTTATTGAACTGCCGCCCACATACTTTTGGATGATGATCTGGTAGCCGTTTCCCCATAGGTCGTCATCTACTTCTCTACAGACCGCTTTCCAGCATCTCTCTTTGCTCATTTTGATCGCATTAACGAGTTGCTTCTTCGCCGCTTTGTACTCATCATTTTTCTGGTGCCCAGTATCTCGCTTTCGCGACCTAAGTGCTTCTCTCCTAAGACGCAGACACTCAGTCCTGAGCAGCGCAATCTCCGCAGTCCACCAGTAAACCGGTTTTCTACGTGAGCTTGCAGACTGACGAGGCATAGCGACGTCGCATCCTGTGACGATGGCATCCATCGTTCGACCGACAAGCATCCCTACATCCTCGCGTGACTTTGCGGAAACGTCAGGGAGAGTATCGATTTTTTCCGAGACTGCCTTTTGGGAGGCACTCTGATCCAGCTTCGACAGACTCCATCCTATCCGCGACATTCGTCGTTTTCCCACAGATAAGGGACCAAATAGGAGATGTATTGATGGTCATTCGCCGTATACTCGTCTGAAACAGTCCAGTCCGAGATTACACGAGCTACCCGTTGAGTGGTGAATGTAAGGTCGAAAATAGACTCACCCGCACCTGCCCTCCGGAAAGTAGATGTATGTCCCCTATTCACAATGACCAAGTCAAGACTTTCTATCACGACCAGGATGTCGTTTCCCCGTGTATCACTATACTCCTCGCGCCATTCGATGGACTTTGCATTGAAGTCACCATGTATCACGATTTCTCCCTCAAGATGGCGAACGACTCTCTCGAGATCGTCTCGAGAGAGTCTAGAGGGTTCTCTTTCAGAAATCCGCGATTGGCTCGTTTGTGGTGAAGTAACACGACACGAAGGTAACTGCTGGCGCACAACGCACAATGTCCAGAACCCATCACGTGATCTGAGGATCGCCCGGTTCCTACCGCTGCACAGAGATGGCAGCACGGAGGTTTAGTATAGGTCTTCGACTGATGACCCGCCTCCCCACACCGCCAGCAGCAACTGCTATGGTTCTCTTTTGCCCTGTACGAGCCCTCCCAACGGCGGACTCGTCAGCTCAACCAGCCAAACTTGACCCTTCCCAATGTCCCCAAAATCACAGCAGCCTCGAGTCCAACCTCGATGTATGCGCGGACGGCTCTTCATTTAATGGGTTGCGTGATTATCATTTTGAGTCCGTCTGTGTCATCACCAATGCCACTCTTCAAGGCCTCCTTGACCTGTTCAATAGTCGTGGCGGCGTCCAGCCCGTATATAACCACCTTAGTGGTAGGGACAAGATGGCACACCTCCATGTCATCTTCGGCTGCCTCGGTGATCTTGTCTCCGAATGTCAAGCGATTTTTGACAGGTCCCTCGAACTCGATAAGAAAACCACCTTTTCTGGCAGTCTTTATGCCCTTTACGTTGTTCTCGTTGTTTCCTCCTAGGCTTCTGGCCCTCTTTGAATATTGTGGTCCGTTGCGTTCGTGGATGATTCTGTTCGCAGGCAGGCCGGGCTATTCCCCTATCCGCAACCCGGGGACGCGCTCGGTTGGTGCTTAGCCTTGTTCTCTGCACCCATTAATAATAATATAAGATAATAATAATAATAGAGTTGAGAGAACTCCGTGATGATGATGGCATCCCCGTCGAGATCTATGTATAAGGTCATAATGAAAAGGCATGAAAATCTGCTCCTTGACACAAACAACGCCTGCATCGCGGCTGGAGTTTTTCCAAAAAGATGGAAGTTGCAAAGGTTGGTCCTGTTAGATAAAGGAAAGGGTCCACCTTACACGCCCTCATCCTATAGGCCACTTTGTATGCTGAACGTAGCAGGAAAAATTTTCGAGGACCTAATAAGAAATCGACTGAGGGAGAAGTGGCTGATGCGGGTGGCGTCGCCGATAATCAATATGGTTTCCGACCGGGTCGCAGTATATTGGTGCGCTTTCATTTGCTAGGGTTACCTGGTCGGGCAACCAGAGGTCCCGTCAAAAATGCATTTAATTCCGCAAAAAATGGACGGACATTGTGAAGGCACTTCAGAAATTAGGTGTTTCCGGGTATTTCATCCGTATCATAAGTGATTACCTATTTGATCATTTTTTGATATGTGTGACCACTATGGGAGAGAGCATGAAGGAGCTGAGTGGGGGAGCGGCCCAGGGCTCGGTCTTAGGACCGGAGCTTTGTATCTTCCTTTACGATGCACTTCTACGTCTTGACCTACCGACTGATGTACTTCTGGAGAGATTCGCTGACAACATGGTGGCGTTAATCCTTGCAACGAGCTACGACAAAGCGCAGGGTTTGGTGTGACTTGTCGCGGCCAAAATCAACGCGTGGCTGAATGAACATTGTATGTAGTTAGCCATAGCGAAGACGGAGGTCGTGGTTCTCACAGCTCAGAAGTGGTTTCCGAGGCCCGTCCAGGCTTTCGTCGTGGATCAACACATCGAGACTCGGGGGTCTCTGAAATACCTCGGAGTGACCATCGACTTGAAACTGACCATAGTGGCCATAAAAGCGGCAACGACGGTGGCGAGTCTTTCTCGTGTAGCAGCCAGGCTAATGAACCCTAAACCGTTTAATAACTAAATTAATAACGTTACCCTGCGGCTACCATAACGCAAAAGGTGAAGGTCTGAAGAAAACATTTATTTCCTAATTATCCCCGGCTACCGAGATACTGCGGGCTGCATATCAATGCGAGATAATTTGACGTATATATTTAACGTTCTATATAGAAACAAGAAGCAGCCACAAATATCATCAGCGCCGCACCGTCTTCACACGCCGGCTATCTTCAAGCATCCGTCTACCATTTTCGAGCCGTTTCTTCAACGCCGCAGCTCGCTTCTTCTTGCTGTTCCGGAGTTGTGTCCCTTGCCGCCGCCGCTCGCCGATTACGCGCGCGCCGGTCTGCACCTCTTTTATAGCCCCGTACAGCAACACAGCTACGAGAAGCTATCGACGAGTCTTACGCCGGCAAACGGAGCGCGACATACATATAATAGTTATACATAATATTTTATTGATTAATGTTTGTTGGTCAAAATGTATGTATTATAATTGGCTAAGTAAATAAAATATTTTTCTATTGGTAAATTAAGGATGTAGCCGGGCGTATAAATATAGGCAGTATTAGCTGAATAAAATACACCATTCGCCTGCACATAGTAAGGCATATCAAGAAATAGTTTCATTTCTCCACCACTAGACCACTCTGAGTCTGTTAATAGTGGACCCCATACGCCACTATTACATTGGTGACCCCGTTACGAACACCGAGAAGGAAGATTCCTGCAAGAATAGTAGGAAAAATATCAAATAAATATCAAGGAAGAATTCAGTATATAAAATCAGTGTAATCAAGACGTCATTATGGAGCGAGAAGCG
Source organism: Parnassius glacialis (assembly GCA_033319125.1). NCBI lineage: Eukaryota > Metazoa > Arthropoda > Insecta > Lepidoptera > Papilionidae > Parnassius > Parnassius glacialis. Next base: position 31,004,479 of record JAVANC010000013.1, on the reverse strand, counting down.
AAGAAATCCGACGCATATACATCAAACCCGGCCAAAGAACAAGAAATCGCCAATATATCTCTATCGTTGAGAATACCACCGTTTTGGAGAGATAAACCCAGACTTTGGTTCGTCAGTTTTGAAGCCGCGACGAATGATTTAAAGAAGAGTCAATCGCAACTAGCACAAATGGTGTTCGCCCAACTTGAGAAACAAAACATCGAACAAATTTCAGACATGTTGTACAACCCACCGGCAAGCGACCAGTATAATTCGCTGAAGGATCGTCTGATCTCTGCATATGAAGAATTCGACAGTCGCCAGCTACAGAAACTTCTATCAGAAATAGAGCTTGGAGACCAGAAGCCCACACAACTCCTACGCAGAATGCGTACTTTGGCACGAGATAAAGTCCCAGATTCGACGCTACGGCTGATGTGGGTAAACCATCTACCCCCATATGTTCGATCTGTACTAGCAGTGAGTGAAACATTCAGCACGCAGACGAAGCTCGATGAACTGGCACTCCTGGCGGACAAGATGATCGAAAACAGCAGTAGCTCACACATATCGATGATCGAAGGCACTTCAACCAAGGCCAATGATACCCAGTTTCTTCTCGAAGAAATTCGGAAGATATCATTCGAAGTCGCCGCGCTCAAATCTTCACAGCATCAAACCTGTTACTAGCAACGGTACAATCAGTGCAATCAGCAACACCGAAGATCACCTTTTTGTCTCAACCGCTCTGCAAGTAGAACAAGATCAAGCTCAAGAACAAGATCCCCTTACTGCTACTATCATCGACGTTTCGGTTTCGACGCAAGGAAATGCACAACACCGTGTACATTCAAAAATGAAAATATGAAGTCGGAAAACTAACTAATACGCTTGATGCGACGGGATCCGGCGTAACAGAAAAATCCTACCGTCTCTTCGTCACCGATAAAAAAAGTAAGCTTACCTTCCTTATCGACACCGGAGCGAATATCTCAGTTTTACGCCGAGACACAGACAGAAGATGAAGCCACTGGATTTTCAATTCTACGCAGCAAACAATACGGTGATTCCTACATATGGAGAAAAACAATGGAACTAGATTTAAACCTACGCTGACCATTCAAATGGAGATTTATCGTCGCTAAAGTCAGCAAACCAATCATCGGTGCTGATTTTCTTCAACATCACCAGTTGATCGTCGACATCAAAAATAGAAGAATCATCGACGGAAAAACCAATCTTGCATCTCAGTCTTTCGTCCAAGCAACCAATCTGCCCACAATGAGAAGCATAGATGTTCAACAATCGTATCACAAGATCCTTGAAGAATATCCTGGAATCACAAGAATAACTTCAATGAAATTAACACCGAAGCACGATGTTGAGCACTTCATAGAAACCAATGGACCACCACTTCATTGCCGTGCACGTCCAATCGCACCACACCGATACGAGCAAGTTCGAAAGAAATTCGAAAACATGATCGAGCAAGGAATATGCCGTCCAAGCAAAAGCCCCTGGTCATCACCACTTCACGTTGTACCGAAGAAGAATGGAGAATTACGAGTTTGTGGAGATTACAGAAGACTGAATTCTATTAAAACTCCTGACCGCTACCCAATACCGCGAGTCAAGGCTTTCACTCATCAACTGTCAGACAAGACTATATTCTCCACCATCGATCTCAACAGAGCTTACCAACAAATAAAAGTACGCGATGAAGACATACAAAAGACAGCAGTAATTACCCCAATGGGATTATTCGAATTTCCAAGAATGACCCCAGGACTGAAGAATGCTGGTCAAACCATTCAAAGATTCATACACGAAGTACTTCATGGACTGGATTTCGTTTTCGCATTCATTGATGACCTCCTTGTTGCAAGCCCTGATAAAGAAACGCACGAAACTCATCTACGCACCGTGCTACAGCGATTAGAAGACAATGGTATTACAATCAACCCTTCTAAATTCATATTTGGACAACAAGAAGTTCAATTTCTTGGTTTCACCGTCAGCAAGGAAGGAATCAAACCGCCTTCTGAAAAAGTCAGAGCAATCATCGATTATGCCAAACCTAAAACAATCGAAGAACTATGGCGTTTTCTTGGGATGATTAATTTCTGCAGAGAACACATACCTAAAGCCACTGAAATCCAAGCACCACTTCACGCCTATCTTCACAACACGAAGAAAAAAGATAAAACATTAATCGCATGGAACGATGAAGCCACGAAGGCATTTGAAGCTTGTAAAGTTGCGATCCAAAATGCAGCTTTGCTCGCTCACCCATCACACGAAGCAACCCTTGCTATCTTCAGCGACGCGTCCGATCTCTCAGCGGTAGCTGTACTCCAACAATACATCAATGGGAAATGGCAACCACTTGGCTATTTTTCGAAGAAGTTCTCCGATACTCAACGTAACTACAGTACATTCGACCGAGAGCTACTCGCTATCTACATGGCTATCAAGCACTTCAAAAAAACGTTCGAGGGTCGAAACCTGATCGTTTTTACCGACCACAAGCCATTAACATATGTACTTCAGAAGAAACCATCACCATCGGAAACACCACGACGAGCAAGACAACTCATTTTCATAAGTGAATTCACGACTGACATACGTCACATCAGTGGGAAGGACAACATAGTCGCCGACACACTCAGTCGCATACCAATCGACAGTGTAACATGCCCTACATCAATCGACTATCACAAGATCGCCGAAGCACAAGACAGAGATAGTGACAACATCAATCATCTATCGAAGCAAAGTAACTTGTCCATCAAGCAAGTTACAATGCCAATGACGCACTCTCATCGCTTCTCATCTATTTCAGCTTGGCATTTGGTATTTGGGCTTTACCAACTGCATGAGCCGATTAAAACTTTTATCTTCGACTATAAGAATTGGATGGTTATGTATTGTTATCATTAGGCGATAGAATTCGTAATTGGAAGTGATCTGGGGTCGTCGATTCGCCATTTGGAAATAAACGAATCTTCTAGTGTAGTTTGTGTGGTTGGATAGTGATAAATAAAAGGCGTGCGTCGAGTACAGGCATTTATTTGAACTGGCAACGGAAATACAATGCGCGCTTACCGGCTAAAAACTACCCACTACATATCATAATATGCAACACCTCCACACTTATTTTGTACTATACATAATGACTAAGAACATAAGTTATACTTAAAAATAATTATTTTATACTGTTACAAATATTCTGCCTAAGAAAATAATATCAATGAACCTACTACTCAAATAAATATTACATACAATTTCTCTCTTTCAATTTTTTAATTATTACTTGTAATAATCATCTATACCATATCGTCTGACTGGTTTACATACACGGCGAACACCACGCGATTCATTAGTGACATTGTTGTTCGAGCCATGATTATCTATTTTCCGCACATTGGGCACGTTAGACGTTGGCGAAGTTGCCGTTGATACAGTGTCAGTGTCGTCGGTTGGGTTTGGCGATGTGCCCTCCGGTACGGCCGCGCTTGGCCTGTTAACTGGCGCGTCGGACTGTTTGTCGTTGTTTACTGGAAACATTAGCGAAGGGCGGAATCGTTTTACAGGTGATTCGCGTATTGTGTGACTGTTACGATTGTTATTATTATTACGTGTTAAGTTTACTATTTTGGTTACATCGTTTGACACTCTTCGCTTTAGTTGGTCGATATGTCTGTGTCCCTCGGTTCCAGTAATAGATCTGACTTTGTAATCCGTACTACCTGTCCTCTCTATTATTGTTCCTTCCGTCCACTTATCAACGCCGCGATAGTCTCTAAACCAGACCTTCTCACCTGCCGCAAATTGTCTAATCGCTCCCTCAGCTGATGTTTCTGCTCGTTTCTGCCGCGCTTTTACTAATTCTTTCTGATCAGGTTTCAAACAATCTTAACGCATGCGTAAATTACGCCCTATGCACATTTTTGCAGGACTTTCACCGGTTGTGTAGTGTGGTGTATTTCTATAAGCTAATAGGAATCTACATAAAGACGTGTGTATGTCTGTTCTACACTTAATTGCTTTTTTAATATTACGTTTACACATTTTAACGGCATTTTCCGCCGCCCCATTCGAAGCCGGGTGATATGGGACTGAAAAAACTTATTCAATTCCATTGGAACTTAAAAATTGTTAAAAAAAACTCGTTACTGAAAAATGGAGGACCGTTATCACTAACCACTTGTTTCGGTAAACCGAATCTCGCCCACATTTCTCGCAACTCCTTTATAACAGCTTTCGCTGTAGTGCTATTCATTTTAATTGCCTCTATCCACTTTGAATGAGCATCAACTACAATAAGGAAAGTTTGTCCCGCTATCGGCCCCAAAAAATCTATGTCTATCCTGGTCCATGGGCGGCCTGGCCATGGCCATGAGCGCGGTGTGTGCGCCGGAGGGGCGTCAGCTACCGCTGCGCACACGGTGCAGGCACGGCACACTGCTTCTACAGCCTCGTCTATGCCCGGCCACCACACATAGCTCCGAGCCAGCGCCTTCGTTTTTACTACCTCCATATGCCCCTCATGAAGCTCCGTAATAACTTTATCCCTGCAAGATTCTGGAATAATGACCCTATGTTACACATTACACAACCTAGTTCCACGTACAACTCATTTTTTCTGTTAATATATGGTTTTAATTCTCTCATTTCGACGTCGTTCGGCCAACCGTCATTAATATATCTGACTTAATATAATATCCGACGCCGTTTCTTTTTTTAATTTATGTGATTCCAATAGTAACGCATCTGAAGCAAAATGTAAATATGTTTGTTCTGGGGTGTCTAATTCTTCCTTAGAAGCCCCTTGCTTATGCTCACTAATCAACCTAGACAAAACATCTGCTGTATTTTTGTCCGTGCGAATGTATTCTATATTAAAATCATAAGCGGATAACTTAATAGCCCAGCGTTGTAGTCGACTAGCCGCCGTGTTGGGAATACCCGCCTGCGGTCTAAAGATTGTAACTAACGGTTTATGATCCGTACGTAAAGTGTTAAGTTGCTAAGTTAGTTTTAAACTCGCAATATCTAGCCATCTTTTTCAAGTCTGCCACGTAGTTCGCTATCGATTCGCCTGCTACTTGCCGTCTTTGACGAAATCTGTACCGTTCTGCCAGGATTGATGGTGTCGGTTGCAGATGTGCACGCAGTAGATCCACCGCGACCGCATACGATAGACTTGACGGTTTCTTAGGACTCGCCAACGTAGACAACAATTCGTATGTTTCTTCACCGATGAGCGCGATTAAAGTTGGTAACTTTAAATCGTCCGTTATTTTGTTAACCACAAAATACATTTCTAAACGATCCACATATGCTGACCAGTTGCCGGTTTTCACATCAAAGTCCTTGATTTTGCCTACAGACATTGTTGCGACTATTGTCTACGACCCGATCAAATAAAATTATTCCACACCGGACCACGTTTTATCCTCGTCGCCACTGATAAATAAAAGGCGTGCGTCGAGTACAGGCATTAATTTGAACTAGCAACGGAAATACAATGCGCGTTTACCGGCTAAAAACTACCCACTACATATCATAATATGCAACAGATAGGTTTTAGTATTTGTAGATTGAGCACCTCTGGTAGAGGGTTGGGTGACCTGTGCAACTTCAGATTCATGCTGTGTCCTTTCAATATTTTGTACAATTGAGCCTACCTGATGCACAGGTTTTTCAAGACCAGAAAATTTCGCAGTTTTTCAAATTTAAGTGATTGCTCAAAGCCTTCCTTGATGAAGCTTTCCTGCCGCTGCCATCCTGCGAAAGCATGTTTTTGCAAATCGTACTTCTCACTTTACTTTGATCGTCAGTTTCTCTAAAATAAGTTTTGTCGACTTATTGTTAAAATATGGAGGATCTGGTTTGGAATAACATGTCTTTTATGCCTTAAACATATAGATTATACGAGTTCACCTATTCTGCGGTTCGACGTCACGTTAAGGAATCTTAAGCGTTCCTAATTATTAGCAATAAATACCTTAATTATTAGGTGCACTATTATTACTTTTCGAGTTAAGTCAAGATGTTAAATAATAGAATCATTTTTATGCAATATAGATTACAAGAATACTTATTAAAAGTCATTTAAGCTTTGACCTTTACGTACTTATGTACTCAGTACTACTTTAATATTGTTGGACATTTGTATTGCGTACTATATTATTCCTTTTCAAGTTGAAACTATTATGATAATGCTTTATATCTAAGAGTGAATTTTTACATAATAAGATAATTGTTTCATAGACGTTATATTTATAATATGACCATAGTATAGAATGAAACTATAATAACATAGTATGGAACTTTTACAATATAAGATTACCTCCTACATAACATGTCTGACTCAGGTATGTGTACGCCCGCCTTCAAAAAATCGAAATACTTGAATTCCCTTCAAATAGTGTACGTACGAAAACTCCATACCGTATAAGCAGGAAGTATGAGGCTGCGCATCACAGGTAACCCATTCGGAAAATTTTGATATTTGTTCCATAGGTATACGAAATATACTTCACTCAGGTTATTAGTATACCTCAAACCTTGAAAATTGGGGTGTACAAGCAGTGCGTATTGCCAGTGATGATATATGAACTTGAGACGTGGTCCTTTCATTCTGGCTGTATGAGGAGGCTTAAGATCGCTCAGCGGGCTATGGAGAGGGATATGCTCGGATTTTCTCTGCGTGATAGTCTTCATAATGAGCATATCTGCTGTAAAACCAGTGTAACCAACAAGGGCGTTGTACTATGTTGCTTTATTATGGTTTATGCTGTTTTTGGGATTAATTCTTTATCAATCAAATAGAAGAATAACTTAAAAATTCTTGCAATAAAGATTAAATGGTATTAATGACATGTTTATTATAGATAGCTTTCTTTTATGTTTTCTGTTGAAGGTATCAAGTACTTCTTCAGCGTTCATCTTCGGAGCAATCTCTTTCTTATCTTTCTTTGTGAATATTCAATTAAGCCCAGTCCTTTTAGATAATTTTCTCACATGTTGCTGCGAAGATATGTCTTCAACCAGTGTAAGGTGGTAAAAATTGCCCGGCTGTGCTGGTTGTCACACGGAACGTGCACAATAATATTAGCACAAACAAAGTTCTTATATTTGGCAGAGCCATTGCTCTTTTTTTGCTGGTGCTGTTGGAGCTCAATATGAATAAATGTGTTCACATTAAATTCACTAGAAAATTAAATCCTAATCCATACGTCTACAGCATTAATGGGATTCTATTAGGAGAAAAGACAGTAGTAAGGGATCTGGGGGTGCTTATGGATAGTAATGAAGGGCGTCAATAAACTGCCACTGCGTTGGCAAAGATGCATTGATTGCATGGGTAATTACATTGATTACTAGAAAAAAAAACATAGAAAAAAATACGTTTAGGTAAAGACCTGATATTTGGTTTTTCCTTTGGCACTTGAGGTTGCATTTCTTCTCCGAGAAAATGAATTTGTTTAGCTGACCCACGAAAGAAGGTATATTTGAGATAACCCCCACAGCATTTCTTATGCTGAGTACAGTTCATGCTGTATTGATAGCTGAGTCGGTGGCTTGTACAATGGGTGAAAAAAGCTTAAGACTGAATGTTACGCACATAAAGTGCGCCTGTACACCTTTCATTTTACCATCATGTTAGCTCCTCTATGTTGCCCAAATGTTATCAAAGCGCTGTCGTATTAATCTCCCAGTTCTTTGTTTTATTTAAACCGTTTGGAGGGGGGGGGGGGGGCACGTGCCCCTGTGCCCCCTTACTGGATTCGACCTTGGTAACCGACATAGCCCAACGGCTATGCCAGTAATCTGAAGTGGCCATATAGCTCGAAAAATCGACAACCGGTGGGAAAGTAACTTTTTATTGCCTTATACCCGTACGTGAATGTAGTGTAGGGCGATCCACTAGATGGAGTGATTACCTGGTAAGAGATGCCAGTGACAGTCGATGGATGCAGGTAGCTCAGGATCGTGCTTTATGGCACTCCTTCTGGAAGTCCTTGGACTTGTAAAGGGCTATAATGACGATGACGATGGTAATGATTTTCCATAATGTATAAAAATATACAAAAACTAAAAGAATATAATTATGTACATGCAATTATTAAATAAACTATATACATAACTTCCATTCATAATAATATTCGCAGCGATAACTTAATTTTATGTTTTCGATGAATGACATTTTCTTATCAATGTATTTTTTCTACGTGTTGCCTTGTTCAGTTCAGAGATACTTCTTTTATTATTTCTACTTTTCTACCACAAAGCATTATTGCTCCCACTGCTGTGCCCGGTTAGTAAGAGTCATTATTACAAGTTTTTCATAGATCTCATAGAAATCTTCTCGAATTAGGTATTCATAACTTAGGGAGTAGCAGAGTACTTGACAGCCACACGCGGACGCTGCTGTGGGTTCGAATCGCAGCTGGAACCTGGACACGCGTATGACAGAATCCTATGATTCTAATTGTAATCAAACAGTAAATAACGCGTGTTTGATATCTAATATCTTTAACATTGCCTGAAGTTTAAATACTAGATAGAAGTTGTCGTTATAATATTTTTTATCAAAAGTATTTAAGAAAAAACATTTCCATTTCAACATCTTAAAAATATTAATTTTTGCTATTATGTCGTCTAGAGCAAACTTCGATTGTGGCAAAAATCTCAACGGAGACTAGTCATCTGCGCAGGGCTGTATTTTATTATACGAGTGTGTGCGCAAGTATAGGCGCACTCTCTATTCTCACTCTCATAGCCGATGCGACGGCAGTCCGACACGTCCTGAGAGATCAGGCGCAGGATCAAAGGCTTTATGTGCTTTCCGAGGCAAAGGGATTAAACACTGCTAACCGACATTGGGCTGCTATTTACCTGACGTATATTATCATTATCATCATCACTATCATCATTACAGCCCTTCACAAGTCCACTGCTGAACATAGGCCTCCCCCAAGGAATACCACAAAGCACGATCCCGAGTCACCTGCATCCATCGACTTCCTGTATGTCTTACCAGATCATCACTCCATCTAGTGGGGGGACGCCCTACACTTCGCTTGCCGGTACGAGGCTGTCACTCGGGAACCTTTCTTCCCCATCGGTTATCGGTTCTTCAAGCTATATGGCCGGCCCATTGCCACCTCAGCATACTAATTCTTTGAGCTATGTCGGTTAATCTGGTTCTACTGCGGATATCCTCGTTTTTAAGTCTATCACGCAGAGAAATACCGAGCATAGCCCTATCCATAGCTCGCTGAGCGACTTTGAGCTTTCTCATACGGTCGGCATTGAAGGACCATGTCTCAGATCCATAGGTCATCACTGGCAACACGCACTGGTTGTACAATCTAGTTTTGTGTTTTTGAGGTATGTCTGTCGAGAAGATATGTCGTAATCTCTCGAACGCTGCCCAGCCGAGTTCAATCCATCAATTGACCTCTCGGTCGAAGTTGGTCTTACCGAGTCGGGCTCTTTCTCCTAGGTAAACATATTCGTCAACAACTTCGAGCTTAGTGCTCCCAATAACTACCGGCATAGGTGTGACATGGACGTTAAATATGATTTTTGTGTTGTCCATGTTAATCTTAAGACCTATCCGTTGGGAGACACTATTGAGGTTATTGAGCATAGTGCTTAGGTCCTCCAGCGATTCTGCCATAAGGACTACATCGTCGACAAATCTAAGGTGAGTGATGTACTCGCCATTGAGGTTAATACCTTATCTTTTCCAGTCCCGTAGCTTGAAAATGTCTTCCAATGCAGCGGTGAAGAGTTTCGGGGATATTACGTTACTCTGCCTTACACCTTTCTGAAGTTGGATACGTTTCGTACTCTGGATCTATTCTCGGATAGCCATCGTAGCCTTACTGTACAAACACTTGAGCACTTCGATATACTAACAGTCCATTTGGCTCCGCTGAAGGGACTGCAGCACCGCCCAAATCTCGACGGAATCAAAGGCTTTCTCATAGTCCACATACGCAAAACAAAGTGGCAGATTGTACTCTTCGGTCTTCTGTACAATATTCCATAGGGTATGTATGTGATCTACGGTGCTAAAGCTTTTTCGAAAACCGGCTTGTTAGGGAGACTGGAAGTCGACGAGCATGCATGCGAGACGATTCGTAATGACTCTCGAAAACAGCACGTAGACGCGGCTCAGAAGGGAATCGGTTTGTAGTCCTTCAAGAGAGCGTTGTCGCCTTTCTTGAAGAACAAGACCACCGCACTTCTGCTCCACACCTCCGGGGTAATCCCACCATGGAGGACGGAATTAAAGAGCTTCTGAAGGACTTCAAGTACGGTTTTCCACCCGCCTTCAAAAGCTCCGCTGTATTTCTATCCTCGCCCGGGGACTTGCCGTTTTTAAGTTTGTATGTTCTGGAGAGTCATTCTAATCTCGCTCAGACTGACGTTGGGGATATCATCGGGATAGTGTCGGATAAGACTCGCTCTTGGATCGTTACTTACACATGCGTGTTGCTCCAACGATGGTGTGTACAGCTCCTCATAGAACTCAATCTCACTCAATATCTCAAGTATCCCGGAAACGATGCTGCCACATTCAGTCTTCAGATTCGACAGTTAGCTCTTTCTGACAGTTCTCTGGTAAAGATTTTGGAGCCCTGGTTCTGCTATATATATATACGAGCAGTATTAAAGTTGCGTAAATCTCGCCGCATGCATTTGGAGATCTGTCTGTTCAGTTGCCTGTATGCTATCAAATCTACTGAAGACTGCAGGTTCATTTTCCTTCTAACAGCCATGAGGTTAAGAGTGTGATCGGAGAGATTTTGTGTTCTTCTGTGGCGGATCTTTCAAACTTAGCAAGATCCGCCGCATAGACAATTTCCACTAGCTAGTCATTCATATTGTCCAATGCGTTGCAATCTTCTAGGCACTGAAAACGGTTTTGTATACTCAAGCTGAAAGGTTTCGGGACTTTGGATTAGAGCACGAGGGGGGCGGAGCATTGATTTCATTAGACGACACCTCTCAAAATTAGCGTTTAGGTTTAGTGTGCCTCTAACCATTCGGTGATCGCTACCAGTTTTCACCCCCGGCAATCACTGAGACATCACTGAACAGTTGTCGTCTAGTCGTCATAATGAAGTCAGTCTCATTTTTTGTCGAACCGTCGGGACTCGACCAGGTTCACTTTCTGTGGAGCCGCTTCTGCAAGAAGAGTTCATCAAAAAGAGTGCCTCTTTCTCCATGAAGTCGGACAGCTGCTGGCCCATTGGGTTTCATTGCCCTATTCCGAATTTCCCTACTTTCAGCTCACCGTTCTCTCTTGTGCCTAGTTTTGCGTTGAAGTCTCCCATTATGCCGTATAGTGGGTTTTGGAGGAATGCATGGCTCTAGAGATATCCTCATACATTTCCTCCACTTCCTCATTGGGATGTGCCGAGGTAGGTGCGTAAACCTGTATGATCTTCAGCGAATACCGCTTGGTTATTCTGAGTATAAGGTACACAACTCTCGTCGACACATTCCCAATCTTCACAACGTTGTTAACGAGAGACTTGTGGACGATAAATCCGACACCTCCTTGGGACAGATGCTCGTCCTCCCGGTGATATAATAAGTTGCCGGATTCGATTACCGTGTACTCCTACTCTCTTCGGTCCTCGGATAACCCTATAATATTTCAGCGCAACTTGTCTATCTCTTTTTCCAGCTCCAGCATCTTCTCATCAGTCCTCAGGGTGCGTGCATTATAAGTTGACAGGACGAGTCGTCGTAGGTGGCAACCGAACCTCCACCGGAGATTCTTAGCACCCCTACCCCGCCGTTATCATGGTCGCCACCGTAGCCAGGAATAGCGGGGCTACCGAAGACTGGGATCATATTTTTGTATGATGGCAAATTGATAGTTAATCATTTTGCCATCTGAAAAATCTTTTAAGTGTGCCAATTATACATTAGTGATGATTATTGGGTCATTATACTGGAAATAGTCTATTGAATATTTTACAGTACAATTGATCGTTTATTAACGGTAATTGATGTCGTCCCTCCATATAGTGGGAGGTTGACCTGCACTTCGTTTAACGGTACGAGTTTGCCCCTCGAGAACTTTTTTTCCTATTGTTTATCGATTTTCCAAGTTATATAGCCAGTCCATTGCCATTTCACTTTAGTAATCCATTGGGCGATGTCAATTACTCTGGTTCTATTGCGGATATTCTCATTTCTAACTTTATCACGCAGAGAAAGCCCTCCCCAACTTAATTTTTTTTTAATTTTTCAGATGATGGTTTGTACGAGTATATCATTTAAAGAAAACATTATCTCAAGAATGTCTTTATATAGCACTTAGGGACGCACTTTTTTATTTAAATTGTTTAATTTTATAATAGTGTACCCTAATATAAATATCTGTATCTAGATTTCTCTCTCCAATAATGTTCTATTAAAGTCATACTCATAAAAAGAGCGTTTTATTGTAATATATAATTATAAAATCCAGTATATATATTATAGTATATTAACCCCCCTAATAAAAATATGCAACAATAAAATTACATATGTATTAAAAACTATCGACATCTAAGAAATGAGAGCATGTTTTGTCGTTCTATATCTAAATTATTATAAAAATGCATTTTTCAATTTCACTAATCAACGTCGCCGCGAAAGTTACTTCATTGGGCACTTTAAAAATTAATTTATTCGGTAACAAAAGCAAGTGTATAAAATTTACTATCCCAAAATATTAAAATTTAAAGACCAATTTATTTTAAATGGGTAAGAATTGAGTCTCGACGATTCCAGTGTTTCTACTGGTATTACTCTCGACAAAAAACTTCAGCCGGTACTAACCATATAACTAAACTAGCAAGCAGACTAAGCTCTGTAATTTTTCCTTCAGCATATGCTGTAAAAAAGGTTACAAGAATTATTTGTGTTGATACAGCTTAGTTTACTTCAATTATTTCCACAGAGGCGTACTCATCAAAAATGGCGCCTTCGTAAATTATTTTAATATAAAAACAGACACTAAATAAAACAGACATAAATCTTACAAAACATATTTATTTTCTATTTTTCAATGAAAGTTCATCCCATGTAGTGGCGAGGTAAGAATATCCACTACCCCATATCTTCCCGTGGGTGTCGTAAGTGGTGATAGAGGGAAACTAAGGCAGGAGATGGGCAGCAGCATCTTTCTGATAACAGCAAAATGACAATAAAAACTGCTGTTGCCAACGCGCACGCAAAGCGTGGCAACTATGGCAATATAACCCCATGGCGAGAGTTAAAAAATATGATCCTCAGTTTCCAGCAGCCCCGCTATTCCTGGCTACGGCGGCGACCATGGTAACGGCGGGTCAGGGAGTGCTAAGAATCTCACGCACCCTGAGAACTGACGACAAGATCCTGGAGGTGGAATAAGAGATAGACAAGTTTCGGTGGGATATTATAGAATTATCCGAAGTCCGAAAAGACGGGTAGGACACGGTAATCCTTGAATCCGACAACTTGTTTTGTCACTGGGAGGGCGACCATTTGTCCCAAAGAGGTGTCGGATTTATCGTACACAAGTATCTCGTTAACAACGTTGTAAAGATTGGAGTGTGTCAACGAGGGTTGAGTACCTTATACTCAGAATCACCAAACGGTAGTCGTTGAAGGTCATAAAGGTATTCGTACCAACCTCGGCACATCCCGATGAGGAAGTGGAGGAAATGTATGAGGATATCTCTAGAGTCATGCATTCCCCCAAAAGCCGCAATAATGTTAATGGGAGACTTCAATGTAAAACTAGGCACAACAGAGAACAGTGAGCAGAAGGCAAGGGAAATTTGGGATAGGGTAACGGAACCAAGGGGTAGCTGTCATATTTCAGGGAGAAAGAGGGAATCTTTATGATGAACTCTTTATTCCAGAAGCGGCCCCACAGAAAGTGGACCTAGTCGAGCCCCGACGGTTCAACAAAAAAATGAGATTGACTTCATTATGACGACTAGACGACAACTGTTTAGTGATGTCTCAATGACCGCAAGGGTGAAAATTGGCAGCGATCACCGAATGGTGAGAGGCACACTGAATCTAAATGTAAAGTTGGAGAGGTGACGTCTAATGAAGCCAACGCTCCGTACCCCTCGTGCTCTAATTCAAAGCTCGGAAAACTTTCAGATCGAGTTACGAATTCATGTCGAATTCGAACGCGTAAGTGCACTGCCTGTCCGCACTACTCATTCCCTCTCGATAATACGCAAAGCGTGGGAATCGCGGAAAGGATTAATTTATATGAATTGGTTTATTAAAGGTGCCCGAGCCATGTGCCCTAATAGCCCCACCCTAGTTACGCCTGTGATTTTCCATAGCATTATGTCTTACGGGAAGTCGCAATGGGGAAATTACTGTGTTTGTTTTACAAAAGACGACCATAAGAGCCCTTTATAACTTAAAGCCAAAAGAGTATTTCAGACAAAAATTTAAAGAAATAAATATATGTGTATTAGCTGAAATGTACTAAAAGGTCAAACCTATAAGTACATTTACGAAAACGTTATTTTAAGAAAAAATAGTTTTAGTTTCGACTTCGCAGAACTAGTAATTCATTGCTGGGGGCAATGTATACGCTTTTATAACATAGTCCCAAAAATATACACAGTCTCTCTATTACCAAGTATTAATATTTTTTTTAACAAAAACTGTAAACGATTATTATGTATAAAAATGAATGACCATGTTTTGAATTTGCATAAAAGTTTTACTTTAAAATACCGACTTTAAAAAGGAGACGGTACTCAATTCGACTGTATGTTTTTTTATGTGTGTTACCTCATAACTTTTTACTGGGTGAACCGATTTCGATGATTCTTATTTTATTTAAAAGTTGGTGCTTCTCATGTAGTCCCATATGAATTTGATCAAGATCTGACTAATAGTTTTTGAGTCATTCTTAATAATTTATATTACAGTCGGTTGTACAAAATTTTTAATTTTTAATTATTTAGTAGCTTATAAAGTCAAAAAATTGTTTCTACAATCAAACCCATTCATTTTACTATAAATTCTGAGCGATGTATACATACTTGCATCGATTGCGCTCTACGTCGAGAGTGTAGTCAGTTGACCGTATCTAAGAGGATTTAATGTACTCAATTTTATACAAAAATTTAAACCGACTATGTGAATTTTGTTATTCCTTGCCGGCAAGCAAAATTTTCGAGTAATATACCTAAATACTAAACATGTAACATTTACCACTTTCAGAAAAAAACAACTGTCTATATTGTTCGACTTTTTTAATTTGTATGTATTGTTAACAAATTAAAATGTAGAGGTTCTAGAAAAAGCTTTAATCCCACTTCTGATGTAAGAAACTATTCCATTTCTGATGTTGGGAAATATTTTCAAAATTATTTAAATAAAAGAACACTACTCGGTAACAAACCCTCCTTACTATTAGAAACCATCCTGGAGGTCAATTGCCAAAAATAACAAAGGTGTGAGCGCGTATGCTAAACTTGATCTACTGCTTAGGCAACCAATAATTATCAGCAAGAATACAGCGCACTGCACTGTTTATATAGTCTGTAACGTGATCCCGTCACAAACACACTCCAGTGTAATGTGAAGGATCCAATTATATGATAGCACTAAAGTATGCAAACCAATAGCAACACCAGCCATCTCAATGTAACACAGGCCTCTCAGCAGCAAGATCTTCCTTGCCGACACTAGAATACACCGACGGGCATAGTAACGCAGTGAGACTCGTGGAATTACAGATTGATTCCTCTTAGTTGTCTGCGCTATACTTTACACTGCTACAACAAGTGGGAGATTACCGTTATACTTTCATTTATTCGTATTTCCTTTTATTTTTTACCTTCATTCCCAATAGTATACTGTACACCTGCGAACTACATACCTCCATACACTGAATCATTGTAAACGTGCGTATCCAGGCGGTCCCCATCGCAAAGATCGATAAACTCCTAGTTGAGCAGTCAGAGCAAGGATCTGCATATTCCACTCGGACAACGGTTAGCTAACTCTTCCCTACACTGAGTAATTACTGCACTGCACGTACTGCTCATCGTCATCAATGCCATCATATTTTCTACGTGGTAGTGGGGTCAAAGTTTACAAGAGATGGAAAGTGTGAGAGTGATATCGAAAGAAGAGTGAATGCAGGAAACATGGTGAATGGAGCTTTGCACTCCTTTATGAGCAGTCGGAAGGTGTCTAACAAGGCTCGTTTGGCTGTGCATGAGGGGGTGTTGGTTCCAACACTCATGTACGGAAGTGAAAGTTGGGTATGGCAGAAGAAACATGAAAGCAGAATAAATGCAGTTGAGATGAGAGCATTAAGAAGTATGATAGGAGTTAAACTGAGTGACAGGATAAGAAATAGTGAGATAAGGAAAAGTTGTGGTCTGAAAGAAGATGTAGTGACAAAAATTGAGAAAGGTATGCTGAGATGGTTTGGCCACGTCGAGAGAATGAATGAAGAACGATTGACGAAAAAAGTGTATAAGGCGAGTGTGAATGAAAGTGTTGGAAGGGGTAGACCTAGGCGGACATTTCTAGACCAAATTGGGGACGTCTTGAAAAAAGGCCAGGTTAAGAGTACCCTAAACCGTAGAGCATGTATGAAGGGAATAATGAAAGTGGACGAAGCGAAACAAGTATGTAAGGATCGTAGCAAGTGGAAAGAAGTGGTCTCTGCCTACCCCTACGGGAAAGAGGCGTGATTATATGTATGTATGTATGTAGAGCCATGCTTATATAGTTGTAGCATGAAAGTCGGCTTCACCGGGGAATGACCACACGCTTACAGAATACTAGAGTAAAGTAGCAGCTTATTCCTACTGTTTCGTATGGTGAGTGTAGAGAACCGGTACCCTTTTTACTAGAAACGGGGCATTCCATCTTAATCCTCAGGGGTGACAACGCATCAGCATTTTTATTTTTATTCCGGGATAGATGTAGAAGACCATCAGATGGACTGTGTTTTCGATTTTATTTACATGTAAAATACATTGTAGATGATGATGATGATGACGATGATATGGATGATGATATTAATAACGATGAGCTACTGCTCATTAATTCGAGTCTTATTAATTAATTTATTATTAATAGCATCAATATCATTATAAATGAACACCATCATCGTCTGTTACCTTTAATATATATCTAATGATGTACTTTTAATATTTATGTAGATTTTATAACCCAACTGTGCAGAAGAAAGTTAAGTTTATGGTAGGTACGTAAGTAAATATGTACAAATATGAATGTGTTTAATGTTTTCGTGGTAGACCCACGCTGCAGTCGTGTTATGCAGTACGATTGAGTAAGCTCTACCATCGAAGTTCTACTCTTTTAGAATACCAGCATTAAATAGCAGCATAATGCTAGCAGCTGTTTTGTATATTTTTTAAGTGTAGAAATCCAGAGAGCCTTTTTACTGATAACTAAGCATTCTATTTTAGCCCACAACAACAACACTTTTTACGTGGTAGAGCCATGCTGCAGCTATATTAGTAGTATAGTTGTAGCACGAATGGGCCGGCTCGACCGGAGAAGGACCACGCTATCACAGAAAACCAGCGCAAAATAGCAGCTTAACACTGCTGTGTTTCGTATGGTGAGTGTAGAGAACCGGAGACCCTTTTTACTGGAAAAGAGGCATTCCATCTTAGTTCTCACGAGTGACAACGCATCTGCATCTTGAGTATTTATTGAGGATAGATGTAGATGTCTATGGGCCGCAGCAACCACTTATCATCAGGTGGACTGTGTGTTCGTCTGTCACCCTATCCTATAAAAAAAACATATCTGCATTTTGATATTAATTGGGGATAAAATCTATGCACCCCATCATTCGCTTACTACCTTTTTGATGTTCATAATGTTCCAGATTGTCTCGATTTGATTGTTGATCATGAGATCTCGGGTTCGAATTCCAGGTCGAGACAGAATTAGTTAATGGGTTTCTCTGTCAAGAAATTCTCAGTAGTAGCCGGGACTCAGGCAGTTGGTTGTTTCAGCACTGTACCTTGAAAACTAGGCAAAGCCGTTGGCCCTGCACCTGATCTATCCCTGCTATGTGTTGAAGGTTTATTTGTTACTAGCTGTTCCCCGCAACTTCGCTAGTGCGTAATTTATTACGATTGGATTTTATGGGTTTTAAGTTATTGCGCGGAACCCTAAATCTTTTTCTAAAATAAAAGTAGGCTAAGTTACTTCTTATAACATCAGCTATCAGCCAGTGAAAATTAGTCCGGTCAAAATTAGTCCAGCCGTTTCAGAGATTAGCCGGAACAAACAGACAGACAGAAAGACAGACAGACAAAAATTTAAAATATCGTGTTTTTGTTATAAGTACCGATACTTTCATATACATATAGTAAAAAGCTGTTATTTCGACATTACAAACAGACACTTCAATTTAATTTATTTGTATAGATAATATGTACGTCGTCGTCTAGTGGTTTGTATACTAAGCAAGTTGTATTTCACGTTCAACTCTCAGTATCTATACTGTCATCTGCACCTTGTATGTAAAACACCTATATCTAATTCGTTAACTATAAAGTAAACGCTCCTTTACCTTGACATACATTCTACAGACTATTGAAAAAGGAACATTAGAAATCACCCAAAATTCACAACTCATTCAGTCAATTTGTCAGTAGTTACTTTGTTGGTAACGTTTTAAAATTCTTTGGCGAGAATCTCTACTATGTGTGACTGTTAGACCATAGACTAGTATGTGTTTGACAATTAACATTGGCATTATGACCGTAAACAATGTGTTTTTTTATGTATTTGTATTTATAACACATTAGTTTTAGCTTTATACACTATATATAAACTTAACTATGCTACATATTACATTCCTCCGTGTGGAAATTATGCTTAAAAAGGGGTAAACAGTATATCGACGTTTTTATATTAATTAATGTACATAATAAAATGAACAAGTCCATTTTAGACATAGCTTAGAATATACTAGAATATTCTAAGTATATGATTTTAAAAGTATCGTACTAAAGAGGTAGAGCTGATTTGCATTAACCAAGTTGTTTTGAAGAGAAATTTCCTTACCAACAGTATCACACTCGTTTTTACTCCCCAACAACTTTAAGGATTAGATCTGGGCTACAGAATAAGATATTTTTGGGCTTAAACATACATATAACAAGATAAAGAGCCTAGGTTCATTTTAGTTTCTAATTATATATATAGAATAATTTAAAATTTTGCAAGGACCAAACAAACAAACGTTTTAATATGTTAAGGTTCTTAAAATACCTAATAATAATATATTCTGTTTCAGAATTTTAATTATTTTACAAATTAAATTTAAAGGCAAAATAAAGGTTTGTTTATAAGTTAGACAATATAATATTTGATTATTAATCTCTATTATCAAGGCTATACGAAGGGTGAAAATAAACAAGCATGTTTTTTACTGATGATCGTTATACGGTAGAGCGTTGAAAGCGGATTTAAAATCTAATTTGGAAAAAGTGTTCGCACATAACACAAGTCACTTATAGGTATACTGTCTGTCGGTGGAGCGCGAGCCGTGTACTCTCATTAAAACTTTCCTCAGGCTGGGCTTGCACGTGTTTTTAATTTTTATCGAGAGCACTCGTCGTTAGCGGAGGCGAGCGATGCGCGGCGTTGAGCCTCTGCGGCTTCGGATGCTTTGATTGCGGTAATGACGTCTCTCAGTCCCGCTTGCCTCTCCACTTATTCCTACTCACTATCTTCGAATAATTATTTTTTTAGATATTAATATGTATCATTTTAATTATTAGACTTCATGTGAACGACAAATAAGTTTGTAAGGTAGGTACTTCCGAAGTTAAATCACTTAAAGTGATAATTGCTCATAAAGGCAAGCAGAAAGCAAGGAACGTTAAAGCTACTCATTAAATTTAATTAATGACACTTAATTGAGAATATAGTACAAATAAGTTTAAATTATGTCCTGTAAAAACGGAGACAAAATAATTACTTACCTACTTTATTATTGAAATAAATAATTACACTCAATAAAGTATTATGTTCAGTTATTCAACTCGGTTACACATTTTCTCATCACGCATTACGCAAAATTTGAAAACAAGACTGTACAATCACCGCGTGTTGCAAGTGACAGCTGGTGACATATAGTACATCTGTGACGTGGTCTTTCATTACTGAACTTATGATAAAGCTTTCTGTAATTCAAGCAGTTATGTAGAAGGTTATGCTCAGAGTTTTTGCGTTATAAAATTCTTAATGAGGATATTCATAGTAGAAACAGAGTTACTGATATCATCATCGTCATCATCATAACATTTCTTCCACTCCTCTTCCACTGTTCAACATTGGCCTCCTCCAAGGAATGCACCAAGCACGGACCTGAGTCACCTGTTCCCATCGACTTTTTGCATGTCTTAATGAGGTCGTCACTCCATCTAGTGGGAGACCGTCCTACACTTCGCCTACCGGTACGAGGCTGCCACTCGAGAATCTTTCTTCCTTATCGGTTGTTGGTTACAAGTACTATTCGGAAAGTATTATTTTCATTCTTCGTCAGCATAATCACGTAGTGATTATGTGTTCTTTAATCTCTCCCGTAGCAGTGGTGAAGCTAGGGCTCCAAACTAGGGCAAGCCCAAGTTTCATATTCAGTGATGTCGAGGAGGTGCTGTTCAGTGTTTAACAAAGCACGCAGAATGCACACTACTGGTCGATAGATTGTATGAGATATCAGCAATTGCATACCTTCGTTGGCTTTGAAAAAAGCCGTTTGGGTTTGCTTGAGCGAAAGAAAAAGATGTTTACTTTTTAAATACATGAACAAAAGAAAAGCACGAACAAAGTACAAACAAACTATGTACGAAATTAAAAAAAAAACAAATTATTTATATTCTAAATCGAATCGTCTCTCTTTCGTAAGGAAAAATTTGATTACATCGTTGGTGAATACATATGCATATAATCGTCGTTCGGCATTCAGTACCGCGAATGTGTAATTGAGTAACTTTACAGGAGAGACAAAAAACTGATTTATTTATAATGTACGCTTTACTATTTGTTGGAAAGAGTTTTTTAAGTATTTCTAAATCTATTTTTGAAAGGTTTTTGGTCATATTTTAAATACAAAATCGCGTATTTGATTGAATACTATCGAAACAACAAAAAATAAAAATTTGTAAATAAATATTTCTCAACAAAGTTTAAAGATTTTAACTTTTCCTCGCCGTTTAGCACTTTAATACACTTCAATTCATCACAATGAACACTATTATCCTCCATTTTCACTAAAAATCTTTAAAAAAACATACATTTCAACTCGCAATATTCGTTCGTTCAAGTAAATACACAGAGTAAATATTGAAATGTGGAGTGAATTTGCAAACGTATCGCCCAAGCGTGGCGCTTGAAGCGCCCCTAACTTCAGACCAAAAGCCCGGCTTAATAGCTCCATACTAATTGCTATATAGACAATCGTAGTTATTATTTCATTATAGAACATTTTGCCACAGGTTAGAAAGGGAGCGATCGTCTTCTCGAAAGCACTGTAAAAAGCCCAGGCGTACGAGAGAGACGACTAATCGCTCAACTCAAGTCCTTTTTCTGCCGACTTCCAAAAAGAAGACGGTACTCAATTCGACGCGTATGCTTTTTTCATGTGTGTTATCTCATAACTTTTTACTGGGTGAACCGATTTCGATGATTCTTTTTTTTTATGAAAGCTGATACTTTTCTTGTTGTCCCATATGAATTTGATCAAGGTCAGATTAATAGTTTTTGAGTTATTTGAGTTATTCTTAATAACTTATATTAAAGTCGGCTGTACAAAATTTTTAATTTTAAATTATAAATTATTATGACAACAGTATTATGCAGTTTTGCCGTGACGGTTAATGAACTGTGTAGAACCGGAACAATTTACGAGTGTGTCTCGTGGCCCTACCAATATGCGACGAAGATGGAACACCATTGGGGTTTTAGTCGGTGTGGGTCCAACATAACCCGTTCTTGCCACCGCGAGGCGGGTATGCATTGGTATTTCCCAATGTTAAAAAAGGTCAATTTTCAGTAATCGTTCTAAAGCTAATATAATAGGTGAATATCGTACTGACTTTTTCAACATACCTTGTAGTGTACCCCGGGGCTAGCAACTGGCTCCTCTGTTTAACAATCCATATATTACAATATAATTATAATATATTATTTTACTAAAGTTCGTTTACTAAAGTTATTTTGCCAATATCCGCTCAATAAAATTAAATAATGTGTCTTACATAGTTTGAAGAGCACCTCCCACAATCCCTCAATTGCCTGCACTATCCCCGTCACCACGATTCCCAGCACCACTACTCCCACCACCACTACTAAACTAGGAAAGACACACCACCGACGACAATACGACATGTGTTTCGCGTCTACACGAGGAATCTTCAGGTTTAATAGATTCTACGGTGGCTGATCAGCCAAATTTTTCCAACCTTAATATAATGGATTTCCGCAAAGTAACGCGTGATTCTATTATTTTTTTACTAGTACTCACCATCTATAATATAGATGTGACATTAAGATAATTGACATTTTAGAGATGTTGCTTAAGGGGCGTATTACAAAAAATCGCGAAATTACAAGGTTTCCTCGTTGAAATTTTATGTTTATCGTTCATTGCTTGAAATAACAATTACTTGGTAAAAATAGTTCGTTTTCTCTCCTCAAATAAGCTCGGAATGGATTTTAGATAACTTATTTATTTAATCAGTAATAATCATTCTCCCAAAGCATGTTTAGGCAAAAACTCTCGAAGGCATGATTTGGGAGCTCTAATTTGTAGATTCTATTTAATATCGACCATCAAAAAAAATATTTTTATCTCCCAAATATCCTACACTTTAATAATAATGGAATACATTTTCGTTATATGCTTTTCACGCTAGGAAAAAAAAATCGACATAATTCAAAAAAACGACCAAAAAAGCTTCGATACAAGCCCCTATATTTCCGAAGTTCTACATCATTTAGAAGTAAAATTTATACCAAAATAATCATCAACATTTGCTTACACTATACTATTATTTTTACTTTTTAAATCGTTACTATTATATTTTAATTAATTAAATAAAAGTACTATATATTTCACTGTGCCGGCCATCTGCGATCATTAACGCGCGAGCGCTTGCCGAGGGTGGACCTGCGTCAGTTTATTTCGGGCGCTGCATCGTTTCGATACTACCGTAGTGTGCGTCGATTGCTATCGTAGTGTGCGTCGATTACCTGCATACTAGAAAATCGTCAACTACGACCGCAATTTTTGATCGATCGGTTTAAAACTATTTTATATAGTTATAATTTAGATTACGTCTCTTCAAAAATGTGGTCTATTCATTGACTTAGATCATTGTTATTTGAGGGCTTCACCTAATGGTTTATACAGCAACGGTCTTATTGAAGTTAAATGTCCTATTTCAGCTTTCGGAATAGATTTTGATACGGCCTTTCGACAAAAAAAAGTTAAAGGTTTATAAATTCAGTGATTCAAGTGTAACATTAAATCAAAATAATGACTGGTTTTACCAAATCGAAGTCCAGCTTCATTTAGCAAATAAAAATGTCTGAATACTTGCCATAATATGTATTGGCCCAGATTAATGCATTAATAGTACTAAAAATTTACAAATACGACCAATTTTAGATTTTCAATATGTTACCCAAGTTACAAGCTTTTTATGAAAAGTGTGTACTGCCTGAAATTATCGAATCGAGAAAAGTTCGGTCAATGCCGTCGCAGCAAATATTTTTCTTATAAAAAATATAGTAATTGGCTGTAAGTACCGATTAAAAAATATTAGTTACATTTGGTTGTTATATTTATTAAAACAGGTTGCAACCGTTTATTCATTTATACCACTATTCTACCGGTAGTTGACATAATCGATTATTAACATTCGATTACAGCATAACAATTAAAATATTTATGTGTACTTATTTTGACACTAAATTTCATAAATAATGAATAATATATCAAAATGGTATATAATAATAAATAATAAATTATATAATTATATAATAATAAATTAATAAGATAACATTAAAATGACACACCAAAAAATATTCCATCCACTGAAGTCCATCCTAAGAAAACTTTGTATTATGGAAGATCAAGATCGTTTAGTCGCCATACTCACAGTATTATAGTGCGAGCGAGTGAATAGATATGAAAGAAAGTATCGGTCGCGTAACTTGCCGCCCGCTCGGTGCGTAAAATACCTAAATTTGCGAAACGCCGAAATGTAAGAGGGCTCTTAATATTATAAATATTTTAGTTAATATGTAAGTTGTGGCGTTCGTAGGTCGAAGTCACTGATACCAAATAATTAAAAAAAGTATTTTAAATCCAAATATGTAATAGATTCCAATTAATATTAGATTTTATCATACGTAGGAAATGCTCTCACCTCTCGCTACCTATGATAAATTCAAAAATTAATACATACGACATTAATTTAGAAATAATAAAGAGATAAACGTCAGTATTTATGTCAGGACATTGTGAATTACTAAGCTGTACTATTCGCACAACTAGCAAATACTATTAAAAACTATTACTACTAAAACCACTCAGGAGATATCATAGTGTAGTTACAAGTGAATACGCATACTATTCTATACATAAATAGAGGTCTCAGTACAAAACTGGTCCAATACAAAAATCTCTACAAGATCGACGGTAAGTCTACCTTCGATCTTATACAAAAACGAACGTATACGATGCCGTATCATATTCCGCCTCTGGCACCGCTCTCGTGCGGTCGTCTCAGGTAGTCCGCGCAGCCGTCCCCGTACGGTAGTGCTCTCTCGCTCTCGCGCCTCCGCTGTCCTGCTCGCGCTGTACAGCGTCGACGCCTTGGTGAGTCATTTTTGCTATCAGTTCTTGCCCCCCTGTCTTCGGGCGGGGAGGTTTGACTGACCTCCGCTTGTTACCTGTTATATTTTTTTGTTATTTTTTGTTAACTATTTTTATTTTTGTTTTCGTTATTTATTTGTATAACGTGTACGTGTATACTGTTTCTAGGGAGTTACTTGCTCTTTTCAGAGCAAGGCCCTGCTCTTTTAAGAGTAAGGGCATTACTTCTGGAATAAAGAACGTCCCGTTCTTCTGAGAACGGTGATCCCGCCCTTACTGTATAGGATCAGAACGTCTCTGTTCTTTTCAGAACAGCACCCCCCCAGCCCCATTTGTTTCTTAGCATCACATCATGTCTAAACAAGACCTTATAGGGTCCATCGTATCAGGCCTTAATAGGCTAGATAATTCGGCTCTCGCCGCAATCGTGGCAACTATTGCCTCATATGCCCCTCAGGAAACTCAACCGCCGCCCGTTATAGCGGCCTACCTAGAGTCCAAGAACTCTTTCGCCCCTCTAGAAATGGAGTACGCATGCTCCGAGTCTGAGTCCACTGCGTCGGCCCCCCGGAAGAGGCCCGCCACCTATTCCGGCACCGATTCATCGGAGTCCTGTGACTCCGACGGAACCGGAGAGTCGTCCTTCATGACTGTCTCTTCAAAACGCGGCGGTAAACGCACCGCGAAAAACCGCACACCTCCCGTCTCAGCGGCCCCTGCCGCTCCTTCAACCTCCGCAGCCCCCGTTGCTGCCTCAAACCCCGCAGCTCCCGCTGCCGTCCCTGCCTCCGCAGCCCTCGCAGCTGCTACGGCTCCCCTAATGTCAATGGACATCGCCCCACCATCCAAGCCAGCTTCCCGCTGTGCCCCAGTCCTTGCAAAGAAGCAAGTCCCGCCCCCTGTCTTCCTAAGAGACAAGGCAAGATTTACCAAATTGTCAAAATCCTTATACGACGCAGGCATTAAATATGACCATGCGATTAACCTCGGGGAGACTATTAAAATCATTCCCAACTCTATCGATGCCTTCCGTAGTATCACCAAGCTATTCACAGCCGAACAAGTCTCCTACCATACATACGCTCTTCCGGAAGAGCGTAAAGTCAGGGCCGTCATCCGCGGCATTCTATTCGAATTTTCCAACGAGGAAATCCTTGAGGACCTTAAGTCCCAAGGTTTCCCTGTAGAAGCCGTGCACAAAATGCACAATAGAACGGGCCAGAGGTTCAATCTTGCCCTAGTCATTCTAACCAACGTGCCGGAGGCAAAAGCCATCTTCCGGCAGGTACGCACAGTGTGTGGCCTGTCGAGAGTGAGGGTTGAGCCCCCACATAGGCGCGGGTTCTCGGCGCAGTGCCACCGCTGCCAGCTATATGGTCATGCGGCGGCCAACTGCTCCGCCCCACCCAGGTGCGTTAAGTGCCTTGAACCCCACAACACTAAAGAGTGTCCTCGGCCCAAAGACGCCGAATCCCCACCCGCATGTGTCCTGTGTAAACAAACAGGCCACCCGGCAAACTACAGAGGCTGCCCCTGCGCACCTCATCCTCGCCCCAGTAGGCAAGCTCCACCGCCGGTCAATGACCGCTCATTCCCGGCTCTTTACCAACGGCCCCGTCAGGGCCTTTCTCAGCCCATCCTGGGTTTCTCTCGACCCTCTCAGGGTCCCCTTAGGCCCCCTCAGGGCATTATTCGGCCCCCTCCGGGCTTCTCTAAGCCTATGCAGCCTCCAGTCTTTCCCTGGAGCTCCAAAAAGGCAGACCCACCGCGGACAACAACCTCCGCCCCACAACAATCACAGCCCTCAATGGCTGATGACCTAAAAACGGTGTATTCCGCTATTAGGAACATCGACGTTGGGGAAATCGCTGTGTTAGCACGCAAATTGCGCGCTGCAAGGTCCCCTCAGGACCGTCTCCTCGCTCTTGCAGAGCATCATAATCTTTTGTGCTCGTTGTAAGTTAAGTTAACTTAATTAACTT
The DNA here is from genome assembly GCA_033319125.1 of Parnassius glacialis. Taxonomy (NCBI): domain Eukaryota; kingdom Metazoa; phylum Arthropoda; class Insecta; order Lepidoptera; family Papilionidae; genus Parnassius; species Parnassius glacialis. The sequence continues at coordinate 30,977,581 of JAVANC010000013.1, read as the reverse complement.
AACTTACAATGACAGAGCAGGTTGCTCTACCAAAGTCTCACGGTCGTATCAAACCTAAGGGTTTATCGCTTGTATCCTTTAATATTCGCGGTTTGCGAAATAACCTCCCAGAACTTAAGCTCTTTCTTCAAAATCGTGAAGCCGATTTCCTCCTCCTTCAGGAAACTAATCTCAAAACTAAGGACACTAAAGGCCTTTCTATTAAAAACTTTTCTCTTCTTCGTAATGACAGGCACGACCGCCGAGGTGGCGGTACGGCCATTTATTACAAGAAGTCACTCCACTGCTCTCCCATTTCTACTCCGCAGCTTACCAATATGGAAGCCACGGTATGCAGGCTAGCTATGACTGGACATCAGTCCATCTTCATAGCCTCCTGTTACATCCCTTCAGGAACCCATCCCCTCAAAAAAGATTTTGAGTCTATTTTATCTTTAGGCAATTCAGTCATTATGTTTGGAGATTTTAACTCCAAGCATACTGAATGGACATGCCGTACTACCTCCTCTAGTGGCAAGATACTGCTCGATATCACGCAGTCTCTTGACCTCACTGTTCACAGTCCCCTAGGTGCTACTCACTATCCCGATGTCACCGACCACGCTCCCGACGTGCTAGATTTTGCACTACTCAAAAGTGTTTCCCTCAACCTCAGGGCAATCGAGACACTAGACGATCTAGGATCCGACCACCGACCGGTCTCCCTCATTCTCGGCCATCAGCCACCCCCCTCAACACCCTCGACTAAAACCTTCACAAATTGGAAGGGCTTCAAGGAGTCCCTAGCGAATGCTCTGGACTCACAGGACTCTCCCATCTCCCTATCGTCGGACTTAGACAGTCCCGAAAAAATCGACACCGCGGTCGATTCACTCTCCACCCTTATTAAAACCTCCCTTAAGGAGAATGAAAGGGTAGTCCCGGTTGCTAATAATAGTGGGCTTCCCCTACATATTAGCAACCTATTAAAAGCCAAGAAAGCTGCTTTCCGGAGAGCAGCAAAATACCCCACGCCCGAATATAGGCACACGGCTAATCGTCTTCAACGAGAACTCCGTTTCCGCCTCTCTGAATTTCGAGACCTCGAAAAGAGTAAACTCATGGAGAATATCTCTCCCTCTCATACAGCGTACTATCGGATGGCAAGAGCCCTCCGCATAGACGCTATCACCCACACTCCCCCTCTCTCCCGTCCCGACGGTACGGTAGCCTTCGAGGACGAGGAAAAGGCTGAGTGCTTTGCAGACAGCATCGCCACTCAATGCTCTCCTAGCTCTCAACCCGTTGACCCTTCACACGTCCAGGCAGTGGAAGATGAGGTCCGCCGCCGGAACTCACCCCCTATAGCCTCCGAACCTATCTCTGTGTCCAATGATGAGATTTCATCCCTCATCAAAGGACTTAAGCCCAAAAAGGCTCCGGGCGCGGATGGCATCTCCAACCAAGCCCTTAAACACTTTCCTGAGCAGGTGTTAACCTTTTTATCTATTATCTTCAACGCCTGCTTCAACCTTAGTTACTTTCCCACTACGTGGAAAGAGGCAACTGTGATTGGTATTCCCAAGCCAGGCAAGCCTCTCAACCTCCCCTCCAGTCATCGCCCCATTAGCCTCCTCAAGGCCATGGGCAAGCTCTTTGAAAGAGTCATCCAAAATTGCATGAGGCGCCATCTGTTTCCCACAGACGGTGACCCTCTTATCATTCCCCATCAATTCGGTTTCCGAGCGAAACACTCCTGCCCCCAACAAGTTCACCGTATTGTGGAATATATCCTCAGCGGTTTTTATCCCCGTCGTCATAAGACTATCGCGGTCTTTTTCGACATCGCCAAAGCATTTGATAGAGTCTGGCATACAGGCCTTATCTACAAACTATACAAAATAGGTCTCCCCGATCGTCTAGTACGTCTCGTGGCCTCTTATCTAAATCATCGTACCTTTCGTTTTAGACACGAAGGCACGCTATCTTCACAGCGCCCCATCAAAGCTGGTGTCCCTCAGGGCTCAGTACTTGCTCCTCTGCTGTACATCCTGTTCACCAACGATATTCCCATTCCGCCGAAAGGTGTTCAGCTCTCCCTCTTCGCAGACGACACTGCTCTCTACTGTAAAGGTATCTCGCTACCTTTCATACGGAACAAGGTCCAAAAGTCAGTTGATGACCTAGGAGCTTGGTTCAAAAAATGGCGCATCGATGTGAACCCGGAGAAGAGCTCCGCCGTTCACTTCGATTATAAACGACGCCGTATCAAAAACACTCCACCAATACGTATGCTAGGGACCCCTGTCCCCTGGCATACGTCTGCCAAATATTTAGGTGTCACTCTAGACACAGGGCTAACTTTCAGGCCCCACGTCAAAAGAGTAACCCGTCACGCACGTTTTTACCTGAATAGGCTCAACAGTATGTTGGGCCGACACAGTAAAATGTCCCTCAGAAACAAGCGTACCCTTTATAAGGTCTGTATACGACCAGTCATGTCCTACGCGGGCCCCATTTTTGCCCACGCTAACCCTAAAATTATTAATGAACTCCATGTAGTTCAAAACCTTTTCTGCCGTCGAGCTGCGAACGCACCTTGGTACGTCCGTAATGCCGACCTTCATCGGGACCTAGAGCTCCCTACAATTCAACAATTTCTTAAAAAACTCTCTGAGAACTTCTTCAAAGCCTCAAAGTCGCACTCCAATCATCTTATTCGTGAGGCAGCTACTTATGCAGCCCCACTCCCCTCTCGCTATCGAGTCCGCAGGCCGAGAAACTCTCTCTCGGACCCGCCTAATAAACTGTCAAACGACCTGAACTGCCTCATGGCGGCTCAGGCCAACTCTAATTAAATTATTCATAATTAATTTGCCTTCGTAGGCACTCCCTCAGCGGCTCGTAGCCGCCTGCGCCCTCTTTTCCCAAAAGAGGGTCGCTTCCGATACGGCATAAGAAGCTTTAAACAGCTAAGTTGCCACTCCCCAAAGGCGGTTTTTAGCGGGTATCACTTAGGTCCCCCGGTAGGCAGTGAGTCCCGCATAACCAGGACAGACCGGCTGTCGTGGTATGCGTAATGCATTTTCCGCCTCCCTCTGTGGTAGCCCATTTCCAATTGCTTCGGGCGCAAAAAAAAAAAAATGCCGTATCATAACAACGAGAACAATTACAATAACAACACAATAAAACACCAAATCAATAATTTGTGCTGTTGAGATATTGGCAATATATTAGGTAGGGTACGTGAGACTGCTTATAATGATAGTATAATTTTTCATTTCGCTTCGTGGTTTTTGTGATCTATTGGTAGATTTTCGAAATTAAATTATCAAGTTATTGACTTTCTCTTCTTTTTTGCTCTAAATACCCGAATGTGTATGTAAATGCTTTAGGCAATGGATATGCAATGCATCAGACAGAGACGCACCAAATCCGCTTAGCACGGTCACTGCCGCTGCCTACGCCAGCCTGTTTGCCGACGCAAAAGACCCTAATGGATTTTTCATGTTGATTGAACACGGCATAGGTATGCGTGCGAGATTACAAAAAACGTTTAGTTGATATTTCATAAATATAAATCTCCTGCTGACTATCATGAGTATTTTTGCATATCTACGAGTATTTGCCTAGGAAATGGATAAATTTTTATATTCAATAAACTAGATAATATTGTTGCCTATATTTTTAAGATTTGGGGTTTGATCCCCGCGGGCACTAATAAAATTGGTAATTGCAGTTTTCAGTGCTGATTTACCACATGCTTGGCGGTGAAGGAAAACATCGTGAGGAAACCTGCATCTCTGAGAAATAAGAAAAAATATATTTCGAAGACACGTGAAGTTCGCCAACACGCACTTGGGCAGCGCGGCGAACATTTCCTTGCCCTAAAACCCTCTCAAAAAGGTCAAAAAAGCCTGTGCCCAGCAGTGGGACGTATACAGGCTGTAACTTTAACTTTATATAAAATATTCGTATGTTGTTATAAATTTTAGGGCAGTAGATTGAGATGAGGTATTTATACACGCTGTCAGTTAACTATTAATTATCGTTAAAGTTGATAAGGGTTCCTGACGTATGTATGATCCCACACAATATTTTGACATAAACGAAACAACTAATTATTCTATGAGCAACAATAGCATAGCTCTTACAAAAGTAAAGGTTTTGAGAATTAAATCTTTGTTACAAATATTTTATTATCTACTTTACAATTACTTTAGTGTAAATAATAAAGTCGGAAACCGGTCTATGTAACAACTAAAATCCAAAGATTTATTATGGTTCCGTAAGTTGACATACGAGACTGAAAATTTATTAAAAATAACTCAATAGTACGGAACATTTCTTATAGAGTAAAATAAAAACACACACTCACCCGCATACACAAACACACACACACACACACACACACACACACACACACACACACACACATACACACACACACACACATCATCATCATCATCATCATCATCATTACAGCCCTTCAAAAGTCCACTGCTGAACATAGGCCTAAAGACACCAAGGAATGCCACAAAGCACGGTCCTGAGCCACCTGCATCCATAGACTTCCTGCATGTCTTACCAGGTCACCACTCCATCTAGTGGGGGGTTGCCCTACACTTCGCCTACCGGTACGAGGCTGCCACTCGAGAAGCTTTCTTCCCCATCGGTTGTCGGTTCTTTGAGCTATATGGCCGGCCCACTGCCACTTCAGCTTACTAATCCGTTGGGCTATGTCGGTTACTCTGGTTCTATTGCGGATATCCTCATTTCTAAGTTTATCACGCAGAGAAACCCCGAGCATAGCCCTCTCCATAGCTCGCTGAGCGACCTTGAGCTTCCTCATACGGCCAGCAGTGAAGGACCATGTCTCAGATCCGTAAGTCATCACTGGCAACACGCACTGGTTGTACAGTTTCGTTTTCAGGTTTTGAGGTATGTCTAACGAGAAGATGTGTCGTAGTTTCCCGAACGCTGCCCAGCCGAGTTGAATCCGTCGATTGACCTCTCGGTCGAAGTTGCACTTACCTAATCGGACTATTTGTCCCAGGTAAACATACTCGTCAACAACTTCGAGCTTAGTGTTCCCAACAACTACCGGCATAGGTGTGACATGGACGTTCAACATGATTTTGGTTTTGTCCATGTCCATCTTAAGACCTATCCGTTGGGAGACACTATTGAGGTCATTGAGCATAGTGCTTAGGTCCTCCAGCGATTCTGCCATAGGGAATATGTCGTCGGCAAATCGAAGGTGAGTAATGTACTCGCCTTCGATTTGCCGACGCATCTTTTCCAGTCCAGTAGCTTGAAAACGTCTTCAAACGCAGCGGTGAAGAGTTTCGGGGATATAACGTCACCCTGTCTTACACCTCTCTGCAGTTGGATAGGTTTCGTACTCTGATTCTGTACTCGGATAGCCAGCGTAGGTCTTCTGTACAAACACTTCAGCACTTCGATATACCGACAGTCAACTTGGCACCGCTGAAGGGACTGCAGCACCGCCCAAATTTCGACGGAATCAAAGGCTTTCTCATAGTCCACTAACGCCAGACATAGTGGCAAATTGTACTCCTTGGACTTCTGTAAAATTTATCGAAAGGTGTATGTGGTCCATGGTACTAAAGCCTTTTCGGAAACCGGCTTGTTCGGGAGACTGGAAGTCGTCAAGTCTGCGTGCGAGACGATTCGTAATGACTCTTGAAAACAGCACGTAGACGCGGCTCATAAGGAAAATCGGTCTGTAGTTTTTCAAGAGAGCGCTGTCGCCTTTCTTGAAGAACAAGACCACTGCACTTCTGCTCCACGCCTCCGGAGTAGTGCCACCATGGAGACCGAAATTAAAGAGCTGCTGAAGGACTTCAAGTACCGGTTTTCCACCGGCTTTCAGAAGCTCCGCTGTAATTCCATCCTCGCCTGGGGACTTGCCGTTTTTAAGGTGCTGGAGAGCCATTCTAATCTCGCTCAGACTGACGTCCGGGATATCTTCGGAATATTGTCGGATAAGACTCGCTCTTGGGTCGTTACTCACACTTGCGTGTGGCTCCAACGATAACGTGTACAGCTGTCCATAGAACTTCTCAATCTCACTTAAAATCTCAGGTGTCTCGGAAACGATGCTGCCACATTTGGTCTTCAGCTTTGACAGTTGGCTCTTTGTGGCAGACAGATCCCTGGCGAAGACTTTGGAGCCTTGGTTCCGCTCGGTCGCTTCTTCAATACAAGCTGTATTGAAGTTGCGTAAGTCCCGCCGCATGCATTTAGAGATCTGTCGGTTCAGTTGCCTGTATGCTGTCAAATCTGTTGAAGAATGTAGCTTTATCTCCCGTCTAACAGCCATGAGATTAAGAGTGTGATCGGGGAGTTTTTGTATTCTTCTGCAGCGGGTCAGTTTCCACGAGCTTGTCGTTCATATCGTCCATTTCACTGCAGTCTTCTAGGCACTGAAAACGGTTTCGTAGCTCGAGCTGAAAGGTTTCGGGGGATGTAGCGTTGACTTCATTAGATGAGACCTCTCCAACTTAATGTTTAGGTTCAGTGTGCCTCTTACCATTCGGTGATCGCTGCCGGTTTTCACCCCCGGCGATCACTGAGACATCATTGAACAGTTGTCGTCTGGTCGTCATAATGAAGTCAATCTCATTTTTTGTCGAACCGTCGGGGCTCGACCAGGTCCACTTCCTGTGGACCCGCTTTTGGAAGAAAGAGTTCATCATAAAGAGTCCCTCTTTCTCCATGAAGTCGGCCATCTGCTGGCGCCTTGGGTTCCATTGCCCTATTCCGAATTTCCCTACTTTCAGCTCACCGTTCTCTCTTGTGCCTAGTTTTACCGTATAGTGGGTTTTGGAGGAATGCATGGCTCTAGAGATATCCTCATACATATCCTCCACCTCCTCATCGGGGTGTGCCGAGGTTGGTGCGTAAACCTGTATGACTTTCATTGAATACCGTTTGGTGATTCTGAGTACAAGGTACGCAACACTCGTCAACACACTCCTAATCTTTAGAACGTTGTTAACGAAACACTTGTGGACGATAAATCCGACACCTCCTTGGGACAGATGGTCGCCCTCCCAGTGATAGAGCAAGTTGCCGGATTCGAATGTTACCGTGTCCTCCCCCTCTCTTCAGACCTCGGATAATCCTATAATATGCCAGCGTATCTTGTCTATCTCTTCTTCCAGCTCCACGATCTTCTCGTCAGTCCTCAGGGTGCGTGCCTTGTATGTTGCCAGGTCAAGTCATCTTAGGTGGCAACCGAACCTCCACCGGAGATTCTTAGCACCCCCTGCCCCGCCGTTACTATGGTCGCCACCGTAGCCATAGCCGTACCAATAGCGGGGCCGCCGGGGACTGGGGGCCGTCTTTTTGTAACTGTTGTCATGGGGGTATTTGCTATAGTTGCCACGCTTGGCGAGCGGGTTGGTAACCGCAGTTTTTTTAATTATAATTTTCTGTTATCAGGAAGATGCTGCTGCCCATCTCCTGCCTATTTCCCTTTGTCGCCTTTTACGACACCCACGGGAAGACATGGGTTAGTGGATATTCTTAACCGTCACTACACGGCACACACACACATATATATATATATATATATATATATATATATATATATATATATATATATATACACATACACACGCACAACATGTACGCATTACAGATGCAACACACGTACGCATGCATATTTTTATTTTTTATTATACGTTAATTTGTAAAATTTTTATTTATTCTGATTTGTTATAAGCTGATAAGCCATTTTGTAATTGTAACTTTGTGGATATGGGAAGGAGCTGAATCCCGACACAAAACTATTGCTAGTTCGGCTTCAACTTTGTAGTATTAATAATGTTTTTGTTCAATAAATAAATTTATTATTATTATTTTGATGTGAAAGTTATGACTTTATTATATGTCGGCCATTTTCCTCAGAAATTATGTCCAGCCTTGTTTTCTGTTTTTGAAATTCTACTGGCCATTTATAGAAATGCTACTTTAGCTCACACTTATTTGGAGCTCACAAATATATCAAATGTATACTGGCCCGAACTCAGCTGGCCACTTTAAAACCTTAGTCCCGCCTTCAGAACATGTTCACATTATGAGTTGCGCTGAATGTGATCGCCTAGTATGTAAATGCTTAAATGCTAAAGAATAGAATAGAACATTTTTTGGTTTAGAAACGTTTGGCAGGAATTTGGGGGAATAAGGTGTTTTATTTGGTAGAGATTTGGTCCCCGATTATAACAATACCACTCGCATTAAAAGGTAATACACCATATTCGAGAAAAAAGAAAAAAATATTATATTTATAAAATTTCTGTGGCAGGCACTGCGGCCACAGCCTTGGTGGTTATTTTTTTACCACCCAAAAATACTTGAGCAGAAATTATTACAGTTGTGATAGGAGACGACCTCGCTCCTCCTCTCCCTTCCCCCTCCTGCCGGAACGATAAATGTTATCATTATGAGGTTACGTCTATGGGATTTTATTTTTCTCAAGAACGGTGTATTATTTTTGAAGGCAGTGGTGTCTAGGGTAAGGGGTCACTACCCCTTCCCTTTAACCCTCTCCCTTGCCCCTTCCTGACAAACGATTCTAAATTTTAAAACAGGTTATAACAGTTTTTTTATTTTCTCGAAAACGATGCATTACCATTTAATGCGACTGCTATTGTTATAATCGCGGACCAAACCTCTACCAAATAAAACACCTTACTCCCCCAAATTCCTACCAAATTATTCTAAATCCAACCCATTTTTTTATTAAATTTGAATTACAATTAATTTTTATTGAAAGTAATTTTTCACTTTTATCACTGGTTCGAAAAAACCTGTGTCCTGGGAAGAACCAGCATGAAACCCAGCGGGACATATTTTCTCTCAAATATTAGTGCGCAAAAGTTCAACACAGAAGTAGCAATTGGATTTTTTTTGTAAATGAATTATGATTGTTTCATTATATTATGATTTTCGCTTATGATATTGGTTTGCTTGATTATGTGTGGTTTCTACGTGGTAGAGCCACGCTGCAACTTTATTATGGTTGTAGTATGAATGGGTCGGCTCGACTGAGGTAGGATCACGCCCTCATAGATTACCAACGTAAAATAGCAGCTTAATGCTGCTGAGTTTGTTATGGTGAGTGTAGAGAACCGGAGACCATTTTTATTGGAAATGAGGCAATAGTACTCGTACTCAGGGGTGACAACGCATCTGCATTTGGATTCTTAATCGAGGTGAAATGTAAATGCCTATGAGCCTTTACATTTCCCTTCTTACATTCTATAAAATATTCCAAAAAAAAAGGGTATTTCTGTTGAAGTCTAGTGTTGCAATTGTGTTTGCTTGTTAAGTAATACATTTAATTATTACAGATTATTCCTAAAATTATAGTTTGCGAGGTCTTAAAGCTAATTACAGTTTTTCTCCAACTTCCCATTAATTCATGCGTGGCTGAAACATCCCGCCTCATGATTATAACTTGTGGTGGAACAAAACCGCTGCATGTTGTTAATGTATTAATGGTCACCTTCGTGTAACTACACCAATTAATAAAACTTCTATCCTGTCTTAATGCCAGTCAGTATAAATTGAGTGGTTTCCTTTATCATTGGAACACTAGACCAAAGGCAGCTTGTCGCGATGTCTGCGGCAGTGCTGCTAGTGTTCTTGGTGTTAATTGCATTTGGACACTGCGCTAAAGAGAAGCCGGTAAGATACAATAGATATTTGTTATTTATATATTTTTATGGCTTAGGGTCAATGCGAATTATCTCTCCAAACAATATCCCTGTAGTATAGCGGCCAAGTGTTTGGCTATGGCTTGCGTTCTACGCATTCGATTGCCGTATGAAACAAGTATTAATGTTTCATAAACAATTAAGCCAATTGTTGATATTTACTCATGTGTAATAAATATATGTGAAATCCTTAGTGTTAAGATAAAGAAGATTTTGTTATAAAAAAGAGTAACAAACTTGATGATTGTCAATCGCTTTCCTAATATAACTAAGAGGCGATATAAAGCGATACTAGATGCCTGTGTCAAGAAATAGAGTATCATAAAATGAAATATCTTTTGAAAATACTCAAATGAATCGCATAGTAAACCTCCAAAGACATTCAGAGACATTTTAACAAAGTCAATTTTTCACGTAAAGCGGACGTGTCGCTAACTTTATGAAATGGTTTAGTGCTCAGTGTGGGTTAGGTGAGGGTTGATGGATGAGTGACGGTATGGGGATACAAGCGAGACATTATTGCTCAACGTCGTCTCCGAATACTAAAGCAGAGAGCACAAGCTTCACTGTATCCGTTGACGTTGACGCTCGGTTCCAATAACGCACGAAGATCCCACCTAACTTTGTTAGTAGAATTTTTAAACAATTTTTTTAAAATAATTTATTGTATATTATGGCTATATGGACAGAATGATTCTAAGACGATAGGTTGACATCGGACAAAATTTTTACTTTTTAAAATGCGTGTTAGAACGGCTTGATATTAAATTTTATTATAATCTACATACTTTAATATACGTTCCAGAAATATTCCCAGACGACAATGGGAACGAGCTCACACCGTTTAAATTAATATTTAACGTTATGATACAACTTGATGCGCATTGGGTTGGTCCCCGAGGAATCTCGACTTAATAATTTTTCTTTGAGAATGTTATCTCATTTTTAATATTGAAGCGACTGCTTTCCCTCGCGTTGTTCACAAAGGTAACAGATAAGAGGTATGTAGATCACGGTTAGATAGACTAAGGGACTACATAATGAAACTACACTGAATAGGCGTATGAATCATTTTTAGGGTTTCTAAGCAGAGCAAATCTCTCTCGCACTCGATAATTTTTAGAATATGTATTAGATATATTACTATTATTTTATATTATTTATTATTTTATACCTTTGGCTTCTGGTTTTTGAATTAAAATGTAAGAAAACTAATAATTCCTAATAAATTACCTAATAATAAAACTTTAAAATTTCTCTTGTGATATATAACATAAAAAATGTTATGTTATAGAAAACGGGGCAAACGAGCATGCGGCTCACCTGATGGTAAGTGACTACCGCCGCCCATGAACAACTGCAACACCAGGGGAATTGCAGATGCGTTGCCGGCCTTTTAGAAAGGTGTAAGTTCTTTTCTTGAAGGTTCTTAAGTCGTATCGGTCCGGTAAAAATCGCTGGTGGTAATCGATTCCACAAGGAATTTGTGCTATTTGTGTTATTTTGTACGTACAATAATTATACGTACTTACTTTATATAACGTACCATTACTCAATATATTCGCAGGAACTAAGCGATGAAATCAAAGAAATAATCCAACATATTCACAACGAGTGCGTCGGTAAAACTGGGGTCACCGAGGGTAAGTTTGCAAAAGAAAATTTTATTTTTACCTTTGTTCTACGCTCGTATGCGAATGACGCAAAACATTCGTCGCGACTAAGCTTCGCACTATAGTGTTATGATTTTATTAGAAAGTTCTTTTTATAAATTAATTTTTAAACGACTTTGAATGTTTGAATAAGGGAAAGGTTTCCAATTCAACTTTTTTTTATATATATTATAAAATGTTTAGAACCAATTAATTACGGTATTCTGGCTTAACTTATTTTTAATTTACTGACAGATAATACTTTCACTATCAGTAAATTCGATTCAATAATAATTAATGATAATAATTGATAAGAAATATTATTTATATTGTTTTAAATAAATAGTGCTGTTGTGAATGAATAAAAACTGCCTTCCCTATTTGTGTGAAACCATAGCTACTCTATCTCATAGTACACCAATTTTATTAAAATTAAAAAAAATGTGTGCTCTATTATTTAGATAATTTATTAGTTTACGACAATACCGTGACTAGATATTATATTTTGTGATAAATCACTATTATTATTGTTATGCATACAGAGTACATTTTTATAAAAACATGAAAGTTTGTCGATATGTTTGTTGAATTTTTAAGACTAAACTGCAGAACCAATCTTAACGACCTGGATAGTCTACTTGTTACCTCTGTTATTTTTATTTTCTTCACAAAAATTACGTGAACGAAGCCACCGGTAACGCTCTTGTCAACTACATTTGAATACACTCGTCACCTCTACGTGTTTTAAGCTGATGTTGTTTAGAAAAACATATCTCATGTTTGCTACATTAAAGAGTCTTTATTCTTACTTGTCCCCAGAGGATATAACGAATTGCGAAAACGGCATATTTAAGGAGGATACGAAATTGAAGTGCTATATGTATTGCTTGCTGGAAGAGACGAGCCTTGTGAGTTACTCTTTTGCTTTTTTAGTTCCTTTATTTGTGTTGGGATATAGGTTATTTATAATATACATATGTCATTTAAATTTATCTTTTTAGATTGACGACGATGGTAATATTGATTTTGGTATGATGGTCAGCCTCATACCCGAGCAGTATACCGATAGAGTCTCCAACATGATATTGCCATGCAAGCACATGGGTGAGATAAACATAATTATCTTTTTTGTAAAGTTTCTATTGGCTGAAATACATTGCTATATTTTTCTTTGAACTCTTTACAGATACACCTGATAAAGATAAATGTCAAAGAGTATTTGACGTTCACAAATGCTCATACCAAAATGACCCTGATGTAAGTTTTAATCTTATTAAAATGTTTGCTCCATGGTTTGCCCCATGGAGTATTTTTGTTTTACTTAGAATTGGGATTGGAAATGGACTTGGAATTTTGGACTTAGGGAATTATTGGTCCCAATTTGGAACTTTAATAACAAAAAGAATGTGCTAACTGTTACTCCCCAAACATATCGTTAAAGGCGACTAATGGGATATTAGGTTTGTGATTATGGCGGCAATGGGTTAACCTCCTTTCACTTCTTTTACTATTTTCCGTCTAACCGGCTAAGAGTAGCGAGCCTGCTTACTCCCTCAGGGATAACAGGCGTGACGCAATTTTAAATTTATGTACTGTAATAATCTTTTTATTAGACGACTTGTAAAAAGGAGGAGGTTAAACATTGACTGTATGTTCTTTTTTTTGTTTGTATGTTATGTGATGTATATGTTAATCCCCGAGTCCTCTCAATTTTTTTTTAATTATTTTAATGTTATATATTTTAATAAATGTCTACTAATATCTTTGTTGTGATTGCTTTATAGCATTTTAAGACACTAACTATCCAACAGTTAAAATTATTTATGGTATCATTTAATATGTTCTATTATTCTAGTAGCTGTTCAATTAAATTTTCACTCCGTCTCGTTTAATGTGATCTTATTGCAGATATGAAATATTTAAAACGAAGTCTGTATAACACATCTGATGCTGCAATTACCAATCCATTCGTTAAGAATGGCGATTCCGTCATATTTACTCTATATGGAAGACATAAACCTTGTTCAACAATATACGGCATTGACGAACTGACGAAGAAGAATAATATAGTAATTTCTGATAATCGACAAATCGTATCTTTTGTCAACACGCTTTAATAAGCTTGATATTTTTAACAATGGTAGAGCTACGCGGCTGCTTTTGCTGTCGCACGGATGGGTCGGCTCGAACCAAGGAGGTACCACGACTTCAAATAATACCAGCTAGAAGTAGAATCTTTACTTGTGTTTCGCAATGTAAGTGCAGGTGGCCGGAGGTTCCAGGCCCCCCCAAGCCCACCACGCTGTGTGCTTGGTTCACGTTAAACCGATCATGCAAGGATATCTGTTTATAACGTTGCCTTGGTATATGGTCCGAAACAACTGGTTTCTTCATCTACGCGGATACCTGATATAGAGTATCATGCAACTTCCCTGTTGGACCTTCTGCTGACCTTTCGTTCGGACCGATATCAGGTTTCGGTCGACGCCTCTCTTTGGTCCTCGGACCATTGTATGATCAGAAATATACACTCACGTTAACATCTCGGTTGCGTTCTGCAGGTTACCACCGTGTATAGCATTATAAGTCGGCCGATTGGGACAGGTTGCAGTCTTTTTTTTTGGTATCCTATTCTTCGGGGCTGGTTTGTTTCTCGCCAGATTATCCCATCGATGTTGCTGAATCTATAACTGATGTGGTACTTCAGGGAATAGAACTTAATATTCCATCATCTGTGGTGCCCAACCGTGGCAGATCTCAGCCATGGTTTGTTCGCTTCTATAAAATTGCGTCACGCGTAAGCAGGAGTGCTACTGGACCTGGGCTGACGTATCGACGTTAAGGGATGTAAGCACCAGCGCTCTTTAAAAAAGTAAAAGAAAGAGTCATTGCCAAGGCAAAACCAAAACACATCGGCAGAACTGGCGAGAAGCTAGTTCGCCTTCCTTCGGGAACCCGTTCATTATAGTCATATGCCACGACTGTCCAAGGGAGCTTCCCTTGGACAGTCTTGGCAACTTCAGTCATCTCTTCCATCACTTGAAGAATGACTTACTGGCCCATGGCGTAAAGGAGAAAGCCGATCTTTTAGGTTCTCTTTTTGCGTCCAACTCGACTCTTGATGACAGGGGGAACACACGGCCGATCATCCCGCAATGTGAGTGCCCCATGGCGAATGTGCGGTTTAGATAGCATTCAGCGGGCAAAGCACTCCTGTCACTGAACGTCAACAAATCGAATGGGCTTGATGGAGTACTGAAGACGTGTGCTTCCGAGTTGGCACCGGTTCTAATACGTTTTTTCTGGTACTCCTACACCATAATGGAAAGATACAATCATGGAAGATTTAGTGCACCCGAAATTTAAAAATGCGACCGCTCAGTTCCATCCAACTACAGGCCTATCGCTATCTCCTCTTTGTTTTCCAAATTAGTGGAATCCATTTTAAGCTGCTAGCTCATGATATGCCTTGAGAATCACTAGCTGATTAAGCGGGTTCCTTCGGGGTCGCTTAGCTGGTGATTTTCTTGTTTACCTGAGCCATAGATAAGCGGAGGCAGTAGAGTCCAAGGTGGAGGCCCTAGCCATTAATTTGAACATAGCGAAGACCTTCGATCGGGTTTGGCGCGCTTTTTTCGAAACTTCCTTCCTATGGGCTTCCCAAGAAATCGTGCAATTCGATCACCAATTATCTTGCAGAATGGAGCATCAAGGTCGCAGTAGATGGTGCATGCTCCGATTACTAAGTTGTAAATGAAGTCAAGTCTTTGTTAAACAAAGTCTCGGATTGGGGACGACAAAATTTAGCCCAGTTTAACCCTCAGAACACTCAGCTTTGCGCGTTTACCCCTGGAAATATTTTTTTTATTCGTATCTCTTAATTCCAGGGCACCCCTTGCTGCCTTAGCCACTATCGGAATCATTGGTGTCGACATAGTATGTACGACTTGCGTGCTACTTGATGAATGACGTGCAGTTTCGTGGTCACTTGGAAGGGAAGGCTAGATTGCTCTCTAAAAAGTATGGCATGCCTAGCAGAGAGGGACAGTATTTCATGCTGGCACACCGCTTGCAACTTTACGAGGCGCAAGTTTGGCCGGTTTAAATCTCTGGACCGGGGCACCCCAGTGCCAGCTCCTTTCATTTGACTGCATCCAGTGAAACGTGGCTCGAATCGTCACGACCGAGTTCTATCTGAGCGCTTCGATTCACTGGCGCTGCGAAGAGATGTAGCATCCCTCTGACTTTTTTATCGCATTTACCACGAGGAGTGCCCTGAGGAATTGTTCTGATTAATTCCTGCTGTCAAATTTTATTAATGCACATCGCGCTAAAAACTTACAGTTTCATCCACACCATCTGGTTGTTTTTTTTGTGAATCACCACTGTGCATTTTAGGTGGTGTTATCTTTCTCGCACGACTTCTTTGTAGTATTGTTTACCACCGGTGATTTATCTCAACCGATACGACTTAAGACCTTCAAGAAACGAGCTTACTGTTTTTTAAAACGCCGGCAATGCACTTGTAATACTCCTGGTGTTGTAGTTGTTCATGTGTGGCTGTCGACACTTACCATCAGGTGAGCCACACGCTCATTTGCCTCCTCTTCTATAAAATAATTATGTATGAATGTATGAATAAGTGTGATATTTACAGTACAATATAGTATAGTAATGAAATTTTATAATTCATTATTCACCCACTTGCAGACGACAGAATAATCTGAAATTTCGTCGACATAAACCGATGTCAATCAATAATCTCATGACCATGGCCCTGTATTCTCACTAAAATTATCAGAGCTCATGATCAATGCTTAACGTTTACATTACTTTAAACTAATACTTTATAGTATGTGATATTAAGTTTTATATTTAGGCTTAAAGTTTTGCAAAGAATCTTTGTTCATTTACTATAATTTAAGATAATACAAAAAAGTAGTAATTACCGCAGCCCTTCCGCGCCATCAGTCTGTAAATACATTAAATCATTCTCTGTTACAAATTTTGTCCAGATCCATTTTGTAAAATTATATTTATTTTAATTAATTGGTGATTGTTAAGATTAATTTATGCGAATAATTCACATCATGGTTTGCTGGACACGTTAATTGAAAAGAGAACTTTAATGCGGTTATATTCAGTGATATGCCTATTATATATAATTAGTGACGCGACTGTTTGGCTAAGTGATCAGAGTACCAGATGTGTGGTGTCATTGGTGTTGGATACGAATCGCAGCTAACATTTGTGCAAAAGCATAAAGGAGATTTTTGGGTCAAATGTATTACAATTATGATTTTGAAGTGACATCTCAAGTCACCTCTGATTGCATAAGTTTTACATTGGATCGAGAAGTGAGTGTGTCTGGTAAACATTCACTTGTGTAACTACATGTATGTACGAGTACATAAGATTTTAATTAGGAAATGGTTATCTTTATCAAGTTGGGCTAGAAGAGCATTTTTATATTAATATAACCTTACTGCCATGTAGTGGCGGCGTTTGCACTGTGTATGTAATACATTAGCCTATATCATCTCAAGGGGTTTTAAGAGGTAATTTAAAAAAAAACTAATTAGATTTTAATTTGATCAATCCATTCCATTCTATCGATTACAGCCTATAAAAGTCTACTGCTGAACATAGGCGTCCCTCTTAGATTGCCTCATGGGATTTTGCCATAGTTCCCACGCTTGGTAAGCGGGCTGGTAACCTCAGTTTTTATTATTTTGAGATTTTATTAGGAAGATGCCGCTCGCAATCTTCTCTTTTATTTTTCTACCGACTTCAAAAAGGAGGAGATACTCAATTCGACTGTATGTTTTTTTATGCGTGTTACTTCATAACTTTGTCCTACGTGAAGGGATTTCGATTATTCTTTTTTATTTGAAAGCTGGTGCTTCTCATATAGTCCCATATAAATTTGATCAAGATCTGCCAATAGTTTTTGAGTAATAGTTAATAATTTATATTGAAGTTGGTTGTACAAAATTATTAATTTTAAATTATTATAATCTGTCGTCTCTTATGACGACCTCGGGATGATATGGTTTGGTGGATATTCTTACATCGCCACCACACGGTCTGATCAATGGTGGTAGAATAATCTTGGATAATATTGTAATATATGTAAAATACCCACACCAGTAACAAGGAACAGTGTTAAATGTACGAGACTTTCGGTACTTCAGTCACCAGTCTGCCTGCAAAGCATGGTGATTATGGTAAATGCACCATACTATGGCGAATAATCATCATCATCGTCATTACAGCCTATCGACGGTCCGCCGCTGAACATACGTTTCCCTAATAAATTGCGTAATAGGGCGGATATATTGTGGCAGTTAGGTAGAGCCACGCGGCAGCTTTTGCTGTCGCACGGATGGGCCGGCTCGAACCGGGGTGGTACCACGACCTCACAGAATACCAGCGTGAAGTAGAGGTTTACCTCTGCGTTTCGCTTGGTGAGTGCAGGTGGCCGGAGGCCCTTTTTTACTGGAAATGAGGCATTCCATCTTAGTCCTCACGGGTGACAACGCATCTGCATTTTGATTCGCAAACGAGGATAGATGTAGATGTCTATGGGCCGCAGCAACCACTTACCATCAGGTGGACTGTGTGCTCGTTTGTCACCCTCATCCTATAAAAAAAAAATCGATGCAAAGTAGACAAAAATTTTCGGAGAATGAATTTCAGTAACTGTTTCACTGCAAAAGAAAAAAAATCTTGCTGCTTTTTTCTATGATAAATAAAAACGGTCAAATTCTATTCGGGCCTTGCTCGATTATGATTCCGTATATATCAAGCTTGACCAGTATGTATGTATGTGTGTACGTATGTGTGAATGGAATTTAATTTTATAATTCAGTTTTCACCCACTGACATTTTAGGATATATAAATAATCTAATATTGCGCAGACGTAGAAGTAAGAACCTATTACAAAACAACAATATCGTGACCATGGCCATCATAGCTCCTCATCAATGCATATTGTTTAAGTTCTTATAAACTAGCATTATTTATGTGATATTCACATTTCTCAACATGTGTTCAATTAATAATGATAGACAGACAGGTGGATAAATAGACAGGCATACAGTCAGACAGATGGACAAACGAACAAGTGGACAGACAGATAGACAGACAGGCAGAAATACAGAAAGACAGACAAACAGCTGCGTGACATTAATAGGGCTCCATCTTAACCCATCTTTTAAAAATAATTTTTAAAACTTTAAAAGTAATTTGCAAGAAGTTTACAAATGTTTGACAAGCTTCATTCATTATTCTATTTAATTTGGCTCGGAGGTACATTTTATAAAGTGGATATTTTTTGTTACAGTTATATTTCTTATTTTAAGACCATCACGAAGCTGACGAAAGGAGAAGATTAACAATAGAATACATAACTTTTGAAACATATTTGCGAGTCTTATTTCAAACGACCAATATACAGATATAGTGGTTTAAATTTTTACCAGTTCATCATGATCATCCATTACAGACCTTCACAACTCCACTGCTAAACATAGACGTCCCCCAAGGAATGCCCCAAACTACAGACCTGAGCCATCCATTGACTTCCTGCATGTCTTACCGGGTCGTCACTCCATCTAGTGAGGGGCTGTCCTACACTTTGCCCGCCGATACGAGGCTGCCACTCGAAAACCTTTCTCGGTTGTCGGTTCTTGGAGCTATATGGCCGAATATTTACCATTTATCTGTATAAAATGATTTTGTAAATAATATATTTTTAAACATTTTTTATTGACCTGAAGTAACACATTTTCTTTAGAGAAATGAATGTTGCCTAATCTCCATAAGTAAAAAAAGTAAATAACGAACTAATTTAGCATTAGCCGCGGGCCCCTTGCTCGTCTAATTTTTATGAAATTTTGCTCAAGGTTATTTAGATTTGGAAAGAAGTATAATGCTAAGGAATTAATTTGCTTTACGAGAAATATTTTTTTTTCGAGAAAATAAGTGAGTTCGAATGTTGTAAAAAGTCTAATTGTAATCTTTATTTGAATTGAAATTCAAAGAAACTCCCTCTTCAGAGAAATAATTGTAAAAATCCAGTTTTTGTTTGCTTTTATAATTTGGGTAGTACTTAGGAGAGCTACAATATTGGAGTTGGAAATTATAATACATACTTTACTTAAATTGTCCCGTAAAAGAATTCTCTCTTTTGTTTTCGAAATGTGATGAATGTTTGAGTGCTACAATAAATTAACTTCCGTTTTATTATAAATAGAAATTACAAAGGCTGTCTCAGGAATATTTTTGTGTTTTTAGATGTAACACGGCACAGGCAAATAAGTAGGAGAGAGAAACAGCTGATCATTTGACACCGTTTCATGTTTTATTTTAGTAAGCATGAACTGTAGCGGGCATATGTATGCTTTGTGCGTTTTATGAAAATGCAAACTTTCTTGACGTTTATTCACATAATACATTTATTTATATATATTTGTATTCAGTTCCTTGTATTGTTTTTGTTAGATAATCTTGATTTAAATGTATTGCTTATAATATATGTATGATTGAAAGCACATTATTGTTTGTGTATGGTGATGAAGAAATAAATAAACAGTCAAAGAGATGAACAATCAATAAAGCAAGCAAAAATCAAACAATATCCCGCCAATGAAAAATGTTCCGAGTGCAAATTTATTAATATATATTATTTATGTGGTAGAGCGTTTCTTCAGCTATATTATTATGGTTGTAGCACGAATGGGTCGGCTCGACCGGGATAGGACCACGCTCTCACAGATTACCAGCGTAAAATAGCAGCTTAATGCTGCTGTGTTTCGTATGGTGAGTGTAGAGAACCGGAGACCCTTTTTACTGGAAAAGGGGCATTCAATCTTAGTCCTCACGGGACATCTGCATCTAGATTTTGGGTACATATGTATTTTGATTCTGCCTTGAATAATAAATCCATCGTGCATAGCATTTTCGAACGGATATACATTCCCATCGTTGTTATTGTGCAAAAGTTGAAGCTATATGATACTGAGAATCGACATATATATGTCGAACTAAAATATAAATAACTTAACAGATGTATTTAACAACCTTAACAAATTTTATTTCCTGATGTATTAATTTTCATCTCAGCGACTAAAGAAATTAAAAGCCCATAGTATTGTGAAGATGATCATGATAGTTAATTCAGAATGATATCGCAATGTGATTCGATCGTTTCTAGCAATGCAAAATTTAGAACAGCTGCATAAGCAGACGTTTTTCCAACAAGCTGGAGCTTCTTCTTACGAGGGTGACACTGAAAGTTCTTAGAAAATCAAAAACTAGTTTGTTCAAACTAGCAAGTTATTAATTTTATTATACCTTTTCAAAATAGTGTCCATTTACATCAATACATCGCTCCATCCGATGGAACCACTGAGAAAAGCAGTTTGCCCATTCGTCCTTAGGGGTTTCTTCGACGGCATTTTGAAACGCAGCCACTACTTCCTCGGCGTCCATAAAAGGTTTTCCCCGAAGTTTTTCTTTTATTTTCGGAAATAAATAAAAATCGCAAGGTGCAAGGTCGGGGCTATAGGGCGGGTGACCCAGTAATTCCACGTCTGACGTGGGCAAGTAGTCGATTGTTTGCTTGGCGGTGTGCAACGAGGCGTTGTTGTGGTGAAGGAGAATCCTACGGCTAGGTCGTTTCTCCCGAACTTTTCCAAGACAAGTGGCAAACAATTGTTAGTGTACTACTCTGCAGTAACTGTTCTTCGATTCTCTAAAACAATTGTTGCGTAATGACCTGTCCTTCCGAAGAACGAGGCCACTATCTTTTTTCCCACGCTTCGAGCTCTCTTCACTTTAGTTGGCAACTCCTCGGAAGGAAGCACCCAGACAGCAAACTGTCTTTTAGTTTTAGGATCATAACAATAAATACAGCTTTAGTAACCCGTAAGTATGTCAAACACAGCATTTGAGTCACCTCTGTTAAATCTTTGAACCATTTCACGACACCAATCAATACGACCGAGTTTTGAGCCTCTGTCAAATTAAGAGTTATTCACCGGGCACAAAGCTTCCTTCCTGACCGCTAAATGTTCATGAAGGGTTTTGTGCACTTGACTCATACTGATACCTAAGCTTGTCCAAATCTGCTGACAAGTCACTCTTTTGCCAGTCTCTATCATACGCCGCACAACACTGATGTTATCTTCAGCCGTCGCCGTAGAAGGCCGTCCCTTACGCATATCATCGGTGAGATTAGTGCGACCACGCTTAATGTCATTACACCAGTTGTAAACATTGGTGGGCTTCATCGTGAAACGCCAATCGAAGTCTATCGTAACATTCTTGTTGACTTAAATGACATCGGAATTCTTAAAAAGACACTGTACGAAAATTCTCCCGCGTTAAATTAAACACAAATAAAAAAAATACGTACACAATAATATTGGCAAAGAGTTCCATTTTCAAAATTTGAACTTATTTTTTTTATTATATCGTTTACAACTGTCCAGTTATAAAAACTTTCAGCCTCGCCCTCGTACGTTACAGACAACTGGTACAGACAGCTGTATCTATCTATGGCTATCTTAACAGCAAAGTTTTCAATCTATTGCCACACACCACATAATTTGGGTGATTTGAAGCAAAGAATATTAAATTTAATATTTTTGTTTCCAAGTAAATAACTGTAACATTATAATAGATAAAGTTTAAAGCATACAATTGTCTTTGGAACGAAGTTCGTTATCGGACAGTATGAATTTGGCGGATGGGGGCTTGGCGAGAAAAAGTGTTAGATTTTTTCGTCATGAGCCCTTCTAACGTAGTGTAGACGGCCTTGGAGGCTATAAGAAAATGAGATGGAATAATATCCATCTCCTTCGCACATTTTCTTATCATGCCGTGAGAGAAATATTGTTTTATTTTAAATGACGATTCATTTTAATAGACGCTATATAATACGTTTATCAATAATAATATACTACGAAAAGAACTTTATTCCAACCGAGTGTTCCACGACACTCACGCATGTTTTTTTTATTTAAATATATGTTTGTTAACTATCCGTTATTTATATTAAATGGTACAATAAAAGTATTGTCGAAGGCCTTGATTTTTGCAATAACACCGCAAAAATCCCGTACGAAGATATTATCTGTAGTGTTGAGGATTGTCTGTTAAAGAATAATATCGGTAAGGAAGAGTTAGAGGTCATACGTCAAGTCATTTCGTCCTCGTTACGTCGAAGTTCAGCGCCGAAACTAAATCTCCCCAAAGACGAGGTTAAAGCCTTGTACAACTTACGCAACAGACCAGAGCTCACGATTCTCCGCGCGGATAAAGGAAATGCTACGGCAACAATGGACACTTCAGAGTATAATTTCAAAATAAAACAACTTTTTTTCGGACGTAAGTTCATACAAAAAGGTCAAAATAGATCGTACAACTAATACACTTAAAACAACTATCGACTTAATAAAGAAGTTTTCCGAAAAATTAAATCACGACGGGAATTCGACAATACCATCATGTGCCGAACCACCGAGGTTGTTTCGGTTACCGAAAATACACAAACTAAACGCTCCACTACATACCATATTAAGCCAGATCGAATCACCAACTTATAAGTTGACTCAACACTTGGCAAAAATATTGTCACCACTGAGAGGGCACACTAGAGCACTCACAAAGGATTCCTAACATTTTGTTAGTGAGATAAAAGCCCTACATCTCGTTGACAATAAAACTATGGTCAGTTTTGATGTTCAGTCACTATGCAGATGCTTAACTATTGAAGACTGCATCTCAATTGTAACTAGGAAGCTAGAAGATAACAACATGCCTACAGAATATTTTTTTATAAGATAGGGTGACAAACGAGCACACAGTTCACCTGATGACATTTTTTTCGGAACAAAAACGAAATGAGAACATAATGTGAGAACGTAAAAAAACGGTTTATTCCGCAGCAGGAAGCTTACTAAAGGGATGGTGTGCCGCGGCAAGTTTACACCTGTTTACTTAGTTTACATTCATTTCATTACACTAGTGATTCCGAATTCCGATGCGCTTGGTGCTAGCGGACCGATTGATTTTGTGACTTGTATTGTGACTAAGGCGGCGGCGAGAATGGGCCGTAAAAAAAATATATTATTTATTAGGTACACCTATAATGATGAAACTCGCAAATCAAAATGTCAGATCGAAGTAGGGTTGCCACCCGTACTATAATAAATAGTATCGTACTATATTTCAGTCAATTGTATATTATATTATAGAAAAATATTATAGTACAAAAAATACTATATTTTACATATAATTCCATTATCGCATTTTTTATATTAACTGTGACGGGAAGACGAATAAGTAAGTTTTACGGAAATAACAGTCATCAATGTAAAATGTAAAGAAGACAGAAAAAGAGCTACATGCCCTATTTTTTTTCATTTAATTAAAAAATGAATTGTAAGTAATATATTTTAATATAAATCTAAATTGCTGATTCCTATAAATATTTTAAAGGCCAAAGCGGAAAGCAATAATACTTATGTACGTGGAAAAATACATAAAGATTAAAAATAAATGTTTACGTTTTTCCTGAATTTTCCAAAAGTACTATGTTTTTGCATCTTTTTTTGGAAAAAATACTATATTTATTCGAGAAAAAGGTGGCAACCCTAGATGGAAGGATGTCGTTTTAATAGATATTAAAGTTTAGTCTACATGAGTGTCAGAAGCACATGATTGAGTTTAACTACATTGGACATCGGCATCGTTAATTTTATTTATTTCTGATAGTAATGAATGACTCAAAAAATGACGCTGGTGTTTTAACATAAATGTATACTTTAAATTTATGGAACAAATAGATATTTGTTTTGATAAAAATTACACACAGAATAATATATATCAGTTACAGTATTTAAATAAATCACTGTAAATATATAATAATCCATACACATATTTGCGCGGCCGTATAATTACAACTGAACTGGAAGTGTATTATTTTTGTTTCGTATTGCAGGGCCAAAAAATGGAAAAAAACAGTTTAAAATTAAAGTTAAAAACGTTTTATTGAAACAAGAACAATTAAAAATTTCGTTCTCTTTATAAACGTTTTTATTATGAATCCGTTCGAACATAAATGAAACAAATATGTTTTTAGGTATTTAAGGCGAAACTGTTTCGAAAAGTATACCGTTATCCGAGTTTTGGTCACACTGTGTATAGGAAAAATACCCATGCCAACCGATATTTAAATGGTGAATCGCACCATCATCCATCACAGTTAGCTACCGTGGGAAATTTTTTGTTTCAGAGCGCACGAGGGATCTGTGACAGAAAATCTAAAGTCTGGCCGCCAAGCTTCAGCACGTCGAGCAAGTATTGCAAGACAACAAGCTACGGATCCCGCGCCTACGTCACAGTGACCGAGTGAAGCAGGCTAAGGTCGAGTGTGTGCCTGCTGTACTACCCTATGTCAGAGGCGTCACAGACAAGGTTGGCTACATCTTGAAGCGAGCTTCCATTAAAACATACTTCAAGCCTCCGAAGAAGATTAGTTAATTATTACCATCCGTCAAGTGTCATATCCCTCTACAAGATGCAGGAGTGTACAAGCTGGATTGTGAATGTGGTCTCTCTTACATAGGAAAAACAAAAAGATCTATATATATTTATATATACATATACTATAAAAACCCGCGTGAAATAACATATAGCTGATTTAAAGCAACGACGTTCCGGGAAGTCTGCAGTGTGTGAATATTTTCAAGATCGTCCCCGCCATTACATTAGATTTGATAGGCCACAAATTCTCGCAAAAGAACACCGATTCCTACCAAGGATGATTCGCGAGGCTATTGAAATTAGGAGTACAAAAACCTAACCTAATTTCAATAGAAAAGATGGATGGGTGCTGCCATCTGCTTTCCCAAGCAGATTTAATTTTATTAATTGTAGGATCCCTTCTATAATTAATAAAATTAAATCCAAACCCAAGCATGCCACTGCAAGACTTCAAGATACTGTAAGCTCATTCTGCGTAGATCGGACCAAAAATTAATATTCAATAACTGAAGGTAGCCGGACTA
The DNA here is from genome assembly GCA_033319125.1 of Parnassius glacialis. Classification (NCBI taxonomy): domain Eukaryota; kingdom Metazoa; phylum Arthropoda; class Insecta; order Lepidoptera; family Papilionidae; genus Parnassius; species Parnassius glacialis. Next base: position 30,952,122 of record JAVANC010000013.1, on the reverse strand, counting down.
ACTACACTTTAAACGCCGGGAAATAAAAAGTTAAATTAAACGCGATATAGTCCAAAATAGTTTCATTTAAGGTGTAGTCTCCGCGTAAATATAAGAAACCAATATCGTTATTTATATTTTAGTTTTACACTAATTATTTAAACACACTATTTTTAAATTAAGAGTCGAAAAATTTCACAACCAATTCCGCAAATAATTGAAGAATAAATACTGATTATAACTGTCCATCACCCAATTTCTAGAAAGCGATTAAAAAGCAAATAATTCCGGTCGTCGACGTATCTTTTGTTTCATTATTTTGCAGGCTTCTCTCAGACCATCGATTAGTTGTAGCAAGTATATAAATTGATGAAAGAAGCCTATATCTGTGTAGCACAAGCATTGAATTATGATGGTGGTTGACTTAAATTGTCGTAACAGGAATAGAATAGGTCTTGAAAATCTTTAGATGACCATTTATAATCTTAAACAAATAATAAATATACTTTTACCTGGCAAATTGGTGTCAAAATGAGTATTATATATTTTATTAAATAATTTGAAAAGTATGACTGTACCCTGATGCTATCAGGATATGAACTTAAAGATTCAAATTACAATAGAAGAGCACGTTATTTAACAGCGAAATGACATTCAAAAGACTGAAAAACCGAGGGTCGGAACATCTGCACATAAAGAGGCAATTTGAAGATTGCCAGGGGCGCGCAACCGCCACCGAGAATTGTACTCAATGTATTCAACTTTAAAAAAAAATACCGAGAAAATATTACAAGGAATTCATTGCGGTAAAATAAACAGGAGTGGCTTGTTATTGTGGACAATTAATTCACCGGAATGGAAGAAGCTACAGCTGAATCCCGCGAAATTATATGCGTATCTTCTAAATTTCAAGAATACTTTGATTTGAGTTTGTGTGTAAGCCCTTATTTCCGTTTTTAACAAAGCATTTTCATAATATTATATTATATTTTTCGTTTTGATATATAAAAGCGACACATAAAAACAATCCATTCCATCCTGTAGGTGTCGTAACGCCAGAAAATCTATAGCCTAAAATAGATGGTGATATAGCATTGTCGTATTTATATATAAAAAGATCGGGAAGCAGTGTCAACGATACGAAACATATGTTACTGCGATCACCAATTTATCTTTTACTTATGTATGGCATAACTTCACTATCATGGATAATTCTATATCTGACTGTGGAGTTTATTGGCTGATGAGTATAATACCCGTGTGGCGGATATGAAAGGAAATTCATTACCCAATATAGTCACGTGAGTTTCGTAAAAGCAAGGGAATTCCCCGAAATAACTAGTGAAACTAGTCTTTTATATGCATATGCATATGATTTCACATGATTCAGCTGTAGCCTCTTTCATTACGAATAATTAGTTGCTTACAGTAACAAGCCACTACTTTTTAGTTTGATCTTGATTGATTGATCTATATTGACCGGAATATAAAAATTTTGACAATAAATATGTTTATATGAAAATTTATTACTCTTTATACAAGAGTCTAGAGAAACAATATAATGGAATGAAATAGTCCAGTAAAATTAGCGATTAACCTGGGAATAAGAGATAATAAGCTGAATTTTCGTATGTACCTTCATTTTGGCGTTCTAAAAGTCTCATAAAATTGCGTGTCTGCGTCGTAAGTTATTCAAGGTCAAAAGTAAAAAAAAAAAACAGTTTTTCACGATTATTTATTTACACTTTATTGTACCTTAATGAAAGGATTACAAATGGCGGACTTAATGCCTTTAGGCATTCTCTCCCAGTCAACCCGGGACGTGTGGAAATTAAATGAAAGGTGACAAAATAAAATGAACAATAGAGTAAATCAAGAAAAAAAGTACTGATAAACTTAAAAATAAACTTATATTATACCGAGTGACGAAAAAGTTATCACATAAAATGAAAAGACGTATGCTACATAAATTTCTTTAAACACACACAACTAAAAAAATATATAATAATTAATACATTAGTCGCGGTAGCATTTTTTTCGTTTTAATATTAAATAACATCATGTAAATGCATACAGATATCATCTGATGAATTCTAAAAGGTCAAAGACCCATGCAATTTGAAGGCGAAGAAAGGTAGTTTAAACGTTGTCAATCCGTACTACACAAATAAAGAAAAAATGAAACAAAATCTGTACTTACGGCTAACAATTTAAGGCATAATTTTATGCGCAAAATTAAAAACAAAGGGACCGCGCGCTGCGGGTGGGTGAAAACAAATTCAAACGAAAAATTTACTTAAAATAATGAAGTTAAGGCATAATTCTCTATGCACGATGTGACAAGAAATGGGACCGGGTGTCGAAATTATTATTTTTCTGGCGCGTGCGACGTTTTGTAAGTCACTTAAGGTCAGTAACCTATATATTATCAAGGCTGATTTATTTCTTGTCAATTATTTACGCTATTTATTTTGTTTGATAAATGCATTTTTTATTTTCTTTTATTATTGTTTATTTTATTATTTTAACAGACATATATCAACTTGTATTAACTGCTGTGCTATTTAACGTGATAACCTTTTCGTCACTCACTATATCTTTATATATAAAAAGTACGTGTCACGTTGTTTGTCCGCTATGGACTCCTAAACTACTGAACTGATTTCAATGAAATTTTTGGTCAATGTGCAGTTTGGTCCAACTTAAAAGATAGGATAGCTTACATCTCAATTTATAGTCGCAATACAATATTATTTTATTGAAAATTATTTGTCTTTTATTTGACAGTCACAATTATCTGTTAGCTCCAAGCGATTCTGTCAGATGACGATATCTGTTGATTGGATTGAGTAAATATTCAATAGATGGCGCTATGTTAAAAATACAAACGTTTAATATAAGCTACAATTAAGTAGTATAACCACCACGTGTTGCTGTAAGTATTCAACAGATGGAACCGATTTCAATGAGATTTTGCAGACTGTGTGCAGTTTGGTTCAACTTGAGAGATAGGATAGTGTTTATCCCGATAAGTGACCCTCAATTTTTTTATTGCTAATTTCAGGAGTTTTTTTAGGAAAGCAAATGGTTGTTCGGAAAGGGCAGAACAACGTCTGCCTGGTCAGCTAGTATATATATAAATACAATAAACTTATATACTATAAAATATAATACAGAAATATATTATATTTACATACAAATAGATATATAACATAAACCTATAAATAAAATAACAACAAAAGTAACCAAATTGACCATATTAACTATCATCTAATATCTTCAGTTCGTCAGTCTTATTAGATGTTTTTCTGACGTCATCGGTGAAGGAGTTCCAGAGCAGTGCAGCCTGAATGGTAAAGGATTTACCAACGAAATTAGTAAAATGTAGTGGGATACTTAGTTTATGATTATATGAGGACCATAGAGTTCTATCATGCGTTAAGGAAATATACTGAAATTTCTCCTTGAGATAAGAAGGAGTGGATGGATCATTTAAGATAGAGAAGAGAACAAGCAAAATTCTAGAGTCACTCCTCTGTTTAATAGTGAGCCATTTAAGACGAGAGCGATAGTGAGAGATATGATCAAATTTACGAAGATTGAAAATGTATCTGACGTAATTGTTTAGTAGGCGCTATAGCTTGTTAAGAAGATTTTGGTTTAAATCCGCGTAACACAGGTCAGCATAATCAATGATCGGTAGTATAAGTAACTGTACAAGCATAATTTTAGCCTTAAAGGGGAGAAAAATTTTCAAGCGATAAAGAGAACGTAAAGAACCAGAGACTTTACGACATGTTTCGGAGATATGAACCCCCCAGGACAGAGTACTATCAATACGGAGACCAAGATTTTTAACTGAGAAAGAAAACGGTATCAGGCGATCATTATAATAGACGGGAGGTAGGCTAGCGGCATCTATTTTTGCAAGCATCCTTGAGCTACCCATAATCACCGCTTGGCATTTCGTAGGGTTGACAGACACTCCAAAGCGCATGGACCAATCACGGACTGACTTGAGATTGGAATTCAATTTGTTAATCACATTATGGATGTCACAAATGTCAGAATGTACATAAAATTGTAGGACATCAGCATACAGATGGTACGAACAATCAATATTAGATGTGATGGAATTAATAAAAATAGAGAAGATTAATCGAGAAAGTATACCGCCTTGCGATACGCCAGAAATCAGGTCAACCCACTGTGAAGTCATTTGCTCCACGTGGACAGACTGTTGACGTCCGCGAAGATAAGATGAGCATTGACCATTCCAGGACTGACGGTGCAAATCTATAATAAGAAAGGATAGCAAAAAGGATATCATGGTCAACTTTGTTAAAAGCGTTAGAAAAGTCAACGAGCAACACAACTGTAACTTTCTTGTTTTTCAGTCCTTCTCAAATATCTTCAGTTATTTTAAGTAAGGCAGTTGTAGTGCTGTGACCAGGACGAAACCCAGACTGAAAAGTACTTTTAACAGTGGTAGAGCCACGCGGCAGCTTTTGCTGTCGCACGGATGGGCCGGCTCGAACCGGGGTGGTACCACGACCTCACAGAATACCAGCGTGAAGTAGAGGTTTACCTCTGCGTTTCGCTTGGTGAGTGCAGGTGGCCGGAGGCCCTTTTTACTGGAAATGAGGCATTCCATCTTAGTCCTCACGGGTGGCAACGCATCTGCATTTTGATTCGCAAACGAGGATAGATGTAGATGTCTATGGACCGCAGCAACCACTTACCATCAGGTGGAATGTGTGCTCGTTTGTCACCCTTATCTTATAAAAAAAACTCAGCAGGTTATGTTTATAAATGAAATTGGAAATTTGCTTATGAACACAGGCCTCTAGAACTTTAGATAGGAAAAGTAAAACTGATATGGGACGGAAGTGATTAGGAAGTGTAGGATTGGATACTTTAGGAAGGGGTCTTACGAAAGCCTTTTTCCACTGACTCGGCAACTGACCCCAGTCAAGCGAAAAATTAACAATATATGTGATTGCGGGGAGAATGTGTTCTATATTATTAATAATCATGGCTCTACTAATATCATCGCAACCGACAGCTTTGGATTTTATTGCTAGAAGAGTCTTTCTAATTTCATCCTGATCTACAATGTTAAAAAGAAAGACTGGTACGAGTATGTGCGGAGACGGAACTGAAGCTATGTAAGCGACTGTTTGGGATCGGATTGAAAGGTTCAATGCGGAAGCAGAAGCAAAATGAAGATTTAAAGCATCGTGAGGAAGAGATAAACCACAATCCAAAGAAGGTGTTTTACCCACACCTAGAGAACTAAGGGGTTTCCACACATCGGCTGGCGAAGAATTACTTATATTGCTATGGATAGATCGGCGTCTTGCAGAATGTACCATCTGATTGCATCTATTTCTGGCCTTCTTAAAAGAGAACCAGTTTTCCTCAGATCTGCTCCTCTTGAACCGGGCAAAGGCTTGATTACGCCTGGTTATGGTCTTCCGTACCTCTTCAGTCATCCAGGGAGCTGGTGGACGTCGTAGTTTTACTTTACGTACAGGAGCATGGTTATCATACAAAACATGAATTAAGTTATTGAAAATAGTTACTTTATCATCTACAGTGGATGCAGTTGCTAATGCCGTAAAATCTATAAGCGATGCGTCTTTCAAAAGCTTATCCATACTAATTCTACTAAAATTACTTAAGAACAGTACAGTGGGTTGATATTTGGGAGGTTTAAGGTTGTATGATACATAAATAAGATCATGGCGGTAAAATCCCGGCGCTTCAAGTTGCCCATATGATAGCATCCTGTCAGAGGAGTCAGCTATAATGAGATCAATCAAAGAGTCATCAGTGTCGATATTATGATGAGTTGCCTTTAAAGGAAGAATGTTGAGACTGACAGACTCAATGATTTTACGAAGCTTTTGAGACCGGACTGAATTATCTCGGTTTCTATTGCTTCCATGGTGTTAATATTTATTGTAAAAATTGTAGAGCATAAAATTTGCGACAAATTTTATTTGAAACATTTTTGCGATAGAGGGCGGTGAGCGCGCAGTACTCAGCCATACGTACTGTAATGCAAAGTCAACTGTGAATATCTGTGAATACTACCTTGAATTTTGAATAATTTGTATTATTTATCAGTTAATACATTGTATTTAATTTACATATTCTTAATATATTAATTTAATAATACTTACTTGAATCATTTATCATGCACCCACTCTGTTGGACATTCTGCTGACCTCTCATCCGCACGGCTATCAGGTCTCCATCGATGCCTCTCTTGATTATTCGGACCTCTTTCTGATCCGGAGTACGGTGCCTATTACATGCTTATAATTGCAAGGGCGCTCTGTAGGCTGTCGCCATGTGTGGTGTAAGTCATTGGATTTAGATGGGATGCGGGCTTTTTCGAGTTTTACACATGGGGCCGATTTGCTTCTCGCTGAATTTTCCACTGTTGCTAAGTATTCCCTATGTGGTACTTCACGGGATGGACTTATTCATACCATCACCTGTAGTGGCTATCGGTTTTAGGTTGCTCCTGCAAAATTGTAATTACAGGACGTTTAGTTTCTGCGGAGCTCAAAGCGAAAAGCACTATTCTCTATGGAAGTCATTAGTCGAGTGAGCTGACTATAATCCACTTAATTGTGGTGTAGACGTGTTTTCCAGAGTTAGCTCCATTTTGTACGCGCTTTATTCAGTACTCCTAATCTTTAGGCGTCGTTCCAAGCTCATGGAAGGCAACTTTAGTGCACCCGATCCATAAAAACGTGATAGCAGCATCAGTTGATAGTGACCGCCGATATGATTTCTATTGAGGTGGCTCAGCGAGATCTTCTAATACACCTAACTGGCCGATGGGCGCAGGAAGTTGAGACTACGGGTGATGCCCTGGTAACCGCTTTGGACATAGCGTAGGCCTTGGATTGAGTTTGGTACAAAAACTCCTTTAAACGCTATCGTCATGTAGGGTCACCTAATCCATTTAGTCCAGTTAAAAACTCAAAAGACTCAGGTTTGCGCGTTAACCACTAAAATACTTTTGTCATAACTTCCTGAAGAAGCTTTGCATCTCTGTGCAAATACTACGGGGAGTGCTTAAAGGAACTGTTCGCATCAATTCCAGCTACTGAAATCCACCATTGAACATTATGACCAAATACGAAACTCCATTAAAATCATCTCGATAGTTGGCGGTCTACCAACGTACGTTTTCCGGACCGCCGATGCGACTTAGGGATTTTCAAGAAAAGAGCATACCCCTTTCTAAAAGGCTAGCAACGCATCAGTAATTCTACTGGTGTTGCTGTACTTTTTCTGCCTAGGATTCCGTCTGGGTCGGTACCACCTTCTAACCTATTTTTGTCGTCAATAGCAGCAGCAGTCAAAAAGCAGCCACTAAGGTTTAAAGGGTTATTTTAAATGCCTTTCTGTGGGATCTAGATGGCAAACGAATTGTGTGAAAAGCGGAAATGCCTCCAGTTTGTATACTCTCTTATAGTATGCTAATTCTAATTTTTCTTCACTTTCACCAGCATAGTTATTATGAAAATGGTCCTGAACTTGAATATAACTCTTAAATATCACATAATTACACTCCTTGTAGATCTGATTCCTTGGTTTCTTTTGCCGCGTTGTTCCCCTAAAACTACTTCGACGTGTGAAAGCTCAACGAATAAAATGAGCCATTTGTCGTAAATTTGATGAACGTTTCGCCTAACAATGGGTAGAACATTGGCCATGAAAGAATTTACAATATGGTGAATAAGTGTGTCGTTACTCATTGTTGCACACTTCTCTGATTATTACTATTTTCTTCTTCAATACACAATTTACATTTTTACTGTAACATACTGAATTTTAATGGGTTCCATGTTACTTTATAATTTTTGAAAATGGTTTATATTTTTATTGAACTTGCTCGATTTACGGATTTCTTTTGAAATAAAATTCTCTTCTTAGCATAAATCGTAATAGGAGTTCCCTGATAATATTTGTAATTTACTAAAGTGATAACAGTTTCAATTCATTGCGTATGTAATGTTTTCAAAAATTTGATTTGGTTACTATAATGTGTTTACTAGATTATTGAAAGCTTTCCTACTGATGATAAATTTTTGTTTCATTGAACGTTCGCGACTCCTGAAACGTTTAACAGTGAAATTGTGTCACGAAGCATCACTGTGATTCAGGTTTTAGATCCTATTGATGATTTTTATGGTCTTCCAATCATAGTTTATTTTGACACAATTTTCAAATGTGTAAATACACAGCATACAAAGTTTACCTTTTCTTTCTTGTTGTTTCACAAATAACATATTTATTTTTATTTTGTTAGAATTGCCCTAACGCCTCTATGGTATGTTTTCTTATATTAACTCTGGGTAAGACTGTTAGCTGTTCCACTTTGAATAAATAAAATAAATAAATAAAAAGATAACTCTGTATGATGATATCCCAAAGTAGGTAAATGAGGAATATATTTTTATTATATACATATTACGTATATCTTCAAAATTATTATTAGATCCCCAAAGTTATTAACAAAAAGTATTTCAAAGTTTTTGGGTTGTTGGTCATTGGTAAATTTGTCGGTGGATATTTTAGTAATCGGGAGTAGAATTTAGTTTATGCTTATTTTTGTCTCCCTATATCTCGAATTCTTGCACCATGTATGATCACAAGGGTTATAGTTGTTTGCTTGCTCGGTTATTTTAAAGATAGCTACGTACTGGTAATACTCCATTTCATGTCATAGTCAATTTCATGTCTGACGATAAAGCATGACGATAAAGCGAAACGCGATAAGCGTAAGAGTTGTTTCATCCAAGATATTTAATATTTTTTAAAAGTCAGTTTGTTGAACTTAATTAATTAAATGGCAGTGTCAGATCAAAATTTCAGTTACAATAGCAACCTAAAAGGGCATATAAACCAGCAAAGATCTAATTTTGTGGAAAGTAGATTGCCATCAGACATCTAGTAAGCTCGTTTATTATTTTTACTGCTTTAAAAATAAAGTAGGAACATAAGTCTATTTTATAAAGGACTAATAGAATGAACTAGTTCATTCTATTAGTTCTATTAGCTCTATTCGGCTATTAAAGAGTTTAAGCCTTATCTGTATGGAATAGTTATCTTAGTCAGTCAGTGTCAGTCGACCGATATCTGCTCAAGTCGTAATGTTCTTTGATCACTTTATATAATCTTTATATATATACTAGCTGGCCAGGCGGACGTTGTTCTGCCCTTTTCGACGACCCTTCTTATAAAAAATCCTTAAATTCGTAATAAAAAAATATTGAGTGTCACTTATCAGGATAAAAATTATCCTATCTCTCAAGTTGGACCAAACTGCACAGTGTGCAAAATTTCATTGAAATCAGTTCAGTAGTTTAGGAGTTCATCGCGAACAAACAATGTGACACGTAATTTTTATATATAAAGATATACTTGATAATTTCTTGGTTAAAATAAAGTATAAACTTATAAGTGTTAAAAATAATTAGCGTTAGTGATATAAATTCCCATATCCATAGGATGGAAAAATAAATAGTATCCAAGTACGCAATGAATATTAAAACAATAATAAAAAGCAGATAAAACACTCCTCAATATTTGTTATAACGTAACTTCAACTTTATTAAATTTTTACACGATCGCTAGTGCCGAAACAAAGTCTAGCAAATATTTGTTTGTATTTGTTTATTAAGTATAATAAGTACAGTAATTTGCAAATACAGCGAGTCTCACGTCTTTTCGGATGATAAGCTAAAATAGACGTTACTGCATTGTTATACCTAACATATATTTTTCTCTATCGACTCATTCTAACGGATTTGGACAATGGTAGCATTATGGCATTCGTTGACAGTTGTCCGAATGATATACTCACCGAATCATGGCCGTCTTGCGTGTGTAGTGCTGGCCCGAGGTAAAGAGCCGGCCCGAGGTGCCCACTCCGAGTGGGTTTGAGGAGCCCACATTGGATGTGTGTTGGTGGGCTACGGCGAGAAGGGTGTTCTCTCCTCCTACCGCTGCAGCCGAGGTGGAGCTGCGGACGAAGAGGAGTGTTGGTATGGCGATGCGTCACTTGCCCTATCCTCCACGATTCTATTGGGGTCGCACCGTTCATGCGGTAGTGGTGGGGCTGCGTGGGAGAGGAGTGTTGGTATTACGAGGCGGCGTTGTGACCAGATCCACCGTTGGAGTCAGGAAGGCTAGTGCTTCTGAGTGCTCGTTTTTCCGCGCTCCATAGGCTTCGCACATCAGACACAGGGGCGTCTGTTGCCCAAGTGTAGTTGGAGGCCGTGAAGTAAGGCAATATGTTTTGGTGCGCCTTATCAGAAAAGGAGATGGGGGAGGAGTAGTCCTCTCTCAAGGAGGGGCCGCTATGGGGCGGCTTGCGCTTGTGGAGTCGCGGATCTGTGTGAATGCGTTCCCGTACCTATATGCGGCGAAGGTGGAACAACATGGGGTTTTAATCGGCGTGAGGCCATCATAACCCGTCCTTGCCCCCGCGAGGCGGGTATGTAAGAATTTCCTCATGTAAAAAAAAGGTGGACGAAAAGAGCTATTAGACTAATTAACAATCAGATTTTAGAAACGTTTCGTCTAGTACAATGCTAAGATACGTTTCCTATTCATTCATCGTTCGCGAACTACACAAGACTAGAGAGTTAATAAGTGAAGATAAAACGCGATAAAATCTATAAAAGCGGTTTTATTTAAAGTGCAGTGTTCACGTAAGTATTAAAACTCATTAATCGGATAGCCTAGCGCTAAATTGTAATTCTATTCTAATACTGAGGGCTTATATATTAATTTAAGATTTTTTTTTATATATTAATTTAAGAAGTTACGGGTACAGGTAGCTGTACTCTAATTTATGCCTTGAGGCTGACTCCTAATAATGTATGTGAGAAACGTAATAAATTTTTAATAATCATAGTAAAACAGAACTCTACAAAAATAAAACGTGCATTACATTTAAATTTATATAAGAAATGTAAAGAGTAAGACCAACAAATAATCAAAAACAGACATAGCTTAACTTAACTACCTGGAAGATAGAGTCTAAAAGCTGGCTGCGGATGTTGCAATTTGGCGCCAAGCCGCAGTAATGATGTCGGACTCGTGGCCGGCTGGACAGTCGCGTACGTGCATTGGCTGCGCCAAGTCCGCTCATCCACTGCCCTCATTTCGACATAATTTAGTCATTAATGCTATGACGGCGGATTTCAATTCATCTATATAGTTAAAATATTAATTGTAAAGGTTTTGGAAACTAATTACTGTTCCAATTTACAATACTTTAGGAGCCCTACAAATGTAGATAATTTAGGACCGTGCTGTTGTAAGATGAAATGATGATGATATTATTATTACGAAAATATATTCTACTTCGAGTCAACAGCTCATTGAGCGAGGGTTTTGGACTAAAATGTAGGGTTCTATTTTTATTTAGGTCTTCGCCGTTAGGCAATAAACAAATAGACCTTTGCACCGTGCACGCATTTGCTATCAAAATGGGACATGAACAGCTTACCGATTTAGGAAGTATACGTATACGAATGTATTTATAATATTAAATGTGTAGAATATCGCGATGATACCTTAAGTTATACTGTATTGGAAGAGATCGTAAAACTACATAGTAAACCTAATGAGATCCACTTACTGTTATCATTTTTGTTATTAACGTGAAAGGGAGAGATCGAGGCATGAATAAATTAGCCTTTTGAACTTTTTTCTAGTTATGTTAAGGCAAACGTGGCCACTTTTTACTATCGACACGGCACACCATCACAGGAAACCGTAGTTGCTGTGTCCGGTAGCGGCAATCGGACACAGTCGCCGGTTGCTTCTTCTGGACACTGCTAACAATTCGTTGCTTGTTTTCCGTCAGTTTCACCTTGTTGTGTTGATTACACGTTGACGTAGACGTCATCGTCGTTAATATTTACAGGCAAATTAACCGCGTCAAGTCAGCACCGTATAATTGTAAGGAAATTTGCTTTGTGTTGCTTGTGTTTTCAACTGACGACTTAAAGTTTCCAGTTACCTACACCGAACACTGTTTGATTGGCGGTTGGTATGTGTCAAGTGAAAGCAACTGGACACAAAAAGTGTCTGCGTCTGCGCAAGCAATGGCTGATTCCATATTGATTACAAGTAAATAAAATATTCATTGGTAGCTTGTATTCCACAGTAAACACAAAAGTGTCTGCGTCTGCGCAAGGAATGGCTGATTTCATATTGATTACAAAAAAAAATACTCATTGGTAGCTTCTACCCCACACAAAACACGAAAGTGCCTGCGTCTTTGCAAGGAATGGCTGATTTCATATTGATTACAAAAAAATAAAATACTCATTGGTAGCTTGTATCCGACACAAAACACGAAAGTGTCTGCGTCTGCGCAAGGAATGGCTGATTTCATATTGATTCAAAAAATACTCATTGGTAGCTTGTATCGCACACAAAACACGAAAGTGTCTGCGTCTGCGCAAGGAATGGCTGATTTCATATTGATTACAAACAAATAAAATATTCATTGGTAGCTTGTATCCCACACAAGACACAAAAGTGTCGGTGTATGTGTAAGAAATGGCCGATTTCATGTCGATTACTAGAAAATAAAATATTCATTGGTAGCTTGTATCCCACACAAGACACAAAAGTGTCTCCGTCTGCGATTACAAGAAAATAATATTAAAGTTGATAAAAAATTACTTCGCGTACATACGCTCTTGTCGAGCGGGTGTATGTAGTACGTAGCGAAGTAATTATTTATCAACTTTAATATAATGGACTTCCGCAAAGTAACATCTGATTCTATTAATTATAAGAAAATAAAATATTCATTGGTATCTTGTATCCCACACAAGATACAAAAGTGTCTAGGTTAGCGCAGCGCCTAAGTATGAAACATGGTTTTATAGATATATTGCGAAAATAACACATTGTTTTCTTTATATTCATGTCTTTATTTGAACTATAAAACATAAATTTTAACAGAATTACTATCTAAACTTTTTCCATGTGGCGTGGATATATTTGTTTATGAACATCAGACTAAGTAAACTATTTTCAAATTCTCAAGAAAGTTGATTCGAGAAGAGTTTAGATTAACAATGAGGGCTAATAATCTTCCACTCACTAGATGTCGCTAGTTGTGACTGAGGTAAAGTTTATTGTTACACAATGTCAGTTAATTGAGAAATTCGTTTTAAATAATAGTTTATCATTATCTAGAGTATTATATTAATACACAACACAATGCGTCAGTAATTTTAATTTTAAATTTTTTGCACTTTATAACTCTTTTTTAAAAAAATCGGCTTTTAGTTATATTTATAGTTTGGTTTATTCATTTCTAATGTAATTAATATAAAATATAACTAATAATGCAGAAAGAAACCTTAAAGATTACATTTTCCTAAGAAATTATCGTTCCCACTATGAAATCTGTCAAATATTTTACCTCACTGTAAGGTGGCGCCGCCCTGGTGGCAGAAAAAGTCGTGGATGCCCTCATTGGACCCGGCGTTGTTGTCCAAATAAAGAAAACACCCGTGCGAAGCCGAGGCAGATCGCTAGTTTTACTATAAAATTTGACCACTGAATAAATATATAGGGTAAAAAGATAAAAATCCATTTTTTTATTAAGGTACTATGAAACTATGTATTCAATATATATCTGTGGGGTATAATTTATATGTAAATACAAGAATGGGCACAACAACGCTGCTACGAAGTGCTACGGAAAGTACTTGTAGCTCGTAGATGGTGGAAAGCGAAGTGCAGAGAGCGGTGCGACTACTGGACGTTCCTTTAAATTATACGCCACCGGCAACCTTATTGAGGACAACTTCTAAATGTGATTGCATTGAGTTCGTAAGTTATTTGTATAGAGAGTAATTTTGGTTTGCTTTTATATATATTTTTTTATATATATTTCTTTATATTAAAGCTATTTGTGAATGATTAAAAACTTGAATAATAAAGGTAACACCCGGAATTAGGGTGACAAATGAGCACACAGTCAAACAAATGTCGGACTGTGTGCTTATTTGTCACCCTCTCACTTATCTCTGATCTGATCATATATCCTCAAAATGCAGATGCGTAGTAACCCCTGAAGACAAAGATGTTTACATTATGAATGTTTACACTGTAATTTGTAATGCATATTGACTGTTATTATGTGACGTCCTAACTTCTCGTACCTTTGTCTCTGCTGTCCGTCTCCGGTCTGGGTAATTTATGTCCGGCGAAATCGAGGTAGTATATTGCTATTTATCGGGAAATATTAAATTTTTATTAGTATTTCACACAATCTCTCCTTACGATACCATAGGTGATTAAATGAAGTGATAAAGAAATGGAGTGATGGATTCTCTTACATAGCTACCACTGGGGCTCATATCCTTTTGTTGGCTTTTACGGGCTGATGAAGAAGTATATCGACGGGGAAGTGCTAACAACTCCTAACTTACATTTTTTACGAAAACGACTTATGAATGCAGTTCGATATAATAATTAATTGCGCGTCTACTGATATATGAATTAAGTTGAAATTCGCAAAATTGACGTAGCTAGGAACCGAAGAAATATCTCCTATATTAAGGTCCATCACAACTTCATTAATTTTGGCAGGAAATATATTCTAACTTACTAATGGAAACATCTCGTAACTTCATTTTAAATAAAACTTTGAGCTAATATCTCCTATCTTCATACGCAAATATAGAGTTCCCGCTCTAGGCAATATTTTAGTCAATTATTCAATTAAAATGTTTGTTATCATTTTAAATTTTGGCTTAACGATCATAAATTGTACATAAATAGTTTTACGGATAAGTAATACAATTAAATCGGTGTGTTAAACAAAATAATTAAGTCAATGCAGGTTTCACCAAGTAAAGTTTGTAAAAAGAAGTTGTTTCCTGCAGATACGAATAACGTTTTCGACCAACTTATTCTATCTTAACGCACAAGTGTGCGTAGTTAGTTTGAATTTGTAAATTGATACAGATAATAAATTACAAGTAAATGATATTGTAGTTCTTATTATGCCAGAAAAGAAACGACCAAATTGTACCTTGAACCGAATTTTCAGTCAATAAAAAAGCTAGACAGATCCTATACTACATATTGCACAGAAAAAGATTTACCGTCAGTGTGCAGGTATACGTTCGAAGACAAATTTCATGACAAAAATTTATCTTTACACACATTAAAAAAAAATAAGTACGATACTTGCTGTGCGTGTGAAGCTGAGACCTTAAACGAAGAGGATTACCAAGTACATGTTATAAAAAGAACCGAGCAAGAAAAGAAAAAACTGATGACAAAGACAAAACCGACAAAAAGAAAGCTATAGTTCTGACAATGAATTTAGAGGTTTTCAAATCATCTCCATTTCTGATTGCAAGTGTATTGTATTTTAAAACGAAATTAGTGTCATAATTTTACGGTTTACAACTTAAGAAGCCGTCATTGCACTAGTTATTGGTTTTACGAAACAGCAACGGATTTGATAGCTAGGCTTTATCCTTAGTCGATTACCTAGAGAGACCTTGTTGGCCTATCAAAATAGGAATACGGTTATGGCTAATACTTGACCTTAGTAAGAAATACGAAGTGGTTATTGCCCATTGGTAAGTATCTGGAGCCGGGCCATACGCAGATGCAGTGCAATTCTGTCCACAGTAATATTGAACAAAAACTCAAGAATCGCGAAATTCATTTGCCTAGCGATTATGCAACACTGGCCAAGGAAATGCGGAAAGATCAGTCGTATGAAGTTGTTCAACTCAATAATGATTTCGTCAAGGATTTTGCTAATCTTAAAACTTGGTGTTTTAAAAGCATCAGACCTGACCGAAAAACAGGTGAACCATAAGTAGTGGACATCCGTGCCATTCGATACAATCCTAATTCTACCATCCAAGTTACGCTAGATTTTAACTCTGAATGGATGGCTCTACCCCAGAAAAGGTTTGCTATTCCTCAAACCGATCACGCCAATCTTCATTCGGCAACAATACCTATAAAGTTATCGAAATATATCCATCTTCAGCAGTTGAAATCAGTCCTGCCACGTGATTGTCATTACTTTTATGACAACCTGCCTCATAAAGACTTAGATAATAAAGACTATAATAAAAACTAACATTATACTTTTTAACAAAAAATTGTTCCTTTGTCTTAGTCATGTTTTCGATATTCTTAACAGAAAGTTTATTAAGTAGTGAGCTAAAATAGTATTAAACTGTTACATTTTTATAGTTAATTTACGTTTGTAAACGGAGGGACTGAAAAAGATTCTGCATATGTTTATACCTAGTCTTAAGAGTCATTAGTTATCATTAGAGTCATTAAAAAGTTACCAGAGTAGAATACATTTCATACGGGTACAGACTTGCCTAATGTTAGATCATAAATAATGTGAAACTAAAATATTGGAGTATAGCTCTCCATAGTTGCAGTATAATGAGGAGCTTGAATTCGCAAGTAGATTGCGACTGGATTAGTCAGTAATAAAAACAAAGTTATTATTTTGTTCTTTTTAAAGAAATTAGTAAATGATCCTAATAGTATTTAACTGTATTAAATACTTACCTGTTCTATTTTTATAGTTGACTTATGTTTGTAAGCATTAGAACCGATAAACTTTATGCATATTCTCATAGTTCATAGGCGATAAGATCATGGGAATTCCTAAATGCAGTGTGAGCTATACTGTATTTTCTTTGATATTTATTTATTTTTATGTCGCTTTCTCAATTTAGAATTCTGACCTAAAGCATTCAATTTTGTTCTCGTTGATTTAGTTTTAGAAGTGGGACTGTTCTAATTTAAGAGTTATCTTTTTTGTAGGTCACTTTATTGATAAATAATGTTACAGTTATTAAAGGATTATAATTTGAAACCCTATACATAAAAATTGCAATGAATGAAAATTAATTTCTCAGAATTATATCAGTATTTCATTTTGAAAATACCTCCTATCTTAACTGATATGGTGCTGATGATGGTGATATAGAAAGGCAATAACTCCTATCTTCAAAAAAATCGCCTATTTTGAATATTTGGTCCATTTTTAGTAATTTTTAGATTCCTTTATTATATTATCGCTGAATATGATTGAAAACTTCAACGAGAAATAATAATTTCCAATGATTTCTGTTACTTTTTTGAAGTATGGAAATTACTCATATCTTTAAATTTTCAGCCACACCAGCTTGGTGATACCTCCTATCTTACATTATCTCGCTAAATACGTATTCCAAACAAATTTTGATTATTTCCTTACAAGCGGGTCCATTTAAGTATAAAATTGCCATTTACACATTTTTTCTTAAACTTCTAGAAAAAATAATAAACGGTTTTTTTCGCCTCCTGTAAAATTTGGTTTTTGTAAGTTAGGAGTTGTTAGCACTTCCCCGTCGATATGGAAAGTTGAAGTAGAGACGGCTTGTTTTAGTAATAAGAGAATCTGACTGCTGGCTGTGTCTGTCAATTATCAATTAGATCACAGACGTAACATGCACGCTTGTCTGAGATTTTATTAAAATTGGATACATGTGATTTTAGTACGATTTTCTGCGTAAGCTTACAACGGTATTTACTTGCACTGAATAAATATACCTTATAATTGTTTACTTTAACTTTGTTTATATTTTCGATGATATTTTCGTTAGTATTCGGTAATATCCGGTGTGATTCAATCATACCGGAGATCACCGAATTTTTGTTATAACGATTTTTTTTGTAAGTTATGCTTGATTTGAATTGTTATTCAAAGTAAGTTAAAAGTTGTGTATAATTTAAAATCATCTAGACCCGTGGTTGAATTGAGTTGTAGAACTTCGTCTTTAATTGGAATGTATATAGAATGTGGAGGCGAGTGTATTTTGGTAACTTTGTAAAGTGATGGTAAGTAGTTTCTGCGGTAAACAGATATCTATATACAAAATACAGATGCGTTGCAACCCCTAAGGGTAAATATGGAATGCCTCGCTACCACTAAATTGGGTCTCCAGTTCTCTCATCTCACCATACAAACAGCAGTATTATATTACTATTTCACGCCGGTATTGAACGAGCATGTACCTTCCTACCTTTACCTACTGGGTAACTGAAACTAAATGATTTACCATCCAGATTGATAGATACAAATTCATACCAACTTTTAGCGCATCCTTGAAAAGACCATTGTCCAGCAGTCGACTTAAAATATTTAATGAGCGTTGTTTCTCTATGTAACGTAATCGACTTAGCCCAAGGATTTAGAAAGCTGAAGTGGCAATGAGCTATAACTCAGTCTTATGTAGAGCACGCGAACAACAAATTTGTATTAATTTGTATTGAATTTGTAAAGGAGGCAATAATTTTTTGTTAAACACAAATTTTTACCAGATTGAGGTTCACCCTATTATATGGTGCGAACAACAAGCGAAACACATCGAAGCCTAAATCGCGCTAACAAAGTTCCGAAGTTAAAGTAGTATATATAGAACAGCTCCGAAATACCACTTGGAGCGTTGGCAGCTCCCCGGGCAGAACACCTTGCCCGGCGGGAGATGTCCCCTTTTCCTTCCACCGCTACAGTGGTGACCACCCGACGTGATATAAACACGCAACCAATAACCTTCGGAAACTACAACTTCAAACCTTTGTCATCATCCTCAAGTACCCCATTCATTCGCTCCCGAGCAAATATTGTCTACAGTTTTCACATTCTGCAAGCCATCTAGCTTTACAAAGGTTCATCGCAGCACTGGAATAATAATGCTTCCTGTTCCTTCAAGCTAATCTCTGCGCTACAGTGTTCGGCACGGCTCGCTTGCCTCTACTTCACGGCACTCTCGCAGATTACTTGCTTTCTCCTCGACTCACCGCAGACTACAAGGCCATCCCTGGCACTTGTTCCGGCTTATCGTTCTCACCAGCATCACTTGCAAGCGCGTAGTACGGCATGCATAAAACACTGGCATATCGTTCGCACTGGCCCTTACGCACTCAGCACGCATTCCCCACCAGGACGCACCGGCAATCGGACTGCACGCACAATCGACTTCCGGTCTGAACAGGGGGGTGATGTGGCGGCGCTGTCGTCGCGCCACAAGCGAAACACATCGAAGCCTAAGTCGTGCTAACAAAGTTCCAAAGTTAAAGTAGTATATATAGAATAGCTCCGAACTACCACTTGGAGCTTTGGCAGCTCCCCGGGCAGAACACCTTGTCCCTCTACCGGCTACAGTGGTATATCAATTCGAAGATGCGTACCGAAGAGCGTGTGATCATTCGGAGACTGCCACAGGCAGTCTCCATCCAGTCTCATGAGACAATGCCAAACTCGTGAGATTCAAAGCCTCTAAAACAAAAACGTGTCTTTTCACCGCTAAAAGGAGCCCGCTCACTCTGGCTCCTACTTCCCGGAACGTATCCTTGGAGTACACTGACCACCTTCAGTTGTTAGGGATTGAATTTTCTGCGAACTTCAACTACCGGAGGTTCATTGAGTACAGAGCCAAAGCAGCCGTAAGAAAACTTGACGTCCTTGCAAGGGTGCGGCGGTACTTTACGCCGGGGCAGCTTATTACCTTTTATAAAACGCAAGTCCGGCCGTGCAATACCCCCGGATCGCCCGGGGGTATTAGAACGACCTCTTCTGGCTAGGGATCTACTCAATCCGGATCGTTCAAGAGTGGCTAAATTTAGCCAAATACCCATGTGGAAGCCATCGTTGCCGCAAAAGGAACCCGCACCGGGTGCTGTACTTACCACCACCGTACCTGAGTGCACGACTGTGAAGAAACCGTCGACCAAACCACAGCGGGTTATGAAAACGGCTAGAAGGCATACACTCCCGGAAATGGAAGCGTCGCTCTTTGAAAAGAAACAGTGCGTGAGATCGCCAATCCACTCCTTAGCATCTTCGGCTTCGTCATCACCATCATCATCGGATGACGAAGAAACCGCGTCTGCAGGCAGATACAAGGTGCACCGTTTACCCCCGAAAAAATGGATGATGGCCAGAGACCATCAACTAGCTACGCCGAACTGGTAGCTGCTCCATCAGTACCAAGGCCCAAAACGGCAGAAGTCCCAGCACTCCATACGGAGAAGGAGGCCGAAAAAACACGCTAACCACCCATTGTTATTGAGAGACCCACTGTTATATAGAAACAGGACGACAGGTGCGGAACTATTAGAGGGAAGGGGAGGAAACCAGCCTCCTCCTATCCGTACTTCAATCAATGGAAACGAATGGAACCCGCATCGACTAGGGCAACTACCGGGGCGACTCTGCAATCACTCGCTAATGATGCCACCGAGAGGCAACCCTCTAAAAGGAGGAAGCCGATGAGAAGGAAGAAAAAGGAACAGCCTCCTCAGGCTGTCACCTCGACCTCTACCCCAGCGGTAACGATAGCCCAGGCGCAGATTACCGAAAAACAAGAAACCAACGTGGGTAGAGCCCCAGAAAGGGCTCTATCTGAAAATAGACTCACTCATAGAGCGCTCTCTACTCATAGAAAGATTGAAACGCAGAAACGACACTCAAAACCTGTACCAACAACCACAAAAATACCATCAGCCATCCCCGACACAGCAGATGCCATCCAGAGATTGGTAAACATCGCAATTGAGGTCGGCAGCTAGGTCCTGGCAGACATCAGAGCCGGGACAGACCCTATAACCCACATACTGGCTCGGCACTACGGTGGTGTCTAATCCGGGTAACCTGCGCCTCTTTTACTGGAATCCGGACGGAATCCAACAGAATCTGCATGAACTCTGCACTGTCGCTCAACAGCAAGATATACACGTGATACTGCTGGGTGAAACGAAACTAAGACCGCCCACGCGTATAAAGCTGTCAAACTACCATATAGAAGGTACGAGGTCAACGCTGAAGGAGCCGCCTATAGAAGCACGGCTGCTTTGGTGAGGAGAAACATCGTCCACGTAGAGCTTGGGCTACCAGAATATCGAACTATGCGCTCAATCGACATAAAAATGGAGGCAGCGGGCGAGGAACTAAGGATCTACGCAGCATACCGCCCGTCAGGGACTCCGTTTTGCTCCTCAGACATCCGGACGATAATGGAAAGTGAAACACCGACCATTATTGCGGGGGCCTAAATGCCAAACACCTGGCATGGGGATCTAGACTGATTAACCCACCGGGTTGTGAACTTTACGACGATGCAGAAGCGAACATCTAGGACGTATTATGTCCCGAAGAACCGACGCACGTTCCAGTTGATCACCGGATACGTCCGGATGTACTGGACGTCGGGCTCGGTAGGAACGTCAACTACTCGATATCGGTGGTAGTGGTAGAGGTGCTGTACAACTTGAGCACACATCACCTCCCGATATTAATCATCTTAGGCCTCAGGGTGGTGACTTCGCCTAACAGAGCTTTCAAAACTAAGATCAACTGGAGGCTCTACCAACAACATCTACTGGAGAGACCTCCAGTAAACAACTTAATAAACACAGCGGATGACGTATAGGCCGCTGTATCTAGAATTTCAACATCGATTTACGAAGCCTTCAACGCGGCCTCTACGATCGTCCTTCTTACAAAAAAAGATAGAAGAGCTACCGCAAAATATAAAGGTGCAACTTAAAAGAAAAAGAGCATTGAGAAAGCTCTGGGCGCGCACTCGCTGCCCCAGACTTAAAGCACAGCTGAATAAATTAACAGATAAGCTGTCGGTTACAATCCAAGTACACAGATAGGAGGCCTGTGAGCGGCGCATCTGGAAAGCTAAAGAGCAAGATGCGTCGCTCTATAGATTGACCCGACAGCTAACGAAAACAAGACCATCTGTTTGCCTGCTGACCAACAATGCGGGCAAACGCTGCTGCCAAAGGAAGAGCGGATATTCTACCTGAGCACTTCGAGGAGCAGTTTATGCCGAACCTAGCAAGTTCATGTTATGTTCATGTGAGTTCATGGAGCTTCATGCCCAAAAGGAGAACCGCGTACGGGAGTTCCTGTCGTCGCCCGCGCCACCACTTGCAGGAGAGTTGTTTATATCCCCCGCTGAACTGCGAGGACAGTAACCCGCCTGCCACCGAGGAAGGTGCCGGGGCACAACGGGATTACCAACGCTGCGCTCCGACAGAACAAATAGAGCAATTGTAGAGCTGGGACGGCTCTACAATGGTATTCTGTGGACTTCCCACTTTCCGGAGGATCGGAAAATCGACAAGATCATCGTGCTGCCGAAACCCGGGAATGACAGGCGTAGAGCAGCTAGTTATAGACCGATTACGCTGCTACCGCACATAACCAAATTATTTGAAAGAATCACCTTAAGAATAATTCGCCCGTGCATACAATTTATAAATAATAAGTAATAAATTTAGGAGGGGCTACTCCACAGCTACGCAGCTGACCAGAGTGCTGCACCATCTTGCGCCCGAACATAATCGGGACCGCACATCATTGGGCGTCTTCTTAGTCATCGAGAAGGCCTTCGACAGGGTGTAGTACTCTGGACAACTCTATAAACTAGAAGATCAAACGAGTGTCTCTCCGGCTATCTGCGGCTAGTGGCATCATTTCTAGCTGACCGGAGCTTCTACATCTGCGTCGAAGATGCCAAGTCCGCAGCCAAACCAATAAGAGCTGGCGTACCACAGGGCAGCTGTCTCTCGCCGATCCTGTACGCGGCCTATACTATTGACATACCTATTCTGGCAGGACACCCACGCAAATGGGAGGACGATGTAAAGCTGGCTCTATATGCGGACGATAACGTCTACTTTATGTCGTCCAGATGAGCCCATATCGCTGCCGCCAAGATGCAGCACTGCTGGACATGCTGCCACCGTGGTTGGATGAGTGGAGGATGGCCGTCAGCGTTGGGAAGACGACCGCTCTCCTCACCCGCCACTATAGGAACTTTCCACCTCCGTTAACGCTAAGAGGCCAGGAGATAGCGTATGAGACGGCCGTGACCTACCTTGGATACCGTACAGGATGTTGGGCATAACTGCGCACGTCAACATCGTCGTCCGCAATGCCAGATGTGCGCGGGCGATGCTCCGTGTCGTCCTGGCATCCAAGCTGCCACTCAAGACCAAGATTAAAATCTATAAACTATACATAAGACCAAAGATCACCTACACTACTCCGGCCTGGTACGCACTCCTGAGTGAACGGCAGAGGCAGCATCTGCAGGCCCAGTAGAACCTAACATTACGGACCATCGTTGGTGCAGGTCCCTACTTCAGGAACGACGACATTGCAACCAACCTTAAGATGGAGACCATCAAGGAGTTTGTGGTTCGTTTGGCGCGTGGTATGTTTAAACGCGCCAACAACGGGCCACATTCTCACCACGACAACATGGCACCTTTACATTCCCGGCTCCCAGACGGGCGACCTCTACCAAGAGAACTCCTGTCTATGGAGATTAGAGGGTCGAGTAACAACCCTCAATGTCGCAGATGAGACCAACTTAGACTTTATTAATACCATTGTGCAGCGACCGGGGAATCGAACACACAATCGCTGCTTTTTATCTACAACGCCGTAATGGCTCCGAAGACCAGCCCATAAAAGTGGGCCGTGAGGAAAATTCGGGCAATGGAGGGATGCCCCGAGGCCCGAAACCTGCTGTGTGCTATATTAAGCACACAAGCAGACGACAACGTAGTCGCGATTTACCATCTACGGCTGCATCACCGTTGGTAAGTGGTGGTGGCACTTACCAACAGTTGGGATTGTGGTCAAGCAATGGCTTATAATAAGTAATAAAAAAGAAAAAAAAAGAATGGTTATCGGAGTTCGCTCACCAACCTGGCTGTCTATAGTGGTTAGTACGTCTTTTACGAAAAATGTCATTTGAAGTATTCTTGAAAAGGCTTATACTAATAGCTTCAAAAAGATTAAGAGGTAGAAGAAAAATTATCTTGTCAACATTAATAACTTATTCACTTTGATATAAGTCAATTAAGTACTTTATGATTTTTTAACGGCATTATATTATGATAGAGTAAAGGAACATCTGAAATAGTATGGTCATAAGCGTTAGTTGTCTTGTCTTATATTAATAACCATTAAGAAAGGACGAATATAAAACAAGTTTCGATGTTTCGTTTAATTTATTCGTTAATGTGAAACAATTTATTGGCATGGAGCACGTTCGTGAAACAAGCCAATTATCCAAATATAAATTGAGTTAGCGTATGTCCGTGCCCGTCACAGTCACCCGCTTCATAGTTCCCTACAAAGGCACCGTGTTGCTACTTCGGTAAGGTGTTTGTTTCGGAGGCGCGCCGCAAAATGAATATTGATGACTTTATGGGGGCCGGAGATGATTTGCTAAAAAATTAGCTTCTTTCATCGTTTTATTGCTTCATGACGTTCGCGTTGGAAGCTACGGTGATGAAGACTAATATAGGCGTTAATTATACTCGGTAACGGTAAAAGGATAGATTTATTACAGCTATTAAGTTGTACCCACAATTAAATCGAAATTTTGCTAAATTTTACTTTCGTTAGATAAATATATTGTCCTCTAAGTTATAAGATTTAGAAATTTCAGAAGTATAAGGAAACAATTAAATAAAAAAAAAGTATCAACTTCAGTAAGTTATCAATGGTAATAATGATCATTTAAAAATTTTAATATTAATATTTTTTTTTAATTAATTTTTTTAAAGGTTAATATTTTTGTTTTCTTTTAAAGAATACCAGTTGTAGTCAGAATACAAAAATTATTAGATTTCCTGGAACAATTACTCATTTTTATGACGCTGGTCTAATGAGTGTAGACATATACTTTTGATAAGACTACTCCCTATTTATTACAGTGAGATATTTAAGTTTTAGAAACATGGATAGATTTCCCACCATCACTCCTTCGTCAGTCTTATTCGTTAGGTCGCTGGGTACATGGTTTGCAGGTGAGGTTGACCACTTGGACGATTTGGTTTAATCCTAACTTTTATAATATATAAATTTGTATTTTTAAATCGTTACACATAATATATAGGCTTGTTTAAGATCTGTGCTATGGTTTCTCAAACATCAAACGCTTGTCTTTCTTTTTATTCTACGCAGGTATCAATCGTAGGCACTACAAGAAACAACGGAAATTATCTGAATAAAATTTTATGGTTCGAATTTAGGACGCCTGAAAATTAAAATATATTAATTTTATAAAAACTATCAAGTCCGCTGCAGGAGTATCTTTATTTTTATATTTATTATTATATTTTTAACTGTTTCATTACCGTTTAATATTGCTTGTTATTTTTACTTTACTATATTAAGAGTTGTGGTAGTTTAGAGGATAAGTGCTCACCGTAAATTTCACAGTACACAAGCAATCTGGGGTCGATCCCCGTGACCAATGAAATTGTTATTTGCAATTTTAAGTGCTGATTTATTACGCGGTTGGCAGTTTAGGAAAACATTGTGAGGAAACTTGCATGTCTGGGAATAAAATATTTTAAGAAATATGTAGTCTCCCAACATGCACTGGAGCAGCGTGGCGGTCTCAATCTAATAACCTCCAAAATTAATTTATTTTACAAACAAGAAAATGATGATGAGAAATGATGAATGACTTGAACGTTTGAGGTTTTTTTTTATAGGAGAGGGGGCAAACGAGCATGCGGCTCACGTGATGGTAAGTGACTACCGCCGCCCATGAAAAACTGCAACACCAGGGAGGGAATTGCAGATGCGTTGCCGGCCTTTTAAAAAGAAGTACGCTCTTTTCTTATATTAGGTTATATTCACACATTGTATTTTTTTTCTTTCAAAGCGATGGTAGGATCCGATAGCACTCGTTACGGTGACATGTAGTTGAATTATTAATAAATTTAAAATATATAAACCATAATGACTCATATTAAGAAGAATGTTGATTTAGTGACAAAAGAGAAAATTTCAAAATCTAGACTCAAGGTGGCGCTCTGGTGGAGCTATTAATATATTTTTTTTCATTGTAAAAACTCTAGAATGAATTCCGAGTGAAAGTCATCGTATCCCCAGTAAAATTAAAAACGTATTATAATATATAAATTCTGAGTCAAAATATGCAATAATGGACCCTTGGTTGCGGACACATCGTCGACGTGTGTCATCTTGGCGGGCTGTCCGGAAGACACAATTTATATGCAAATTGAACACAAGATACAAGCCAATGATACTGCCGCCCGTCGCCAGTTGAGAGCGACGCACCCTGTTTGTATTAACACTTCTAAATTACTTTTGTACACTGAATACCATACGTATTGTTTCTCGTATTTTTCTTTTTACACCAGTTTATGATAGGATACAATATTTTATCTGTTTTCTATGAAAGAAGTTAAGATTATGAAATTGAATACTTTATTAGTTTTTGTATGAAATAGTTATAATATCTAAATAAGGAATGTAAAGACTGTGAAAAAAAGAAAAATATGTGAAAACCTTTCAAAAATGTATACGCTTTAGGTAAATGTAAAAAATTGCTGTATGTTAGTCTCATCAAAACAGCTAATGTATTTATTTTAAAGGCAATTGCAAAATTGTAAACAAACTGCCGAATATTTAAATTTTCCCTTTGCGTTCTTTGCTCTGGAGGGTAAATAATAGAAATATGGCTGTGTTAGCGTTTACCTTGCGGCGCTTTCGAAATTACTTGCCTTTTATTTAGGTCTCGTTTTCTTTTAACATTTAAACGTTTTGAGAGAATGTGATTTATAAATAATATATAACTTCTTATTCGACCGCTGATTAACTGCTGTTGTTTATAAATAGGTGTTGTATAACATGATTGATGTTATATTATCAAGTTTATATTCGATTGGGATATGGAAATTTAAATCAATATCATATTAAAACTATTTTAAAACTTTAAAAAAGTGAGATATTTCCTTATTGTTTTTTTTTGAGAGTGCGGTCATAAAAAAATTGCAAGTGCACGTTACGTTATTTGTATGAACTAAAGACTGAGAGTGAATGCATGGTCCTTAAATCTTCTAGTTGCTCGTTTTGGAAATTATGAGCTCAACAATGAAACGAACGAGTGGAGACTAAGTCTTTTTTGTATATAAATTAAGATGTTAAGTATAAAAACACACACTCATTAAAATAATAATAAAATAGAAGACAATTCGTTTGAACATCATTAAGAAATTCAGAGACACGAGAAGAAATTCTGCAACTAACTGCAGTTGCAGAATTTCTGATTTCACCAACAGTCAAATACTCAATATCAAATGTTTATAAAAGTATCAATAAATAAAAACAAGAATCAAAATATGGAGATATCGAAACTAGTTGGAAAATATTATCTTGATTTCGAACGTTGCTTTCTTTGTAATAATATATTAGACGAAATACTACTGCTCTTTTCACATACTCTTATTACCGTATTTTTGTTACAAAGAAGTACAGATGATTTAAATTTGAATTAACTTTTAATATGATACCGTTATTTCTTTACAAATATTAGTAGAATTTTTTAGTGACAAAAAAAATTAAAGAGTTGGAAAATATTGCAAGAAGTTTTTGTGGCCAAAACTCAAAAAGATGTTGTATGTAAGGACCAGTATTGAAATACTTTTAGAAAAAACTGTCGTGAAAAGTTTAGCTGCAGAGACCAATTAAAAAAAAAGCTTTAAGTAATTTTTAAATTGAGCCGTGATAGCTCAGGTGCTTAGCGCTCGCTGTAAATTTTACAGTGTGCGTGCAACCCGGGTTCAATCCTCGCCGGCACCATTGACATTGTTATATTGCAATTTTAAGTGCTCGTTTACTACGCGCTCGGCGGTGAAGGAAAACATCGTGAAGAAACCTGCAAGTATGCGAAATACTACAAAAATTTTTCGAAGCCATGTGAAGTTGGTGATGGTGAAGCCAACACGCCTTGGGGTAGTGCGGCGGATATTTCTTTGTCCTAAAATCTTATCAGGAAATAAGAGGATGCATTGCTCAGCAGTGGGACGTAGTATAGGTATATCATGCCATACATACAGTTGTTTTTGACTGAAATTAATTGAGGTCTCATATTATCGCCTTGTTCCAGATGATCTAATTCCCTTGATTTTCTGCTATGCTCTATTCGATGAAGTAATTGCCAACGAATTCCATCGTTCGCCACACCACCCCATTTTTATACGACAAGACTACAGTATGAATAATACTGTTAAATATTATTTTTTGTAAATTACTGGGTAAATATAATAAAAAAGTAAGTATGCATTTTTATTAGTCATATTTACCCAATATATCCTAATATATACCCGTTAAGCATAAACGTATAGAAAGCTTGATTATGAAAAAGACGCGATATAGTTAATAGTCGCTTCCAGTTGTTTTTAAGACTACATCTGAAACGTCGCGTCTGCTGAATACTATACTCGCGGGTACGTTTAATTAAAACCGTAAGCCAACTTCAATATTATTACAAAAAAAAAACTTAAATGATTGTGTATTAACAATCATTTAAGTTTTATTTTTTTTAATGAAATGAATGACTGAGCGGTGAAATGTTCAATTGTTAATTGTATGATGAAGAATGTGGCTATTTGAAAAGTTAACATTTAAAGGATAATTTGAAAAAAAAAGAAGAAATTTCGAAAAGTAAAATTAAAGAACTGTAACATAAGTCACGCGTCTAGTTACAGTGATTGCATCTTCATTCAGAAGACGCCTTGACCAAATGTCGTGGTCATAAATTATTTGACGAGTTTGGTATTGGATGCGGCATACAAAATTAATTACAATATTCTCGCCACGTTATTTTAAAAATCCAAATTTTTAAATGATCATTATTACCATTGATAACATTTTTATTATAGTTACAGTTTAAATTATCTATAAAGTATAAAACTTAACCTCAGAATAACGTTCTAATTTTCAGCTTGTACATAGCTTGCTCTATTTACTAAGTAAAAATGTCATAGTACAAATACATATAGGACGTCGAACTTGGTGTTAATGTACGAACGCGAGTTCAATTTCCGGTATCGCATCGGCGTTATTAAAACTCTATTTTGCTACTTTAACTTAAAGTTTATATTTTTTTTGATACTGAAAAAGAACAGAGAATGATATGAAAAATAAAAATAAAACATTTCAATTACAAGCGAAAAGTGGACTACGCTATAAAAATTCAGGGATAATTTTCGTCTCTTCAGCTCTATTATCATTTCTGAATTTATGTTGAATTAAATGTCAGTAACCGAGTTCAAAAACAAGCATGTTCTATATTCAACGCATATGTCTTGTTGTGTGTTAACTGTTTTTTCTATGAATATTTTAATGTACTAAATACACAACATTTTAGTTGTTATCTTGAACTGATGATATACCTTTGGCCATTTAAAAGGGTAAAATAATAAATTCTTCAATTACAAGTACAAACAAACCGACTTCTTTTTTTTATTTAAAAAAAAAACGTTACCCCCACACTAGGATTTTCTCTTGTATCGTGGAGGCAGTTTACAAACATAAATTGCACAAGGACAAACATCCAGACCCGGAACAATTATTTGTAGGCCATACAAATACTTGTTCCGTGCCGGATTCGAACCCGCAGCCCCAAGCGCTGCAACTCATTGCTAAGTCACTGCGCCACGAAGCCCTCAACTTCAGAAATTAAGAAAAATAATAATGGTCATATAATAGCTTCTGAAGTCTAGGCTTCATTCCGCGACACACGCTATGTCTTAACATCGCTTTCAGAAGATATTATGTGGATTCTTTAATCTCGAATTCAGTTTAAACTTTTTTTATAGAATAGGGGTGTTAAACGAGCACACAGTCGACCTGATGGTAAATGGATGGCCCATAGATCTACATTTATCCTCGATTAAGGATCAAAATGCAGATGCGTTGTCATCCCTGAGGACTAAGTTGGAATGCCTCGTATCCAATAAAAATGGTCTCCGGTTCTCTACACTCACCATACCAAACACTGTATATATACATACATATTCTGTGAGGGAGTGGTCATACCTTGGTTGAGCCGACTCATTCGTGCTACAACCATAATATAGATTTTTTTTCGTGTTGGTCTGATGACGGTAAGTATGTAATTCACTGTCGAGACCTGGATAGTGATTATTCTATCATTTGTCAGATGTCAATAACGATTATATTTTCATTTTGATCACCCTACAAAGCGTTCACGGGAGTGGATGATGATTTTAGGTTCTGGTGCGCAGGTGTTTAAATAAATAAGGTTTTTCTGTTTGATAGCGTATATATTCGTACAATATCTATTAGATCTCTTACTTATACAGGGTTTTTTTTATTTTATTTATAGAATAGGGGGCAAATGAGCATGCGGCTTACCTGATGGTAAGTGATTACCGCCGCCCATGAACAACCGCAACACCAGGGGAATTGCAGATGCGTTGCCGACCTTTTAGAAAGGTGTAAGCTCTTTTCTTGAAGGTTCCTAAGTCGTATCGGGTAAATAATAATAGAAAACTCAACTAGGGTTTTTGAAAATCTTCAGGAAGATAAAAGCGTCATCACCTGTAATTGAAACCCTAAACTTCAAGTAAGGTACTAATAATGGTTTATTCTTGCTATGTTAAGATAAAATTTAGAAGTGAAGCTAAGATTCAGTGCTCAATAGTGCAGGACTTGAGAGTTTGCTTCAGGCCGCGGGTTTGAATCCTACACGGAGAAGCATGCTTATACAATTTTTTTTTGTATAAGCATGCTTCTCCGTGTAGTTGATACAAATTGTATTTCAATATTGTTGATACGGTTTTATAATTGTTCTGGGTCTTAAAGTTTGTTCACATGCAATTTAGGTATGTAAAGATTATTATTGTACGATTAACCTCCGTGCCGTGGTAGCTTAGATGGTTAGCGCTTGCTGTAAGTTTCACAGTACTCGAGCAACCCGGGTTCGATCTCCGCCGGCACCAATGAAATTGTTAATTGCAGTTTTAAGTGCTGATTTACCACGTGCTCAACGGTGAAGGAAAACATCGTGAGGAAACCTGCATGTCTGAGAAATAAGAAAAAAAATATTTCGAAGACATGTGAAGATCGCCAAAACGCATTGGGGCAGCGCGGCGGACATTTCCTTGCCCTAAAATCCTTTTAGAAATGAGAGGAGGCCTGTGCCCAGCTGTGGGACGTAAATAGGCTGCATCTTTACTTTTAATTTAACCTCTTTCACAGTGACAAAAGAAAATGGACTTGAAACATTAATATTACATTAAGAAAATGGATATGAAACATAGATTGTCCTATCCATTTTATTGCGTTGAATTTTGGACAGCGATGTAACTGTGACGACGACCGCTGGCTAAGCCAATTAGTGTCCACTTGGGTAAACACCGGCTCGTTAGCGGAGTTGTGTGTTTTATTCAATTCAATTTCCTAACTAAACTGCCACTTATTGATAGGACATGGTTCTCTTGACAACTTTCATCTTTACTTTTTACAATTTTAAATGATAGGTATAGTTTTTTTTATAGTATAGGGTGACAAACGAGCACACAGTCCACCTGATGGTAAGTGGTTGCTGTGACCCATAGACATCTATATTTATCTCAATAAAGAATCAAAATGCAGATTCGTCGTCACCCGTGAAGACTAAGATGGAATGCCTCTTTCAGTAAAATGGGTCTCCGGTTCTCTACACAGTGTAAGAATATATCCAGTAGTGGATTCTAAAGATTAATTAAAAACATAGGCGATAGTATGTAGAAGTTGAAATATGCTTAATATCCTTAATAATCCTTTTGTTCTTTAAAAGAAGTACGATAAATTATAATAGCTTTATAAAGTGTGTTATAAAATGTGCAAAATTCCTTTAACTGAAAGACAATTAATAGCGTGCATTGCAAAAGGACGACGAGTAATCAAACATATGTCCGGTGGTTCGATCGAAAGGATGTGGCGGCCGGCGCGGTAATCTAGTCCGTGACTTGCAACAGAAATGCGCGGTATAATGCCGCCCACTATTAGGGGACGCTTGCAACCCGTACTCCGTACCGGGTGTACCGCATTGTCTCGCATTGCCTCACCCAGGAACGCACTTTAGATCCGTATGCCTCATACATTGCCTCATTTATCCGTACATTTTTTATAAACATATTTTAAAGAAGATAGAATTATAATTTATATTTACTGGCTTATATTTTTTTGGCTTTATATTTTTGGTTAGCACGAATGGATCGTTACGACCGGGCATGAGCCACGCTCTCACAAAATATGAGCGTAAAATACCAGCTTAACGCTGCTGTTTCTGACGGCGAGTGAAGAGGACCTTAAAATGAAAACGAAGCATTCCGTTTACGTCCTCAGAATTTTTTCGAATTTTCCTTTAATCTTGGATAGATGTAGATGTAGATGGGCAATAGCATCCACTTACAATTGGGTCAACAGTGTACTCACTACCCTGTCTTACTACATATTACTCAGTCATCCTTATTCTACAAAAAATGTAATTTGAAAAAAAGAAAGATTTAAACAGTTTGTTTTCCACCCCGATTTTTTTAGTTACTACTACTTATTTGCTGGAATTTGTTATTTAACCATTTAAAAATGTGAGTTTGTTTTAATTTTTAACAATTTGAAAGAAATTACTGGTTTCAGGTAATGGTTATGTATATGCCTATCAAAAATCCACTGCTGAATAAAGATAGCCTCTGCCTCGTAGGGGGATAACGACTACAGTTTTACGATTAATAATTTCGTAAATTGTCGTAGTATTGTTTAAGGTATTGTTATTTTTTTATAGAATAAGGGTGACAAACGAGCACACAGTCCAACTGATGGTAAGTGGTTGCTGCGGCCCGTAGACATCTACATCAAACAAAATGCAGATGCGTTGTCACCCGTGAGGACTAAGATGGAATGCCCCTTTTCCAGTAAAAAGGGTCTTCGGTTCTCTACACTCACCATACGAACCATAGTAGCGTTAAGATGCTATTTTACGCTTGTATTTTGTGAGAGCGTGGTGCTTCCCCAGCCGACCCATTAGTGCTACAACTATACTACTAATATAGCTGCAGCATGGCTCTACCACGTAAAAAATGTTAATGTTGTGTTGTGCAATCAAATTTATTATTTTTTATTAAAAACTCAACAAATGAAGCTGGTACATGGTAATTTGTCTCTTTTTGTTGCGTTCCCTAAATGACATATCCTTGAGTGTATTTACCGATTTATCATGTGGGACGGCTGGCAAACAATGTCTGATACTTATATTAGATTAGTAAAAATTAATCAAATCATTTTATTTTTCTACTACAAAATATTCGCTATATTATATTATACGCTTTCAATTAACAATCTACGCGTAACTTTCTTTTCAATTTTAATGGTAAATCCAATTTTTGGTTATTGCCGTATATTTATTAAAAAGGTTAAAATTTTATGTAGTTTTGTTAGTTATGAAAGTTAAACGACCTTTTTATATCAAAACGGCACGTAGCTTTTATCGAGTAGAAAATTATATGCAAAATCACGACGGAAGTCATGGCCTAACGTAGAGGCATAGGGTAGGGATAATTAATGTTGCAGCATCGGAACGAGCAAGTACTGTTTTTAACAACAATCTGTATTATCTCCCAAACAGATTATCTTAATTTTACTAAAGCATATTGTTTTAGTAGGGGATTAATTTGAATCAAGAAGCTATTTGCTGCTGGGGGGTCGTTCGAAAAACATGGTGCGATCATAATGACTACTTTATTAGATGCGATTCAAAATATTGTATTGCTAGGCTTGTTGCAAGTTTAATAAATAAATGCAAAATAAATTACATTATTTTTTTCTTACATTTTAG
Source organism: Parnassius glacialis (assembly GCA_033319125.1). NCBI lineage: Eukaryota > Metazoa > Arthropoda > Insecta > Lepidoptera > Papilionidae > Parnassius > Parnassius glacialis. Next base: position 30,918,346 of record JAVANC010000013.1, on the reverse strand, counting down.
TTTTTAATCGCATAATATATAACATTTGTATACTTTTCACTTCTCTCTCTATTATCTCTCTCTCTATTCTATTATCTCTATTCTCTATTATTATGTGTTCATTTTAACTTGATGGCACCATTGTTTTCTATCGAAACTTAAAAGATAATATTATGTCGTACATTATATTATTTTTTAAGTTTCACATTTTATGTTCTAGTTCCACTGGTTGTTAATATCGATTTTACGATTTATTTTGACCGGTTATGCAGGGCTTCCTAGACACCAGTCTCTTACAAATTAAACTCCGTAACACGTAACTGTACCATACACAGAACTGATTGGCAAATTTTTGAGAGAGAATAAATGAATAATATTATTTATTTATTATTTATCGTGCGTTTACAACGTAACTAAAAGTTTTAAAATGTACTATATGAAGTTATTTCTAATTACATTCGGTTGTTAACTGCGTCAAGTAAAGTTCAGCAAACAAAAACTTCCTTTATTAAACCACGAGAGTGCACGGATTTGTCGAGAGTACGCCAATTGGAATTCATATCTTTTCACGCTATGCAGGCTGGTCGGTATACGCAAAACGATACTCTCGCACTGGGGATACTGCTGCTCCACAGTTTACGATAATTTTTAATGGATTTATCGTCATGTCAGTTGCATGCTGGGTTCGATTACTAATCCAAGCTTTCGAAGTTAGCATTATGAGAAAAAGTTTAAATTTAAAAGATTCTTTGGGACAGTATCGTGCAGTACAGTGCAAAGCCCTGGTAGTTCAGAAGCTAAACGCTCGCTGTAAAGCGATGAACGCGAGCAACTCGGGTTTGATCCTTGCCGGCACCAATGAAATTGTTAATTGTAATTTTAAGTGTTGATTTACCTTGTGATCGGCGGCGAAGGACAAATACACTGTGAGGAAACCTGTATGTGTGAGGAATTAACTATTTTGAATAGGTATGAAAATCCGCCAACTCGCATTGGAACAGCGCGGTGGATACTTCCTTGTTCCATGTTGTTATATTGTGGTGTTAAATCGCTAATTACTTATTGTTGAAAATTTCAATAACAATAATATATTTATGAAGTGGTAAGATTGTACCTACAAGTCCGACTGGATATAATAATAATAAATTATAGTTTCTCCAGTCACTTCACTGTTGGGTATCGGTTTGAAGGGTTCACGTTAATGTACGAGTAGAAGAAAAAGAAGAAAGAATAGAGTATATAATATAAACTGAACTGATTGCCTTTAGTCTCTAAGCGCAACTGCCGACCATATGGTCCAGACTCCGTATCCCGGGTCAAGCCAAAGTCAAAATAATAACGCGAGCGAGGGAGTTCAGCTATTGGTTTCTGTCGAGAAATTCTCAGTAGCTGCCTGGTGTCAGAAAGTTGGTGGTTTTCACCCCCGTGCCTCAGGAAACTCGTAAAGCCGTTTGTCCTGCACCTGATCTCTCTCCAGTCGTGGTTCCCAAGTAGTGATTGCCCACTCTGCGTTTCTATGCAGGTAGCTAGTACAAAGATATGCCGCCGTGACCGAAATTCGATCCGAAGAACATTATTATTATTACTTGACTCAAATTTGGCAATAATTTTAAAACAATCGTATAAGCCACCGAAACAAGCGGACAAACTTTTTAAGAACGTAAAAATATCTCGTTAAATAAGGTTCAAGTGAAAACCGCGTGTCAGAGTAGGTAAACTTCGCGAAGGACCATTGTTTTACTAAATTAATAACCACTTGAGCGCCTTTGTTTCGTATAGTTCACTGAAACTTTCTTGAACACCTTTATATAAAATAAAAGCCCTCGCAGTCTTTTCGTAACAATAGACCGTATGTATTGCGGTATGTGCAAAAGCAATAGCTATAGGAAGAAGACATTAAATTATGTTTTTTTTCTTAGCATTTTATTTATCTCGGCATTAATATAAGTATATTTTCGAGTATAGTGGCGGCGTAAGAGTATTTTGTACGTGGTAGAGCCATGCTGCAGCTATATTAATAGTATAGTTGTAGCACGAATGGGTTGGCTCGACCGGGGAAGGACCACGCTCTCACAGAATACCAGCGTAAAATAGCAGCTTAACACTGCTTTGTTTCGTATGGTGAGTGTAGAGAACCGGCGACCCTTTTTACTGGAAAAGAGGCATTCCAGCTTAGTCCTCATGGGTGACAACGAACCTGCATTTTGATTGTTTATTGAGGATGGATGTGGATGTCTATGGGTCACAGCAACCACTTACCATCAGGTGGACTGTGTGCTCGTTTGTCATCCTATCCTATAAAAAATCAACTACTATATATATATATATATATATATATATATATATATATATATATATATATATATATATATTATCCTATGGAAGTCATAAGATGCGACAAAGAGAAACTGAATAAGGTGATAATCAGCAGCATCTTCGTGATAACAGTTAAATAAAAAAATCCCTATGAAAGGAATAAAAATAAGCGGCCTCTACTAATCTCGAGTGGTCCGGAAATTGATTCCCAAATTCTAGATATGTTGTAATACGAAATGTCAACAGCAAACAAGTATTACTTCATGGTAGTATGGTTATTTGTTATTTTTTTTTCACCAATCGTTAGCAGTCCGCTGGTAGACATAAGGTTATCCCGTCGCCAATCCGACGGCGATACGATAAAAATTATACGGGGGTAATCATATGACATATGGCTTCGTCTGGAAAATAACCTAGTATTAATCATCATCATCATCATTACATTCCAACACAAGTCCACTGCTAAACCAACGAATACCATAAAGCACGATCTTAAGCCACCTGCATCCATCGACTTCCTGCATGTATTACTAGGTCATCACTCCATCTAGTGGAAAGCCGCCATACACTTTACCTACCGGTACGAGGCTGCCACTCGAGAACTTTTCCTCCCCATCGATTGAGACACTTGAGCTTACTAATCAGTTACTATTATTATTTACAATATTAGTATGGTATTACGCAGAGTAACACCGAGCACAGCATTCTTCATAGCTCGCTGAGCGCCAGCAATGAAGATCGGCATCTCAGATCCATAAGTAATCACTGGCAACACGCACTGATTGTACATTCTTATTTTCAGATTTTGAGGTTACCTGACGAGAGGATAAGTCGTAATCTATAGAACGCTACCTAGCTGAGTTAAATCTGTCGATTGCCTTTTCGGTCGAAGTTAGACTTACCTAGTCGGACTATTTGTCCCAGGTAAACATACTCGTCAAAAACTTCGGGCGTAGTGTCCGGTCGAAGCACTGTCGATATATCGAATGACTGAAGTGTTTCTACATTAAGACTATGATAATTATCCGAGTACAGAACCTATTCAACTGCAGAGAGGTGTAAGACAGGGTGACGTTATATACCTGAAACTGTTAACCGCTGCATTGGAAGACGTTTTCAAGCTACTGGATTAGAAAGAATATGGTGTTAACATCAATGGCGAGTACATCACTCACCTTTGACTTGCCGACAATTTAATCCTTATGGCAGGATCGCTGGAGGACCTAAGCACTATGTTCAATGACCCGAAAAGTGTTTCCCAACGGATAGGTCTTGAATTCGTCATGAACATGGACGAAATAAAGATCATGTGTAAACCAGGATTCGCGATTCAGTAATACTTATCAAGACTTCGAATGGCCAAAATTTTTAACTTAATAATATGTTATCAACACTATTTGATTAAAAAATATTCCTGGTCTAAAATGTTTGTTTTCAATATCTTTTTCAAATAATATCCATTAAAAATACATGCAGTAACAAATTTCTTTGAGGTAGAGTTTAGCAGTAGCCTTTGTTTCATTAAAATGAAAACTTTTAATGGAAAATTGCAGAGAAAACTAGCGGATACTTATTAGTTTAGTCATAGGCACTAACAGTGGCAAGGCGGCGAGGCGAGGCGAGTTTAGAATGCTCTAACAAGTAAACTGTCCCCCGACTCGTAGCGAATAATAATGTACAAAATGCTGCTCCGACGACAGTGCCTCTACAAACAGTAACGACACTTGGAACTTGCTTCGATATCTTTGAACAAGTAATACGGTAATGCACGAAAACTGGAAACTTCTGCTTTATGCCAAATCTCAAGAAATAACAATTCTTCGATTTGTGAATGTTACCAGTTCTTATTTAATATGTTTATATGTATATATGATTCATATTTTATAAAATCATCATCGGCATTATGGATCAGCAGCCAATCGCAATTGATGCGATGCAATCAAAATGTAGATGCGTTGTCATCCCTGAGGACTTGGATGGAGTGCCGTGATACCGTTAAGAAGGATCTCCAATTCTATGAAACACAGCAACATTGTGGTGTAATTTTACATGAATATTCTATGAGAACTCGTTTCTTCCAGGGCAGCTGCCTTATAAATACGGTAAAAATACTTTCAAATTTAGATGACCAATATCAATAACATTATGTTGACGTTATGGTAGAATTATAGGTAGTTTTAAATAAGTTAAAATATCTGAGTAACATTTTTGAATATAATGTGCTCATAGATGCATAAAATTTTTAGTTTGCTTTACAAAAATGTTTATACTCGTACATACACATGTACAAGTTGAACCGAGTTTTTCAAAAGTTTTCTTTACTTATTTGAGGACGGTCGTAGCGAGCGTCGAACTCCCTAACTCGTGTTATTGAATTTAATGCACCCCCTGCCCAACCCGGTTCTTCTCCGCGTCGATAGAATCGCTTGGACTCCGCTGACTGTGTTAATGTGTGGTATACCAATAAACATAACATAATATTACTTTATGTAAGTTAAAATGTGAAAATATCTATTGGATGTTGTTTTTATGCAAATAATAATCACTAAGTGAATAACAGAAGTCCAGAATATAATAATAAAAATTACAACTACTGCTGCTATATAAACGTCTCACTTGATGTTTCATTAGACTCTCACTTTACCTAGTAAGGAAGGATGGGGAGGGTTGCTAGACACAAAATTTACACAGGTTTAAAAAATAACGCTGGAAATAAGTTTCTGCTTTCGTAATGCATGGGTTACTTCTATCAATCAATAAATAAATTCAAGATTGCACTATATCCAAACAAAATTTCGCGTTCGCAGCAAGTAATATGTAACGTTATAGTTACATAATTCAATGATCTAGTTTTTTTCGTAATTACTTTAGTAGGTAACGTCGTCAGTAACAATACTTAAACTAATAATGTCCGCTTCAATCGACAGTTCGAAAATTGATGTCCTTTTGTAGGAAGTGTTCACTTTATAAGACTCGAAAACTTTCCTTTTATGTTTACATGAGGAAACTGAGTGGGGAACAAAAAGACGTAAAAAGATCTGACTTATTTTGGCAAGTAAATGATTCAAGCTTACAACCTCATATTCATCTAAAACTTTGTATTTTTAAGTAGTGTAGAAATTTCTATTGTACTAGTCATGGTTAAATATAATTTGCCTTTGACTGAATTTGATAAAGTTGATACCAGTTGATACATTAAAGAGCTAAGGCGGGTTTATAGTTTAGAACTGTAATTCTGAAAATTATATGATTTATGTAAATCTGTAATCTCTTACGATGTAGTAAGACAGAAAACTTAAAATCAGAATAATTTCCGTTCCATCTGTGAAACTACTAACAATGTTATATTACGTTTCACAAATTTAATATAATATTGTTAGGAGTTTCGTAGTTGGAGACAGACTGACATATCTATCTGTTTTATTGTTTTTATAAATCGATAACTATAATACCTCAGTATCGGTTACATTTCAGATTTAAGTAATAAATAAATCTATGACATAAATAAAATTATTTTTGTTACGTCAATTATAGTTGCAATATGAATAGGTTTTACGTGGGAGAGCCATACTGCAGCTATATTAGTACTATAGTTGTAGCACGAATGGGTCGGCTCGACCGAGGATGGACCACTCTCTCACAGAATACCAGCGTAGAATAGCAGCTGCAGTGTCAACTGCAATGTTTCGTATGGTGAGACCCATTTTACTAGAAAAGAGCAATTCCGTCTTAGTCCTCACGGGTGACGACGCATCTGCATTTTGATTCTTTATTGAAGATAAATGTAGATGTCTATGGGTTACAGCAACCACTTACCATCAGGTGGGCTGTGTGCTCGTTTTTCACCCTATCCTATAAAAAAAAAGGCTGATTCGACCGTGGAAAGGCCATACTTTCACAGAATACAATCGCAATGTTTCTTTAAATAGTAACGAAGTACTCCATATTAGTCCTCAGAGACAACAGTAAAGAATACATCTGATTCTAAATCGAGAATAAATGTAGGTGTCTCTGAGCCACTATATTGATTTACCATCAGATGGTTTGTGTGCTTGTGTGTCAATGTCTAAATGAAAAAATATTGTACACTGATGACATTTCTTTTTGGGACAACGAAGACCGATTTGGTAGCGCCAAGAGTGTCTGCACTTACAGGTGCGTAACCATGTCTAAAAAAATAATACGATGGATGAAATATTGCCGCTCTGCTCTTTATTTAGCAAGTTTCAAATTATCATTTATAAACAAGAAACTTGCCTGCAGTGATATTACTAATATAAGCTAAATATTAAATTCATATCTAAATTATATACATTAGGAATGATTGATGTCCTTTACGTAATCTCTACCATTTTATGTTATACTTTTGCATACATTAGTTATATATTTAACTAACAAACGTTATTCGTTGTTTATTTGATTGATTTTTGAATATCTATTTCTGAATTCTTGTTTATCTTACGGGTCAACTATCCGCCGATAAATTCGACTTTAGCTAGATATATATTCTTTGATTATACTCTTTGTCTTTAACATCGCTAACTTTGAGAAGGTGAAACAAATAAAAATACTGCATAAAGAAACATTAGGACAGGATATTTTATTTTTTATTTTTCTAAGGAAAAAACGTCACTATGAAGTTTCTGTTTAAGTTCGAGGTCAGTCGAGACCAGTTCAAGTGAAACTCGTGTTATTTTGTTTGTTATTCAATACAAAATCGTAAAAGCGTTCGGCGACTTTCACGACTGCTGAGATTTAATCGGTACCTACCCATGTCACTGTTATTCGTTGTATTGTACCTATTAACGATTGAAACATACCTTTGTACTTTGCTGTCAATTTTATATCTTATCAAAGGAAGTAAATATTGCAACGGCTCTTCTAAAAGATTGACTCGACGATGAAATTCATTAGAATCCTACATAGTAAAGTGCCGATGATTTATTATGTTTAGGCGTACATTACACATTAAAACTTTTAATCTGAAACTAGCCGTGATTAACTATAATATTGGGACGTCGAACATAAAATAAGTTAATATACACGATAAAAGTCGTAAAAACTAGTTTTATTTAAATGCTGATCACTTATATGACAATTCTCATCTTTCTTTCAGGTAGATTTAATTAATTTATCACTTTTCCCTCAATTACCAGGTCATCAGTTCTATCAAAAAGTCCTCAATAATAACACATTGCGTTGCCAAATCAATAAAAACGACGTAAAAGTAAAAGGTTTATATAATCGAATGCTAGTTCTCTATTGCAGCTGAATGCTAATCTCTCTTAGTATCTATTGAATAACTCGTTATTGGGTTACAAAGGGAAAAGATACATGATTCCTTTGGTAGTCGAGATATTCGTCAAATAAAGCCTATCTGACGATTGTAAAATTCATGGTTTACTATTTCTCGAATAAGCGCTGTATGTCTTGAATCGAAGAAAGGTTCTCCAGTGGGATCTCTGTAACGGTAAGCGAAATGTGGGATGACTCCATCTAAATGGAGCAACAACCTGGTAAGAAATGCAGGCAGTAGATGGATGCAGGTGGCTCAGGATCGTGCTTTGTGGCGTTACTTGAGGGAGGCTAGCAGTGGACTTGTGAATGGCTATAATGATAATGACGATGTAGCAAGTTTTCTGTTCATATTTGCCATGTTTATTGATGTGAAACATCTATAGCGGCGGGTCGGACCGACTGTCGCTACGGCATGTGTTGCGTCGCTACGCTATATGATAGTATGTATACATCACTCACCTTCGATTCTCTCTCCCAACGGATTGGTCTTAAGATGAACATGGACAAAACAAAAATCATGTTTAACATCTATGTCACACCTATGCCGGTAATTGTTGGGAGCACTAAGCTCGAAGTTGTTGACGAATATGTTTACCTGGGGCAAATAGTTTGACTAGGTAAGTCCAGCTTTGACCTAGAGGTCAATCGATGGATTCTACTCGGCTGGCCAGCGTTCGGGAGATTACGACACATCTTCTCGTCAGACATACCCCGTAACCTCAAAACCAGGTTGTACAAATAGTGCGTGTTGACAGTGATGCCAGTATGGATCTGAAACGTGGTCCTTCACTGCTGGCCATATGAGGAAGCTTGAAGTCGCTTAGCGAGCTATGGAGAGAGCTATGCTCGGCGTTTCTCTGCGTGAAAGAGTTAAAATGAGGATATCCGCAGTAGAACCAGAGTAACCAACATAGCCCAAAGAATTAGTATGCTAAAGTGGCAATGGACCGACTATCTAGCTCGAACAATCCACAACCGATGGGGAAGAAAGGTTCTCGAGTAGCAGCCTCGTATCGGCAGGCGAAGTGTAGGGCGTTCCCCCGCTAGATAGATTGACGACCTGGTAAGACGTGCAGGAAGTCAATGGATGCAGGTGGCTCGGGACCGTGGTTTGTGACATTCCTTGGGGGAGGCCTATGTTCAGCAGTGGACTTGTTAAATGCTGTAATGATGATGATAATGATAATGATGTATGTAATATGTATGTAGTGGTATGTATTAGGCATTTGTCATTTTATTAAAAGAAGTTAAAATAAAAACAGATATTTATAAAAATCAAAAAAATTTCACAATTTTCATTGCATATAATATTTTTAAATCAATTAGTAATTAATTTTAATATCATTCTTATTGAAAATAATGCCCTAAAATAATTGCTCGAAAAATAAATTGTAATAAACACAGCTGATAGCAAGTGGCGCAAGAATGTACATTTGTTCTTAATATGAACATCAAAAAATAAAATTTTCTAATAATGCTGGAATACATATTTAAACATTTATTATCGCTATATAGTTATTCTTTGACGCGAATTTTTAGGGTTCCGTAGTTATACAATAAGGAACCCTTATAGTTTCGCTATGTCCGTGCGTTCGTCCGTCCGTCCGTCCGTCCGCGGTTTTACTCAGAGACCCTAGGTGCTACAAATCTGTAATTTGGCATAGTTATAGTTTAATTAATCACGCCTACAAAACTGTAAAAAAATATTTTTATTTCGGGTACATCCCATACAAATAAATGGAGGACGATTTTCATTTTACCCGTCTACTCCATCGTGTGGAGTATCATTGAATAGGTCTTTCAAAAACACTGAAGGTGTGGCACAATATCTTATCGAGTCAGGGGTTCGTTTGCGAAATATTTAGCTTTAAAATGGTATTGTTCACGCCCAAACGCTGGTTTCAAGATTAGACGCCGGAGGGCGCTCGGCTCAGTGCCATACCGGTTTTGACGTTCGGGTGAGCGGAGTGGCTTTGGCAGAGGGCGCGAGCACAGAACGTGAGTTGCTAGAATACAGTGCCATTAAGAGCACGTCTTAAAGTCGCCCGGGAAACCTCCATTCTTTGGAGTCGGTTTTGTTTGCAAATTGTTGCCACGTCGAGGGTTTTTTTGTGTTAAGTCTGGAATTGTAACGGCGGGCTGACAAATTGTTAGGAAGTTAACGTTGACTGCGATCAAAGTCTGAATTGTGTGCTATGCGCGCCTAATTTACCGCGAATTTGGTTATTCTAATTTGCTAGCATATAAGTGCATTTGACAATATTAATTTACTCGAGCGGCCTTTGATATAGTTCGGATACGTTGTCGGTATTAGAGGTGGGTTACGCTTTAGTTTAGTGTTAGTGGCTTCTGGAAGTATAGTTAATAGACTGTCATAGTGAAGAAGGAAGAAAGTGACGTTGGGTGACGCCGCGGGAGATTACCACAATTTGGAGTGGCGCCGGAGTCTGGGCTGCTGCCGACTTCGAAGGCCCGGCAGGTCTATCACCACCAACACCACAAACCACCACTATACTTAACACATACACACCTACGGCCTGACCGAGCGCTGAGACAGTCTTCGCCTCAACCCAGGTACGTAATATTTATTTGATTAGCCTCCCCATTAAATTGTATTAGGATAAAATATTTTCTCTATAGCTTGGTATTATAGGAAATTCTTCCATATAGCCATTCGGGCTCGAACCTGGGGCTGCCTGTTGAATCTCCGCTTATGGGCCCCGGATATTGAACCTTTGTAGAAGCAGCTGTAGGCCGTAACAGGTATTTTTCATTAGAGTCATGTGTCCCCCCCCCCCCATACCAATTAAACCGCTGTTTTAGGAAATGTGAAAAGTATACACGGTAGTAGTATATATAATGAAGCTATAGGGAAAACTATCACAGCTATGTAGAATTAAGAAGTATTTGCGGGATAGGCAAGAAGTATCGGAGGAGGATTACTGACTTACTACTTTCACTTATTTTTTAGTTGGTAGTAACTCTAGGCCTCATTCAAAGTATTCATACAAACATATTACCCCATACAGTTTCATTTGTCACACTCTTGGCTTACGCAGGCGACCTCGTGATAATTTAGGGCAGTGGTGGTTTACGTGAAGGTTCGTTACGGTCATATACGTGTATCTTAGGGTTGCACTTCCGGGAATATATAGATAAGTAGTCAACTAAGGTCATCTTTGTACCTTGGCATGTGAATGATTTGATGTAAATTGTATTATTTACAAAATCGAAAAGTTTTCTTAATCTTTTTTAAATATCACTTCCTATAAGTCTGATTTTAAAATAAGTCCTTCAGTTGCCGTCCTACTATTTGGGCCCATTTTTAGTCGTTATAGCGGTTAAACCGCGAACTCACTTATTATGCTCATCATCAAGAAAGTGTTGTGACGGGCAACCGAACCCTATCTCGTGCGTGGCCCGACACGCACTTGGCCAGTTTTTAATTTTTGTGTTTAATGTATATAAATATTTATTAAATAAACAGTCATATTTTACTTGAAAAAATTCTTAATATTTTATTTTTGGTTATGCCATATTTATTTCCTTAAACTATCCTTTTATGTATATTACCTGCACATAATGATTTCGATGTTTCACATCTGCCAGGTTTCCCCCGACGTATCACAATTTTTTTTATGATTAAATATAATGTTTATGTTAAACGCATAATTACGAGTATGGCAAATCTATTCAGATATCTTTTGTAAGAATTACAAAGAATAAACAAAGTAGTCAAATATATACCCTCCTTTTGAGAACCGTGCAATCATTTTCTTTAAGTTGTTCAAGCAGTGGTTATTAAATGTTGCAAATTGATGTTTCATATATTGGTACACATCAAAGTTTCTAAATAAAATATGAACTAAAGGCAGCTGATGTGTAAATTTTCTTTGGGCCTGCTGCAAAAGGTTTTTTTCGGCTAACATTTACATTTGGCGTCGTGGAGCGTCGCTTCACCGCTTCGCTCCAGCATGTTTATGAGAACGCACTTTAATCACAGAGAACAGGTGGTAAGAGCCGATGAACAATTTTCGTATTGGAAAATCTTATAGAATCACGATTTGGTGGAAAATCAAACAGTAAATTTATTTAAATAAAACTAATTTTACTGATTTTATCGCGTATATTCCCTTATTTTATATTCCCGACGTTTCGGGTGCTTTCCAGTACCCGTGGTCACGGGGGACTGAGGTGTTTGACGTCCTGATGTCATAGTTAGCCCGGCTACCTTCAGTTTTTTTTGATATTAATTTAATTAAATTATGAAAATATATAATGTAAATTTATGTTTGATTCAAAGATGGACGGTGGTCTTATAACTAGGGGCGTGATTTTTGATTTTTGAAAAAACACTTTGTTTTTTTTTTAAAGATTATACCTATATTTTTAGTAATATGCTGAAAAGAACTTGGGTTCGAATTCAAGCTGAAACAAAAGTTGTGCGAAAATGGAAATATATTAATTTTTAACCTGGTTCGGGCATACCATCGTGCCCACCAGAATATGAGAGGGAGGGAATAGACAATGCACCTGTGCTTGCCTGTGCTCACGCACTCGTGCACTATTAAATGCCGTCCTGCGCAGTTGGCTAGTTTATGTTGGGACTGCCCGCAGGTAAATTCGTTCTAAAGGATAATAAGGACATGTTCTTCTTATTTTTAATAGCTATTGTTTTTGCTTTAATTTTATTAATTATTGTATCCCAAGCCATTGTATATATTTTGCTTGATTCACAATCTTTAAAAACACTTTCAAGAAGAAGAAGAAGTTTTATTAGAGTGCTGAAGCTATATTAGTAGTATAGTTGTAGCACGAATGAGTCGGCTCGACTGGGGAGGGACCGCACTCTCACAGAATACCGGCGTAAAATAACGGCTCAACACTACTTTGTTTCGTATGGTGAGTGTAGAGAACCGGAGACCCTTTTTACTGGAGGGGAGGCATTCCACCTTAGTTCTCACGGGTGACAACGCATCTGCATTTTGATTCGCAAACGAGGATAGATGTAGATGTCTATGGGCCACAGCGACCACTTGCCATCCGTGTGTCGCCCTATCTTATATAAAAAAAGAAAGTTGTAATCACATTTTTTCCATAAATTAATTCAAATAGTTACGATAGGTTAAGCTGTCAAGGCTTAAATATTTTTTTTCACATTAAACATCTGAACAGAATAGAATATTCGGAAGTAGTGGCCGTGATTCGTAATCAGCCAAGAGGACTACATCATTATTGATCGCAAGTTTTTTCTTTTGCCATGTCGTTGATCATTATATTTCTTACTAATGCTAGTTAAACGATATGAAATGATTTTTGAACATTTTTTTACAAAAATAAAATTTTAACACGCACATTTTATTACGCAGTGTTTAAAAACACTGCATTGTATAACTACGAATACCTGCACGTATTCAATTCACTCGACGATATTTCACAGAGAACGCTTCTACTTCGTTACAAATTTCTTTGGTAATAATCATCGTAAAAAGCCGTCATCGAAAAGAAATTTGAAAATCGAATTACTAAGAATTTTGATTATAAAAATGTAAAAAAGAGAATAATATCCATATCATTAAATTTGCCGTCGGCGGTGTTTGTTTCGTATCAATATCCGGATTAGGTCGAATCAAATTTCGTTTGTAGGATGAGGATTTATGCAGTGCTCTCAATTTCCTGCGACGACAGCGGTACATCCGGCATGCAATCCCCATCGTCCCTCCCCCAGTCGCTAGTACCCTGCGAAGCCCTCCGTAGTCGGCGGCCCAGCGGAAAATGAAGTTGAACATTTGCATAGCGACACTGGAAGCGGGCATATCGGCAAATTGTTGTCGCATGGATGACTCGATCAATATGCCATATCCATACTGAACTGCTTCGTGATTTGTATGTGGTTATTGCAAGTCTCAGTTTGCGGTATAGCCTGATAGTAACTTGTGATGGTGAGTTAGAGTTATCAGTTATTAATTTTGTATTTAAATAAGTTATCCTACGTAACTTATATGTATGTTAAGTATTAATTTATTAGCGTTTTCATGATAAACAATAGACTGTTCAGTGATATCAAAACTTTACCGTTACCCTTACAACCTATTAAAGTCTACTTTTACTAGTAGTAGTTACTAGTAGTAAGTACTACTAAGTTTAACAGTGGTAGAGCCACGCGGCAGCTTTTGCTGTCGCACGGATGGGCCGGTTCGAACCGGGGTGGTACCACGACCTCACAGAATACCAGCGTGAAGGGTTTACCTCTGCGTTTCGCTTGGTGAGTGCAGGTGGCCGGAGGCCCTTTTTACTGGAAATGAGGCATTCCATCTTAGTCCTCACGGGTGACAACGCATCTACATTTTGATTTGTAACAGAGGATAGGTGTAGATGTCTATGGGCCGCAGCAACCACTTACCATCAGGTGGACTGTGTGCTCGTTTGTCACCCTTATCCTATAAAAAAAAAAACTACTAAACATTGGCCTCCCCCATAGATTACCTCATGGGGGAGGGGTGTGTTGTCACATAATGTGCGTCATCACTCAGTATGACTTATCTTGTTTGTCAACGATTTTTTTTAAATAAATGGTTGATAATGGCTTTGGTGTTTATTTTAATTAATTGTTTTTATTTAAATTTCGAATCAATTTTTAATGAAGTACACGCCGTGTGTCGTAAGAATTAATTACGGGAAATGCTAAGAAAATGACGGCCGTTCGTAGTCCGTAGTCGTCCGTAGTCGTCTCCACACGTTCACGTGGTACGTGGTCTATGTGCACGTTTACGTAGTACGCGGTACGTGATGGCAGCTATATTATATGTAGTTGTATCGCAAATGGGTCAGATCGATCATTAACCACATTAAAAATTGTAGTTTGTTATGTATTGGTTGTTCATATATTTGGCGATGATAACAAATGCAGGTGGGTTAGTACCTCAGAGCAACGAACACTCAGGAGTCTTGTTGCATTTCTTCGAGGAAACATATGTTCAGCAACGCCTGTCATGTTGTTGATTATTCTATGTGTAGGATAGAATATAATGGACTATTTATATTTAATATAGATTTTGACATAAAGTTATTACATAATACTCAATAAAGTCAATTTTTATTTTATTTACCATACGCTTACTATATATATTGGAAATGAAATAAAGTAAAGATCACAAGTCTTCTCTTAATTATGAAAGGGTTACAGTGAAGGGAAAGTGTCAATTACGCTGCTTCAGTTGTGCAGTTGGCAGAGTTGCCACGTCATTAAACATTTTTAAATTCTGATACGCACATACTCGTATGTATGTTAGCTTTCTCTGCAAGAATGCGTTACAAAGGAATGACTAATATGTAATAATTATAAAAACAGTTTTATTCAGTATAGGTTATTTATTATTATCACTAACCATCGATCAATAATATTGTATAAATAACCAAAATTCTTAAATAAAAATCTATGGTTCACAGCATCCATTTACCATTACGTAGTCTCTGTGCTCGTTTGTTATCCGTTTTTCTATGAAATGAACTATCAACTTTGACAAATGTGAATATCTCTGTATTGAGAACAATAGCTCTAATAAAATTTAAATTAAATAAATAATTTAAGGAAATAAAATTTACAAAGATTTAATGTTTCACCATAAAATATACCTTATATAATACAAATATTAGTGCCTTGAAGAGTAATCTAATATCAATTTTGGGCAATATTAAGATAATTAAATAATTAAGGATAAAATAATTATTCCAGTAACTGCTACTAATAACTAATTTTTTGGTGAAATATATAAAACTATTTTTCACATTCTCTAAAATTTTACATTTAATTCTTCTTTCCTTCTTTCATTTTACGGCAAATATTTTATTATTTTTCAATTTGATTGGATCATTAAGATGTTGATTAATATTTGTAACACTTTAGAGATGAAGTGTGTGTACCTATATTAAGAAGGCTTTATTGACAACATTTTTAGAATTAAATATTTTAAAATAAAATTTTATGAAATAAATATATCCAATGTGAAATCAAAAAACTACCAATATTTCTTTAAAGTTATTCGTAACACGAAAAATAAGTTTTGCATAATATGCTAATCCTATAATGTTAAAATTAAATTTGTAAGAATTTTAGATTATATGTTGAAGCAAAATGTTTTAAAACTACGAAAAGAAGCATATGTTGTGTCTTGCAAATAGTATTAACATTTATCCTGACATTAACATATATCTTGGCCAATCTCTTTAGCATGCTCTTTGTAGATCGAGTTTTAAAACCTAGCTTGACATTTTTCTTAGATAGGATTGATAATTTTATTTATTTTATAATTTGATTCTTATCGTATTGTTTTTGTAATAACGTTATTTTTACGTAAATGCGGCGATTCTAATTGTTGTTACCTTTGGGGTGTAGAATTTATTAAATTTTTATGATATCTCTTTAATATGATTGTATCGTTATGAGAGTAGCCGCCAAAGACCAATGAAACATGTAAGACTTTACTGCTGGGCATTTTCAGTAATAGCTATTCATTTTACTTTAAAAAACTTGGAAACGCTGCTTGTGATGCTTCTTCCTATATCGAGTTTGTATCTAGAATATCAAGTTTTAATGTTGTATAGTCACACTGCAGCTATATTATTGTTGCAGCACGAAAGGGTCAGATTGACCGGGGAACGACTTCGCTCTCACAGATTACCAGCGTAAAATAGCAGATTAATACTGATGTGTTTCGTACGGTGACAACCGGCGATAATTTTTACTGGTATATATTTTGATTCATAATTGAGAGTAGATTGTCAGGTACACCGTGTACTCCTTTGCAACCTTATACTATAAAAATCGAGTGACAAGTGAGATTTTTGTGTTGTTTATACGAATACTTGAAGATGTTCATAGAATTTCTTTAACTTATATTTTATTACAACTACAAAGCGAGAATTAAATAATTGTTCACTAAAACGAATTATAATCTGTAGAAATACTGTAAAACAACTTCGATAGTGTCGTTTGAGTTCCATTGAGTCTACAAATCCTTTACAAAATTTTAATAAGCAGCTGTTGTAAGAAACTGTAAGAGTTCTATATCCTAAGAACGATAATGCTATGAATACAAAAAATAGGAATCTCAATCTTGATTTTCTACATATATCAGGTAGCGACAAAGCTGATTTCTGTAAACTGAACATAGATCAACAATTCCTTAGTAAAGACGCACGACCTGTTCCGCAAGTCTCGTTACAGAGCACTGGAGGTTGTCTACGTTGTATATACGTACGAGTATAATATAGGGTTGGCTTAAGCCCGTGGTTAAAGCCTATTATAATTAACCATAGAAAATTGTTTTCCATTTTGTTTTACGTGCCATTTTCCTAATAACGTAATATTGAATTGAATTTCTTAAGAACTGGGAGTACGTTATAAACAAGCAATTTTTATAGGTGTAATATAAATCTATTAATCTGCAACCGAACTGCAGATTAATAGATTTATATTACTCAAAATAATGCTTGAATTTATAGTGATAAATTGGTTTTCGTAACATAATTCAATATTGCCCGAGACATCCCTATATTTAATGCAGGATTGTGCCTTCTGTTCGTAGTGGGAGTCGATTTCGGTTCGTTTAAGTTTGACATCCATAACGCGACTATTTGTAAATCTGCTCTGCCGTGTATGGAGCACGATGACTGAATTTGCAACGAAAATTTCCGCAGTCGGCGTGCATTACAATCGTGTTATGACATTTACCTTGAAACAAAATCTTAAATTCATAGCATTTATTAACCAAGCTAATAATAAATAATTTATCATTAGAATATTAACAATATTAGTTATATTGGTAATATTCTAATGATAAATTATTTTTTAACGGATATGATAACTCCAATTCATGTAATAAACCTTTCGATATTATTATTAACCTATTAATATATTGTAACTAATTAAACTTATTTATATATTGTATTTAAATTATTTTATAGTGGGTATTTGTTTCTATCCATAATTATGTTTTGTGATGATGAATTATTTAAAAGTAATTTTACCATGTCGTATTATGTAATTAAGAATTTTTTTCCACGTAAATTGTTTCCAATTTCCGAAATAAAATTCAGTTGGGGCATGGTTTGGCAAGTATGATGCATGTTGAAAAAATCTAATTATGGTTTAAAGTACATAAAGTACACTTATAACTTTGTGAAGTCGGTTTTGCACTATGTGGACCAGCGCAGCGAAAGCGTGGAAAAGTAGTGGTCTAGAGCAATCGAACCTTATTTGTTTAAACGCGAGGGTACATCACGGTTTGCGATTCCTGACACATATCTCTCCGGTAATTTTTATGACTGATATTAAGAATCTCTAAAGCAAAATACCGTCACAAGTCAACCAAAGATAAACAACTTCTTTGTTACTCAATTTGCGAAACAAAGAAGTTGTGACTTTGTGACTCCATTTACGCGTGGGTCATGGTTTGGCTGCCTCATCCGGGGTCAAACCTTTGAATTCAAGTTATATACTTCATGGAAATGGAATGCCTCACAGTTTATATTATACTGGCCCTGTATATTCTTAAAATTGCAACACAACAAATGGTGTATTTCTACTTAGTGTCCGAAATGAGTAAGAGGCACACTTCTAAAATATTTGTGTAGAGGATAGCATTTGTTTCAATCATAGGGTTATAAATGTACGGAAGTGCATTTTTTCCACTTCGGGATTCCTATTCAAAAATAACCCGAATTTTCTTAGAGGACATAGTTATAAACATAGCGATAGCCAGTAGTGGTGGTGTAAGAATCTTCATTACCCCATATTGTCCCATCGTGGGTGCCATAAGAGGCGATATAGGAACACTGGAACGGGAGATGGGTATTGGGTAACAGTATCTTCCTGCTAACAATTCAAAATTATAAAAAGCTGCGGTTGAACACCCGCCTTCGCAAAATGAATCCTATGGGGCCTATATTCGGTAGTGGACTTATAGACTGCCACTGATGAATGGATGAATTTAAATGTATTTCTAAATAATATTATGCAACCTCTCAATGTGAAAGAGTTGGCTTACTTCTTAATTCATAAAATATTAAATATTCAACGTGTTTATTCTATCGAAATAATTTCTCAACGTTGCAACTCGATATCAGACGTGCTCTGGGCTCATTAAATCCGGCTATTTGTTTAGGACCGCATTTCAAACACCCACCACTCCAGGTATAAGCTATTATGGATTTTACGGTTTAAAATATTAAGAGAGTTATTTAGCCCGGCCGCATTTATAATAACAAACAAATATTGTTATTTTAAGGATCTTTCCTTGTTTACTATCCTCAGGCACTTTTTTAATTATAAACGTAATGAATCCATAAATAACAACATTTTTGTTTTAAAATGTTTGATCATCATTATCATTGCCGCTAATTACAAGTCTTTTTTTATAGGAGACTTACCATCAGGTGAGCCGCATGCCCGTTTGCCCCCAAACGGGCATGCGGCTCACCTGATGGTAAGTGACTACCACCGCCCATGAACAACTACAACACCAGGGGAACCAGGAGAATTGCAGATGCAATGCCGGGCTTTTAGAAAGGAGTAGGCTCTTTTCTTGAATGTCCCTAAGTCGTATCGGTCCGGAAAAATCGCTTATGGTATTCGATTTCACATGGAAGTCGTACGAGGAAGAAAACATTTTCTAAATCGCACAGTGGTGGACTGCCAATCATCCAGATGGTGTGGATGGTATCGGGAGTTCTGTCGCGATGTGCGTTCGTGAAATTTGGTGGCTGGGATTAATCCGAACAATTCAAGTGGTAAATGCGAAAGAAAATGCAAAGGGATGCAACATCTCTTCGCAGTACCAATGAATCGAGCTGATCGGAAAGGACTCGGTCGTCGACGATTCGAGCCGCTCTGTGCTGGATGCGGTCAAGTGGAAGGAGCTGGCACTGGGGAGCCCCAGCCCAGAGATGGGAACAGTATTCCATGTGAGGCCGAACCTGCGCTTTGTAAAGTTGCAGGCGGAGTGCCGGCATGAAATACTGTCCCGCTCTACTAAGCACGCCAAGCTTTTTAGAGGCCTTTCTTCTGGCCTTCTCTTCCAAGTGACCACGAAACTGCACGTCACTTGATATGTCGACTCCGAGGATTCCGATACTGGCTGAGGCAAGAAGGGAAGTGCCTTGAAACTGAGGAGATACGACAAAGGGGTTCTTTTTAGCGGTAAACGTGCAAGCTTGTGTCTTCTGAGGATTAAACTGGACTAGATTTAGTCGCCCCCAATCCAAGACTTTGTTCAGCAAAGACTCGACTTCAGAGTTCAGACACAGGTTTGTTCCGGTACTCGGCGACGTTTTCTTGAGAAATATTGGCACGGCCGGTGTATAGAGCATTACCAGTGCTGTCATCCGCATAGCAATGAATGTTACCAGTTAGCAACATATCATTGATATGCAGAAGAAACAGGGTTGGTGATAGCACACAGCCTTGTGGAAACCAGCCTTAATAGGTTTGTAGTCGGAGCATGCAGCGTCTACAACGACCTTGATGCTCTGATCTGCAAGGAAGCTGGTGATCCAATTGCACAATTTCTCGGGAAGCCCATAGGAAGGGAGCTTCGAAAGAAGCGCTTTGTGCCAAACCCGATTGAAGGCCTTCGTTAAAGTCTACTGCTAAACAGTGTTTAACGATTGACTTATGTCGTGACTCTCTTTGGAGATGGAAGGTTAAAATTAATATGTCGTTCTGAATTCAACTTATTTTTTTTTTCAGTCAATTTATAAATATTATATACAGATTTACTTGGAACGTAGTTACACAATAATATTGGCGGCATCGCTTACTCACGATAAATGAACTGAGCGAGGCTATAACTAGTGGTAAGCTTCAAGCCGGCAGTGTGCGACGTCTTCATTAAGCATTGCTAAGCAGGCACGACTACGGTTCTTACGCGCTGATTCGCCTAGATCTCGACGAGAAGTAAGTATAAAATTTTAAAAAGTACGTATAAAATTTTTCGATATCTCGCCTAGTTTCCGAGATATCGATACTTAAAAATTACTCTTTTTACACAGGAATATTGACCCAAAGTTACGTCTGCAACGACTTCGGCGCTGCGGGAAGTGCAGCACCTTCGCCTTTGCGTAGCAGATCGCAGGCACCTGTGCGAGCCGTAATGGCTGAATCTGGTATTGAGGCAGCGGGGGCTACTCTTCCTCCACGCCTACGGCTTTTAAAAAAACTAGGGTAAGACTACGTGGAGTCAGAGCGTGCTGATTCTGTTTTAGTATTCTATTTTTGAGTATCGATATCTCGGAAACTAAGCGTGATATCGAAAAATTTTATAATTACTTTTCGGCGTATCTCGTCGAGATCTATGCAAACCGGTAGGAGCACAGCTAAGCAGATGCTGATAGAAAATTGAACACGCTTTAAGCGAAATTTATTGGGTGTCTAATACCTCATGAGTAGTATTCAGGGAACAAAGTTAAAACAAACAGTTATATTGTATTTTTTTTAAAGAGTACCGCTGGGTTTCTTGCTTGTTCTTCCTAGGACACAGGTTTTCTCCGAACCATTAGTGAAAGTAAAAAATGCCATTGAATAAGAATAACATGTAATCCATATTGAATTAAAAAAATCTATTCTAATCTATTTTATTCTAAAGACAAGTTTCCTGGCCGAACACCCTATTAGAACCTTCGTCTTCATTATGTTATGCTGCAGATTCGGATGCCGTTGCATAATTTTGGTGGGCTCAGATTTCTCTATAGGTAATATTATAAGCACACTGACTTTTAAAATAAGTTTATGCGGTAGGAATTTAAGCACAGATAACGTGTTTAAAAATTTCACATGCTTACGTTATGAGGCAAATGATACCTGCCCTCACGCACACTCACGCGTTGCGTCTGCTTTAGTAGAGTTACTATGCGCATTGCAACTGCTTTATGATCTGCTATCTCGATCGCGTACTTCTTTTATAAAACTGAAGTGACACCTAGAGATAAGTATTGCAGCTCATGGACAATTCAGTCAACTTCAAACAAAGAAGATTACAGATGCATTGTCAATTCTGAGGATTTCATATCCTGTAATTATACTGGCTCTCTTCAGTCCGAAACACATCAGTGCAGATTCTGCACCTTGGCGGTAGAAATAGTTAAGAGGGTGGTATCTACCTAGACGAACCCCTATGCAAAAAGGAGACCTGCCACCTAATAAGTACTTGACGGAACATCGACAAGTACTCCCGCTCCCGCACACCGCTTCCCTCTCTTAATGGTTCCAATGCCATGCCAACTTTCATCAAAAATCCATCCAGTAGTTTCAGAGCCTTTGATATTCAAAGGACCAGATAGACAGACAAAAACAAAATTTAAATTGTTTGGCTTGATTTACAAACTAAACCACCAGAAAAAGTAAGATTTATTTCTTTTTTATGTATAGGATTTAGGCTGCGAGAGAATAAGATAGAATACAATATAAATCCAGTGTATATTATTAATTAATTTACATTTTTTGAATTACACAAACCCAAGAAGTATTGTATTGTACTTAAGAAAGTTTCTAGTAAAGTTAGATCTGACTATTTAAAATTCAACTTTCTGCAAACCAAACTAAAGCCACGTGGAACGTAGTTAATTTTGAAACTAGCAAACTTCATCCCAATAAGGAAGCGAATGTCTTAAAATGAAATGGTTATAATGGATAATATAAAGTGGGCAGTGAGTTTTCTCGAGTTTTTTTAAATATACCCACTGAAATTACAAAACATTTACAATTCAGCCATGTAATTGCGATCACTTTTCAAAGAGTATATAGAATTATAGCACTTCTATACATAGCGGTAATGCCAACATAGTCTGACTTATAAACTACATTCAAATGAATACAGATTCCGCTCTAAAACAGATTTTATTTGCAGTCACAAACTATTGGCGATTTTAATGCCAACCACGTTGAATGCGATCTTTTTTGCATCCAACCAACGGAGGCTGGTTCGCTTCTAGCCGAACGTTCACAACTACGTAAAACTGCACCACACCGTAGACAGATGTGCTACAAGGCATGGAATGCATGGGATGACGCATCGACGTTCCACGATGTAAGCACCATTGCTCTTAAAAGTAGGTATATTTCCCCATCCAGGTCCTTTAAAAATATTTATTACCAAGATAAATTTTAAAAACATCGGCAGTATTGACGAGAAACTAGTTCGCCTTTCTTCAGGATTTCTTCCGCATTCTGGTTTCTCGTCAAAAGCCCATGGGAACTCTTGTCAGCCTTCTAATTTTTTGCGCACTATCTTTGTGTCCAACTTGATGGCATAAGAATACACCGTCGACCATTGCGCATTGTGAGGGTTCCATGCAGGATGTGCGTTTTACACAGTACTCAGTGCACAAAGCTCTTCTCACGCTGGACGTCAACAAGTCGAGTATGCCTGATGGAGTCCTTCCTATTGTGCTGGAGAAGTGCGTTCTGAAGTAGGCACCGATTCTTATTCGTCTTTTCCAGTACTCCTACTTCCTATGTGCAATGCCGAACTCATGGAATAGAACAGAATAGTAAAGAATATAATATAATAAAATATTTCTGTAACTCATTATGAGTACAGATCCATCGCTATCACCTCCTTGTCCTCCAAAAAATGGAATCTGTATTGTCTGCTATCTTCTCTAATCACTGTAGTGTAACACAGGCTCGGCACGCACTTAACTAAACACGTCCACTCTCGCCCGAGGCTCTCGTGTAACAGACGCGGTGCGCTCGAGACAGTGACTTATATATAAATGTATGTTTGTGTATTTGTGCAAACACTACATCTCTTTTTTATCAAGATTTTTTCTTTTTTTTTTGTATTTTGTCTCTATCCCTGATATCTGAATCTAAATGATTGTCTGTAATTTATTTCACCTATTGATGGAATTTTATCCCTACTTTTTCGTTGAAAAAACAGTTCACACAGTAACCTCCCGGTAACTGTAAGGAGGGATGCTGTTATACATTAGAAGATACTCCCACAAACATTCTTTTAAATCTTTCCTCTCGATCTGGCTGATACGAAGACGTTTCAAAATATCTCTGTTTTGTCTTTCAACTTTGCCGATCATTTGAGGCCAATATGGTACAGTACTAAATAACTTAATGTTACATTCTTTGAAGAAAGATCGAAACTCTTCACTAACGAACTGCTTGTCATTGTCTGCGGTGATAGAAATAGGATAACCAAGTCTACTGAACATTTCTTTTACCATTTTAATAATGTGTGTTTGGTGCTTGTGATGTTTTTGTAATTTTTTACTTCTTTGTATCGACTATAGTAGTCAACCACTACTAACAGATACTCATTAATTGGCAATGGTCCCATTAGATCCATTGTGACATCTATCCATGGAGCTGCAGGCAACTCTCGTCTCTTCATTGGTGCAGGTGGGCTTGGCAAACCCACTAACGTACAAACTTTACAGGCCTTTACTAATTGTTCTACGTCTTTATAGATAGGGGGCCACCATACCTTTGATCTCAAGCGTCCCTTCATCGCTACGATACCTGGATTACCCTCCTATATAGCATCTAATACACTTTTGAAGAGTTGATGTGGTATTAAAATTTTATTTCCACGAAGTAGAATTCTATCGTGGAAACAACTCTTTTTCAAAAAAATTTTAATTGAATCGTCCCAGTCGTTCTGATAGATACCTTTTTTCACTTTGTAAATCTCTTGGTCTTTTTCTGAATATGTTACAATGGTACTCATTAGTATAGCAACTGGTCTAGAATTTTCCACTATTTGGTACACATGCTGGTCTTTTCCTTATGGTGGGTTATCAGGATAGTTACATAATCGTGACAAGGGATCAGCTATATTTGTTTTCCTGGCTTGTATGCAACCTTGAATGAATAAGACTGTAGCCTCAGTACCCATCGTTCAATCCTCGCACATGGTTTTAACTTAGACCCGAACAATATCTCTAGCGGCTTGTGGTCAGTGACTAAATCAAAAGGCTTTCCAAATAAAAAAATATTAATATTCGACCCCCCAAACTAATGCTAGTGCCTCTTTTTCCGTTTGGCTATACCTGCGCTCGCCGTCTGTCAAAGTTCGATTACCATAGACAATAATTCTAGGGACATTTGTATCATTTTGTACAAGGACAGCACCAAGTCCGACAGGGCTAGCATCTGCTATCACCTGTCTTGCATCTCTGACGTCATAATACCCTAAAATCTGTATTTCCATGAGCATCCGTTTGAGTTTTTTGGAATACTTTATCTTGTTCCCCAGACCATTGTTATTCCAAGCTCTTCCTTTTGCTCATCTTCTGTCTTAGCAGGTGCTTCAGAATTTCTGTCATGGCAGCCAAGTTAGGTATCCATTTGTTTATGTAGTTTAAGAGTCCTAAAAAACTTTGGAGTTCTTCTATGGTATTTGGGACCCTAAATTTCAT
Organism: Parnassius glacialis; assembly: GCA_033319125.1. Lineage (NCBI taxonomy): Eukaryota > Metazoa > Arthropoda > Insecta > Lepidoptera > Papilionidae > Parnassius > Parnassius glacialis. The sequence goes on along the minus strand of JAVANC010000013.1, from coordinate 30,893,323 downwards.
ATTGCTCTCAACGTACTTGTTGAAGGGTTTTATTCCTTCATGTGTAAGCCTGTGTCCCAGAAAATTCACACCCTACGTTTTATGTATGCATTTATTGCTATTCAGCACGGCGTTGTTTTTACTAACTACCTGTAGAACTTTCTTTAGTCATGCGTCATGTTCTTCTTCACTGTTCCCGAATACCAGGATATCATCAATAAAATTGACGACCCCTTCACAGTTTATCAGCATCCTTTCAATGATCTTCTGAAAAATCTCGGAAGCGCAGGTAATTCCAAGCATTATTCTTTTATATCTATATAATCTTTTAAGGGTTATAAAAGTCGTTATGTGTCTGGATTCAGAGTGAATTTCCACTTGATGGAAGGCATTTTTTTATGTCTAATTTGTTAAAATATTTCGCTTTCTTCATTTTAGGCAAATATGGTCCATAGTAGGCAGGGGGTGGTTTTCTCGCAATATAGCGGCGTTCGTACATCTCATATCTACGCACAAACGTAATTCACCATTTTCTTTCATGATTGGAACATTGGTGAAACCCATTTAGACGGGCCTTGCACTTCTTCAATTATATCACTGTTTAGTGATTCCTTAATTTTGATTGCAACCTTCTCTTTAATGGGGATCGGTACTCTCCACTTGATTTATCCCGATACCAAGTTTTAAGACACCTAGACGGACTGCTGTGTTCTTACCCAACAGGTCTCTAGTACCCCCCGAAATCACGTAAATGGTTGTATGTTCCTTTCGTCCATCGACTTCGAGTATAGTTTCAAATGAACCCTCTATTGCCAAAGGAGAGTTACTACTATATGCTAATAATGTCTGGTCTGGTCTTTACATTTGATTAAAAGCATAAACTTTTTTGCTTTTTAACTCTTCCCACGTTTTGTAAGATATAAGGTTCTTGCGCAATTTCGAATTACACTTTTCCGCGATTTGATCTATGAGATGATCATCTTGCTTTTCCGATGCACACTTTTCGGCCTGTTGACGCAATCTTATCAAAACTTCCCGAATTTTTCTCCTTTTTCATGTTTTAGCAATCGAAAAACATGCCGCTCATAAACTTTGCTCCGTTTAGGTTGAAAATATTCGTAGAGTTTTTTTTTGCTACTTTAAATGCATCAACGGTTTCTGATGATTCGACATAGGAAAACCGGTAAATTGTAGAATATTTCTTGTATCCCAGAGCCACCAAAATACAATAGCGTAGCTCGTTACTTGAGTGCTGATTTAACTTCAGCTGCGTCCAGATAGATAAGTAGAGACCTTTTCCATTTTTCACACCTTATAGCCGTAGATATGCTATCACATTAAAACTGATAACGGTATCATTATTCTTATTATTTTAGGGGCAAACTGAAACAGTTTCTTATATTTTTATTTCCAATTTAATGCTGGTAATTTAATACCCAAATTCCAATTTAATGGTAGTAACTTAGTACTCAAAGTCCAATTTAATGGTGGTAACTTAGTACCCAAAGTCCAATTTAATGGTGGTAACTTAGTACGCAAAGTCCAATTTAATGGTGGTAACTTAGTACCCTAAGTCCAATTTAATGGTGGCAACTTAGTACCCAAAGTCCAATTTAATGGTGGTAACTTAGTACCCAAAGTCCAATTTAATGGTGGTAACTTAGTACCCAAAGTCCAATTTAAAGGTGGTAACTTAGTACTCAAAGACCAATTTCATGGTGGTAACTTAGTACTCAAAGACCAATTTCATGGTGGTAACTTAGTACTCAATGTCCAATTTAATGGTGGTATCTTAATACCCAACTTCCAATTTAATGGTGGTATCTTAATACCCAACTCAATTTAATGATGGTATCTTAGTACCCAACTCAATTTAATGATGGTATCTTAGTACCCAACTCAATTTAATGATGGTATCTTAGTACCCAACTCAATTTAATGATGGTATCTTAGTACCCAACTCAATTTAATGATGGTATCTTAGTACCCAACTCAATTTAATGATGGTATCTTAGTACCCAACTCAATTTAATGATGGTATCTTAGTACCCAACTCAATTTAATGATGGTATCTTAGTACCCAACTCAATTTAATGGTTGGTATCTTGGTACCCAAACTCAATTTCATGATAGTAATATGTTCCACGCCCTTCTCTTTCTGTTTATTTGTTATACCGACTACTTCCATTGCTGTGCCATTTAGGCTTTAGGTGAATTCAATACCTATAATGCGCATTTACAGTATTACTAGTTACCTACTATGCAATTTACAGAAGTCGTGAAGTATCCACGATTTTTTGTAAGACATATATGCCCTGAAAGCGGTAAAATAGTATTTTCATTAAAGGCGATAAATATCACACCTACATGTAAAATGCCATTAAAATTTAGCTAACGATATTGTATTTCGGTTCGAATCGAGAGGAGTGATTAGTTAAATCTACTATTTTTCCATCAAAAATATTTTTAAATAAAAGTTGTGCTAATAGACATATGTTAAAATAAATCATTATTTTATCATTGCTACATAAAGAAATAAATTTTGCACACCATAAGCGTGGTCATATGCGAACATATAATTTATATATATTATTAAAATGATAATAACAGGGTTAAAAACAATAAATCATAATTCATAATCCAGTTTTTTTTCGCGGGTACTCTAGGAATTAATTTACAATTGCAATGCTAATAGTTGCACATTGCTAACCTATTTTTGATTATATCTTTATACTAAATAGGTACTTATCTTTTTCCTCGTCGCCACTTGTATTGTCTGCTATCTTCTCTAATCACTGTAGTGTAACACAGGCTCGGCACGCACTTAACTAAACACGTCCACTCTCGCCCGAGGCTCTCGTGTAACTGACGCGGTGCGCTCGAGACAGTGACTTATATATAAATGTATGTTTGTGTATTTGTGCAAACACTACAGAATCCATTCTAAACTGCCAGCTCATGAGGTACCTCGGGCACCACCAGCTTATTAATGGCCACCAATACGGCTTCTGTTACTCATAATTGGGCCAAAACAGTAGAATCCAAGGAGAAAACCTTGACGGTTAGTTTGTACTTGGTTGAGCTCTTCATTTGGATTCGGCTCAAAGTGCTTCTTTAGAAGCTCGTAGTAGACAGTTCATGCTCCGACTCCAATTTATTAATGCTGTTGTTCCACAAGGCGGCGTGCTATCACCTACTAGTGACATCATTCATCTAAGGAGATCTAATATGTATTTTAATATTTTATATTACTATAAAATGGGTGTATTCATTGTTAATATATTGTGAAATTGATATACAACAAAAAGTTTTATTTAAGTTTCAATATTTTTGATCGCTATATTTATTTTTCAAAATAAAAAAAAAGATTTTTAACAAAATAAATTTGAAAAATTACAATTCCATAGGCTTCTATTTTATTTAAAAATAAAAATATTGAAATTAAAAGTTAGTATACATATTATATACCAAAATTAGATGAAGTATGCAAACCAACAGTAGGGCAGCCACTTCGCAACATAACCTATAAAACCTCCTTTTCTTGTACCTACAAAATTAGCAAAAACAACAGAATTACTACACTCACGAAGAATCTTAGAATGACTAATCTGAGCTAGTTGCCGTACTTTATATTGCTAGAATGTATTTTCTTTTCTAGCCGTGTTATCTCAACTTTACCAGGTTTGATCCCAGGTGGCATAAACGAAATATTAAATGCAATTTAAAGTCCTGTTTTTCCACGTGCTCGGTGTAAAAGACTAAACTATGTAATGTCTATGAAATAAAATATTTAAAAACATGTGAAGCACTAATTTATTATTGGTCCCTCTTTTTAATTTTTCATCAATAATAGGCAGGAAAACGACAAAAAGGGGATACCTGCGGAATTTATTTATTTTTTCTTCTTTGGTTTAGAAAATACTTTTGTTTTATTTTCTGACGGCGAAAAATGGCCTCTTAATGAGTATTAATTTTATTTAATGTTCTGTAAAGAGTTGTGAGCTAAACAAAAACGATTACAATTTTAATTCTACTATAATCAATGAAATTATTTATTGCAATTTTGAGTACCTACTGAGTACCACCAGCTAGGTGAAGGCAAAAATTGTGAAAAAACCTGCATATCTGAAAAAAAAATTGAATCCTACCACCCACTACTCTACATAGTTTCTTTGAAAAATTAAATGTAAATATGACTTTTATATAAAATCAACATTGCAGTTGTGGAAGATGACTGCCAATTTGTAATAAAATAGAGGCAGAGCAAATAATTAAGGAGCGCGAGAGCGGTCGGCCGCACAAGTAGAAGTGCTTAAAGGAACCAGCTGTTGCGACTGTAGCGAGCGCAAGTTTGTACGCATATTTATAGAGTTCATGTTTTGTATCATATTTTGACGAATATATGACGTAAATATTATATCATAATGACACTATAAAGAAGTAATATTATCGTTGTTAATATATATATATATATATATATATATATATATATATATGTGTGTGTGTGTGTGTGTGTGTGTATATACATATATTTAATATTAGGCTTATTAAAAAATTTACATATTTTTTAGATACTAAGATAAAAGAACGTTCAAATAAGGCCAAGAAGCGTTATGGCCTATTAACAATGGCCAAATTTCTATAGGAGCTGGACTAGACTTTTATTTTTCATGTCCCAAAACAAGCTATAGCTAGATTGGTTTGTTTTTATGTTGTAAACACTATCCCGTTTGAAAATCATATCTAAATAGCCACATTTTTTTATAATAACGTCAACAATACTTTTGAGGTTAGTATCACATAGGTAATCTTCTTCACTGATCTATAATAGGAACTAGATTTGTATTATGATGTAGGATTATGTGTGATGGTTTATGTTAGTGTTATAAAATAAGTAGGTATGTAAATACGTTCTACTGTTGAAGAATTCCACTTGCAGATCTTAGAAATTACTCTAGTATAAAGCTCAAAAACGAGATGGCAGCGAAGTGTATCAATGCTTATGTTATAATTAACACATAGCAATCGCAGGGCTAGTTGTCGTTGTTGTGTAGCTGCAGTCTGCATGATGTCTCTCACAAATATCCAAGATGCAAAATCGGTGTTCAGAAATCAAAAGCAAAATAATCGTTAACATAACATAACATAAATAATCGTTACAAGTGGTACAAAACAACAGAAAGAAATCTAAAATAGTACAGTACATATGACAATCCACAACAACGAGTGAAGCAAATATGACGATGCAAATGATTGCCGGCTGATAATCAATGGTGTCGATCGATGACCACAGATTATGTAACTTGTCGATGACAAATGATGGTCCGTTGTACGTAATTAAACAAAACGCTTAGCTTACTATGAAGCTCCATAATTATTTTTATGACATGAATCCAGTACATAATAAATCAATATAGTAGGTAATTTGGTGCCTAAATTGAATTACAATCAACAAATATTCAGAAAAACGTGAATAATTATAACCTTTGAATATAAAGTTCTTTCATACGCGAAATGAATCGTCATTAGGTGCGTTCAAGTGCGTTCTGAAACCATTATTTTAAATAATTTCGGAACAGTTATAAAAACAAAAATAAAAGGAAAACTTTTTTTGTGGCTACTTAGAGAGGTAATTTTAGTGTTTTTTAGGACCTTAAAAATAAGAATATTTTTCATAAATATGGCACACAGTAACGCCATCGTTTCGTCGTCTGGTACGATTTGACCAACCTTCTTTGCTTGGATTATAAGTATGACAAATTAACATTTTTAAATTGTACAAGAGCAATAATTTAGAAGCCTTGATTTTATTTTATAATGAAACTATGATGTTTCAATTAAAAATAACTGATTATTTGAAAAAAAAAAATAATGGATTAAAATATTTTTTTTAATGTTATAATAATAAGTATTATTTACCATTAACTGTAAGTAATAAAATTTTCAGCGCGAACGCTTTAGTATTAAAATTATTTCAGACGATCGTGTAATCAGCTCGGTGTAAATCCCAAGATGGCAGGCTTTCATTAAAATCTTTCGTTTCCCTGTTATATGAACGTACCCTCTGAATACCAATGCACGTAGGATTGCACAACTTTATATTAATTTACTTGAGAAGTTTAGGATTGCTCTTTCTGATTTATTGTTATTCATTAAGGACGATATATTTACAAGTTATAATTAAAAAATAAATGTATTTGTGCACAAATATTTTATTATTACTTTAATGAAACTTTATTAAAGGTTATTTTCAGTTCGTTTTTGCAAATGTACGAGTGTTTGTAGTTTGGAACGTTGCCCTGAAATGCGCAGAGTTGCTTTCGGGATTCGTTCATAGTGTAGATAGAATGCTTCTAATTAGACACTACTAATTAAAGTAGAAATCGGAAAATTTAATTAGCGAAAATAGTTTCGTTGGGTTGTTCTTTTTTGAGGTTGAATCACGAGGACAAATCGTGAGAAGCAACGGGTACCCAATTAAAAGCTACAGAGTGTAGTGAAAAGTCCGCGTAGCTATGTAATATATACGCAGCACGGGATGTGTAAAGTATGTATTGTATCGTTGGTAAGGGTTGTCCGACAAGCACAAAAACATTTAGTTTTAATTTTAAATCGTGATTAATATTAAAAAAGTAATAAATAATTGTTCAATAAAAATTTTCGGCGGCTCTCGTATTGAACGTTATTGCGCAAAACAAAGATAGTATAGAATATAATGTATATTATATACTATCTTTGTTTTGCAGAAATTTGCCTCGTAAGATATATACAAAAATTTAGTGTATTAACACAGTTATTACACTAAATTTTTATATTAAGTTGCTATTTTACGCTGGTATTCTGTGTTCAATCTTAACCTGCTATTATTATTAGTAATATTATGAAGACATTACTTGTCAGGAAAATATCAATTAAGAATCAGATTGGCCATATCAGTAAATAAATTTTATACCTAGTCTTTGATTTTATATTAAAAACCATTTTATGTTTATCAAATATTAAAATGAGACACTGATGATGATGAGAAATAGAATTAACAGTTCTCACTTTTATTTCGAGCAGGATCAGGCGATCAGGCGACGGGTAGTCGTCGCGCGGATCCGTCGCACGCGCTGCGTGTAGCGTTTTTTTTTTATAGAATATGGGTGACAAACGAGCACACAGTCCCACCTGATGGTAAGTGGTTGCTGCGGCCCATAGACATCTACAGCTATCCTCTATTACAATTCAAAATGTAGATGCGTTGTCATCCGTGAGGACTAAGATGGAATGCCTCATTTCCAGTAAAAAGGGCTTCCGGCCACCTGCACTCACCAAACGAAACGCAGAGGTGAACCTCTACTTCACGCTGGTTTTCTGTGAGGTCGTGGTACCACCCCGGTTCGAGCCGGCCCATCCGTGCGACAGCAAAAGCTGCCGCGTGGCTCTACCACTGTTTATACTAGTGTACTTTCATGCATGCACCATGAAAGTACACTCGATTTGAAATATAAGTTCAGAGTAACTTATTATTAACGAGCGTCTCTGTCTTTATAAAATTAATTTTCTCCCAAATAACGGGTCAATCATTATGCGTTCCATATCGATGTTCATGTTAGCAGTGAAAGGAAAGTACATATTGGCTTTATTATTTATTATTTCTTTTAATAATATCATATAATATTATAATATTATATACTATTTTTGATATGGATAAAAATGAAAAGTTTTATTTTTATCTATATTAATCCAATTATTATAATCTCTTGAATACTTTGAAATATGGGATAATTTTAATACAACATGAAATATGGCTAATGTATGCTAACCACAGAGATGTTCGTCAATAATAAGTTAATAAATAATCCATTATGTCGGCACGACTGTACACGTGCACTATCAAGTAGTACGTAGTAGTGCTCTACGTTAACCGACGGTCTCGCGCCGCGTACGATGGGCACACGTGACGGAGCCCGCTATATGTAGGCCTCGCGATGGGATCACGGCGCGGGGTTCCTAATAACACATTGGACGCCCTTAATGAAAAACATTAGAATGCATGGTGAGTGTATCGGCGAGACAACTCTAAACAGGTTTATTATCTCTAAATGACCAGCTCTATCACTCCAATGTTTACTACGTAATGTGGTAAGAAACCTAAGTGAAAAAGAGTATATACAACATCTAACGTAATTAACGCACATCTTCAGACACCCCAATCAGTATATTATGTTATAGTACATACACTGAACTCTTAGTTAAACATGTTTATGCATTGATTATTTATCAAATTAGTTATACTAATTCCGGAAGAATGTTATGGTCACCGTACAAAACCACGAACGCTAGGTATAGGTCTTGCTAGATGTAGGTATTCGCTTGCGTTCGAGACGAGTTAACGCCGCCGCCGCTTGACACAACTGTAGGTAGGTATTAGTGCCGAAAAAAGCCGACAATACATGATTGGTTACGTTAAAGTAATACCTACCTATGAACATTAACAGATGTCAGAACTCCGTGCATTGAGTTGTTTATTTAAGTCTAGTAAACATTTAATTGCATATGACGGCACCTGCACCGTTGCAGGTGCGGCGGCGTCGGTCTAGCTAGACAGAATTCTTGTAAAAGATACGTGTACCGCACACCTGCGGCATTGCACCTGCGGTGCCGCCCGTCCTGCTTGTATAAAACGGACGGAGCGGCCACCGGAGCGGCCACCGTTAAACTGCGCCCTCTTTTCCCAAAAGAGGGTCGCTTCCGATACGGCATAAGAAGCTTTAAACAGCTAGTTGCCAGTCCCTAAAGGCGGTTTTTAGCGGGTATCACTTAGGTCCCCCGGTAGGCAGTGAGTCCCGCATAACCAGGATAGACCGGCTGTCGTGGTATGCATAATGTATTTTCCGCCTCCCTCTGTGGTAGCCCTTTTCCAATTGCTTCGGGCGCAAAAAAAAAACACCGTTAAGGCAGTCTTAGCTCTGACGTGAAACGGTACGCTTGTCGTATTCCGTTACTAGTTTATCCTCGACTCGTTGGATAATTAATTTGTGTAAACGAATTAATTATTATTCCTAACTACAAAATTAGTCTCTGTACTATACTCAATTACCCTTTCTACACATATTTCAATCACACTTTTCAGGCTTTGGACTTTCGACTCTGAATAATTTTGTTTATTGATTATGATACAATATCAATAGGCAATATTCGTTACAAAATGTTATGAATTTGCAAAACATTTTAATTGTAATTGTAAATAATAATGAACTGCGAAAACTAACATAATTCGAAGACGGCGTGTTTAAAAGATGTGAATCAAGATTACAATAATTTTAAGTATCAAATATTTAACTTACTGATAGCCTAAACTCTCATGGAACGTTGTATTTTAATACATTTTCAAAATTTCCACCACAGTTCCGTGGCTTAGCAATTGAGTTGCAGCGCTAAGGACCGCGGGTTCGAATCCCGCACGGAACAGTATTTCTATGGCCTACAAATAATTGTTCCGGGTCTGGATGTTTGTTCTTGTGCAATTTATGTTTGTACACTGCCCCCACAATACAAGAGAAAATCCTAGTGTGGAGGTTACGTTTTCAAAAAGAAAGAAAATAATTTAGAAAGCAATTCAGTGTCATTTTTCACTATTCTAAAATCGTTCACTCATAAAATTACTATTTTTAGGTCCTCAGCACTTGTAGTCTCACTGAAATAAACTAATGATTTAATACGTCCCCATAACAAAAGTCAAGAGGCGTCAAATCAGCTGTTCTGGGAGGTCAATGATCTGGGCGCCACGACCTTTATAAAGCACCCCAAACTCTGTATTTGTAAAGACTTTAATATACCTGAAATAAGGTTCAATTTTCTTTATTTTGTATTGAATGACGGAATTTGTATTAATACAAATAAAACTGCACTTTTAAAAGTCTTATTGCCTTGAGTTACGGTCTATTTCTGTTTGTTTTGACTGTACAGGTTTAGTGTGACTGTAAATTACGTAGTTTCAATTATTTATGGGATAAAAAAATTACCTATATTAAAAATGATAGAAATCGATTCAGTAAACGATTCTGAACAAACTACTTTCACAAAGTGCGTTAATAATGTTACGTGTTGTATATGCGATAAAGAGTATATGCGTACATATCGTTTCCAATAGACGCTCATATAATATTTAGTGTGGCCCGGAAGCACAATTTAGTAAAAATTGTTTCTTTTTTAATTTTATAATACTTAGCCGTGGTACGCGAGAAGCCCGAATTCACTCCACGCCGCCACTAATGAAAATATTAATTTCAATTCTAAGTGTTAATTGATATGGTAAATCAACTCTTAAATTTGACTTGGCACGGCGGTGAAGAGAAAAATCGTGACACATGTGAGACCTGCATTCGGTCTGAGAAATTTAAAAATATGTATTTCCAAGACATGTTGTGAAGTCCACCAACTCCCTCAACTCAAATTTTGACATGATCACCCCTCTTAGTAAACAATGAAGTACTAAATATTGCAAATACTTTTTGTTAAATAAATAAAACCAAATAAAAATCTGAATAATTATATATGCCAAAAGTTTTCAACTAATCTGGGACCTACAAATCGTGACATCTAACACATGTGACATTATAAAGTCGGTACCGTACATCTTTTGAGTTACGCCTTCTGAACGATCGTCTCGTGACCGTGCCGCGATCCTCGTCTTGCCTGAATGGTACCACAGGCATGCTACTTCAATTTGCTTTACAATAATACACCCTGCTTTTGACCAAGTTCGATGGTATTTACTAGAAATTTCGTTATTTAAATCTCGTTACCTTCATGAAATTTTTTTCATATTAATCATTAAGATTAAAGTAAAATTTTAAGTTATTGTAACATTTGTTGGCGGATATGGATTATGAGCTCATATTTTTCGTGAAATGGTATTAAATGTTTTTTCCGTCAAAGTAAAGAGAGGGAATCATTGAAATAATTTCATTACCAAAGAACAAACTGAGAACATTAGGACTGATTTATTAATGGTGGAGAACAACTACCTTACAAAATCTACATTCAATTCGAACGAATTTACACTGCAACTGCAATTACAATTAAATCTTGACAGCCCTACGTAGGCTGCTCATTGCATTCATTTTTAATTCGATCCAGTCCAAGTTTGGCACAAAGGACGTGCGCTAACAACTTGCCGCGAACAACCATACTTGAATATTATTTCAAAATACATGTTACATTTTCTTTATGGATTAAAAGCACAAAACCATTATTTACCTTTATAGCAGGCATAAATAATTTACCATATCACACATTTTTTGTCCGATTTTCAATGATGGCGCAGCGACAGTTTACGAACACTGTTTAAAAGCTATATTTAGCTTGCAACAACATATGACATACGAATTTAAGGCTTCCGATAAAATGGCGACATAAACATCTCGTTTACTCAAGGTCTAAAATACCGAAACCGGCGACGGGAAGCTTTAGGAGAAGTTTATGATATTTATCATTTATATGCTAACACGTTAAAATATTTAATAGCACCTAAAGACATTTTATTTATAATTATGGGTACGAGATGCAATAATAAATGTAAATTTAACGATATTAAATCTATAAAGTAAGAGTATCCGAAAATGAACATAGAATTTCTTCAGACATTATTCCCCTGGAGAGTAGGTTTCCAATCGGCGCCGACAGGTCAGTTGGGAGTCAATGAAAAGCGGTAAAGTGGTGCCGCGGCGCTGATTAAAGCCTGGAGCAATCGCCTCGGAAAGTATTTATAGGTACACCTGTTCGTTAGCGCTGCGGGTCCCGGCCAACTCCTTGATTAGGCGCCGTCGGGCGTTGCTACTCTTGCAACAAATAAAAGTATTTCACTCTTTACGGCCAACTGAAGAAATCACCTTGAGAATGGGAGCGAACACAAAATGTTGGACCATTTTAAGCTTCATGTATTACTTATTATGTTCGTATTCAATAAATATATACTTCAAAATATAGTAGAAACCTTAGTGTGGAAAATACTTTATTTTCAGTAGCACTGTAGACAAAGATGGGGAAACTATCACTTTTATGGATTCGGATTATAATATGAACTTATGAGTCATTGGAATATAAGAGGGTTATATTTTTAAGTAAATGAACCGTCTTCCAGGAGGATAATAGCATTTGATTTATATAAGGATAATAGTAATGATTTCCAAATTTTATGCGAACACTACACATTTAAATAAAACTAGTTTTTACAGATTTTATCGCGTATGTTAACTTATTTGATATTCCCGACGTTTCGAGCACTTTACAACACCCATGGTCACGGTGATGTGGGGGTGGGGGGGACTGAGGTGTTTGACGTCCCAATGTCATACTTTGTGTTGTATAAGCTTGGGTTGGGATTTAATTATATTAATTATAGGATTCCAAGTAGATGGTAGCACAAAGCCATCTTCTTTATTGAAAATCCGTGATCTTTAGCAAAAATTTGTGTTCTATCAAATTGGATATAGCGGCGGGGGTAATCCTGTACGTGCTCACAGACTGCAGACATCTCGGAGCGTCAATTCTTCACATCAGCAATGTGTTCTTTAACACGGGTTTTTATTGATCTTTTGGTTTGTCCTATGTAAGAGAGACAACATTTACAATCAGGCTTGTACACTCCGGCATCTTGCACAGGGACATTACACTTGACTGATGGTAAAAACTGACAAATCTTCTTCCGCGGCTTGAAGTATGATTTAATAGAAACGGGTTTCAAGATGTAGCCAATCTTGTCAGTTACACCTCTGGCATATGGCAGTGCAGAAGCCACACGCTCGACTGTAGCTGGCTTAATTTGTTAGCCGTGACTTAGGCGCAGGACCCGAAGCTTGTTGTCGTGCAAAACTGGTGAACCCCCGTGAACATGGGTGCTGTAAAATGTTCGAAATGACGGGAATATAAAATAAGTTAGTTAAACTAATTTACTTTTAAATACAAAATATAGAATTTCCTACACATGTACTACAATCACTTTTATATAAATAAAGATTATTATATTATTGTTTAATTTTTAATTTAAAAAGACTTCACAATTAGTTTTTTATTTTTTTGAAAAATAAATGGTAATTATTATAATCTATACGTAAAATGACGAAACGAAAAGAAAATAAATATTACAGTTTCTTGCCAGCTATGTTGTACAAACGGCTCAGTGGGAAGCATTCTTACAACGGTTTTAGAAACCTTGCGCGTGAACGCAGCGAAAGAAGCGATTAGTGCCACGACTGCATTCCATGTGCAAGTGCTAGTTTCAATATTTATTGGAACGAGGTTCCTTATAGGACGGTACGAATTTGGCTAGGCGAGAAAAAGTGTAAGATTTTTCCATCACGACCCCTCTGACGTAGTGTAGACGGCCTCTACGCACTATTAAAAATAATTATAGACGTCACTTACTAAGAAAATAAATACTGTCATAACCGAATTATTTTCACCTAATTTCAGGACCGCTTTGCAAATACTTAAAATAAATAATAAGCATTGCTATATAGTAGGCGGGGAAACAACTTATATAAGCTTAAAAAGTAAGGCTTGTTAAAATCAATATTATTTTATAATTTATGTTACTTATTATTAGTTAATTGTTGTAAAAATTATTTATTTTAAAAAAATGTAAAAAAGATAATGGTAATAAATATATATATATATATATATATATATATATATATATATATATATATATATATATATATATATATATATATATATATATATATATATATATATATATATATGAACTGGCTAATACTCGGGGATCCACGGTAATGTGAACAGTTGGAGCAGGGATGCGCGCGTACTGTACTGTTCATATGCTGGGCGCTGGCAGAATAACAGCGTTGTAGGCAACTGCAACATTTATGCAGAGCTATAATAGCCCATTCATTACTACATTATGTAATTCTTGTCATTTCTGTATGTATTCATTTTAACTTTATTGGCGGTAATGAATAAATGCTTATTATTATTATTATTATCTTGCCATGAAAGAAATATTATTTTAATTTAAATGACGCTTCATTTTAATAGCCACTAGTAATTCATTTATTTGTATTAATTAATCAATAATATAATACGTTTATCAATAATAATATACTATGAAACAAGCTTCGTTTTAACTGAGTATTCCACGGCACTCACGCTTGTTTTTTTTAAATTATAATATGTTTTAATCGATGGTAATTTCATATTAATCATTTCGAAACCCGTTAAATGAAATACAATATATTGTATTGTATTTTCTACAATGTAGGTAGATTATAGTACGAATAAGTTTAATGTAGCTATGTTCTATGTAGTACTATTGCTATGATTCAGTGTATCAATATCCACCGATGTTAGTATTTTGGCGTCACACTAATAATTACTGTTTTTCAGCCTTCAATCTGGAATTTTTGTAATTGCCTCCGTGTCATGGACGTTTAATTTAATTATAATGCTGATAGGTGTAAGTTCAACCATCAAATGCTTGGGTAATGCCTGGCCTTGAACGAGAAACCCAAAAAAGATGTGTGTTAGAAGTATTTATAAACGATAAGATAAGTAATGATTTTTAGGCGCAACAATCAATGAATTTTCTCTAAAGGAGACATTTTTTTTACATTAGATTTTGCTATCCAATCAAAATATAGATACAAAGTTTTAAGACATTTACTTCATCATCATAATATATTTAATTCGTCATTTCGGTTATCATTACAGAGTTATGGTTACGTTTAACATTACCGGCTGTGTACTCGTTTGTCAACATTAATTTCTCAGAAAAATATAAGTAAAACGTCTTTTTTGGATTTTATGAATCCATGCGCATAAAAAATTCTCTAAAAAGTTTGAAAACAACTTCAAAAGAAACCTCTGTAACATGTAAACTTACTGGTGCTTGCGGAATGTCGCAAATAATGTTATAAGCAGTTGATTTTGCATGTGAATGGGTTGGTATTCGATGCACGCGTGTTGCGTGCACGCCGCCCGCCCTCCGCTTCATCGCGATCCCGGTCACGGAACCCCTTAATAACATCACGTTTGATGCGCCTCTATTATTATATTTTCATCTTCAGCGGGTCCCACGACTGGGAGTTGCGGCGCGTAAGTAATGTACGTAGACTACGCAGATCTTTGATTTTTCCTCTCACGTTTAAAATTTGAATTCGTGGGTTGTTTTCGATTTATTCTAATTATAGTGTTCTGTCTTTTAATTCGTTAGGCTACGTTATTTATATTAAGAAAATAAATTTTCTTTCCTGTCGTGTTTAAACTACTTACATGAACAATTTTACTTCTTTAACGTAGCAAAGCTAAAACAGATGTTGTTAATAATATATTATTTAAAAAAAAAATTAAAAGAATGGATTAAACTTAAGCAAAGCGAAGCCAAAGCGATATTGAGAAGGATGCAAATAATTGTTAATTAAATAAACATTTTCAAACTAACTCAACAGGGAAACTTTTCAGTGTGAACACAGCACGCCATTTGGGCACAGCTAACATAAGGGAGGCTGCTCACGTCTCTCAAGAAGACGCTTACCTGAAACTTTTCTACCCTTAGCACATTAACCAACCCATGCCGACTTTAACCGACTGCTCGGAACTTCACAAATTCTCCCTGTATCAATTCTGTGTCTGTTGTGTGCGTATTGCTCGTTACGTATATTATTTTCCATAATTTTATCATATTTTTATTTTGGTTCCGTGTTCTTACAAGTGACAACATAATGTTGTTATTGTTTAAACACATAATACTAATACAAATACTGTCCAAGTATTTTCATCTTTTAAAATAAAATATTATCAACAGTTTTAAGTCAATGTGCTGACGAATAACATTGGCTAATTAGCCAAGTGTTTGTTCAAGTTTCATTTATGCATAATATATAGGTGGGGCGTTGAGATGGAGCAGCTTGAAGGAAATATAAACTCTTAGATTAGGAAACAAATGTATAAATAGGTTTGCTTAGGCAAGGTATCGAACCTGCCTATTTTGTTAAAAAAAAGTATGTATTATTACTTTTACATTTTATAGTCCCGAGCTCTCGATTCCAAAGAGCAGTAAGCTACTCGAACCATGCTTAGCTAAAAAATATGAGTATAGACGGAAAATTGTGAAAGAAGTCATAGGTGGCTATCCCATCACATACACATAGATAGCAATATCCGTCAATGTACATCAGCAACGTATATCAGTCTAGATTCTGTGATATTAATGCTGTTAGCCTACAGCGTCTAACAGCTTTATTGGAGTCAGGACTTGCGGTCGGCGAGGCCGCGAGCTATAAAATAGAGTGGCGGAGTGGGGGGGGGGGGGGGGGGGAGGGGAAGATTATTTATTTTAGTATAACGTTGCGGGCGCGACGTTGCACTAAAATCTTATTAAGCGGGTGCTTAATATTAGGCGGGATAATATTGTGTTCAGTTCTGTGATCACATTAACATAACATGGATGTGTTGTCTAACGGCCGTCCATACAGGTGGTGACGGGCCCCGGTTCTGATGGTTAATTCGTATCTGTGGATGTTTTAGGCGGTGAGAACCGCTCAAGGACGCGGGTGTACGGTGTGTACGTGGTAGGAGATACGTGGTGTGGAAAGGAGTGCGGCGCGCCCGTCTGCGGACTCGCTGCGTCCCATCCGTTGTTGTCCTAAGAATGTTTGTGGCACTAGGTGATTGTGTACTGTTCGTGTATGACTGTCCGGCGACATTTAGGTCGTTGGAATCTAGTGGAACAGGGCGTACGATTAGAACGTTGCGGGGCCTCCGCAGGGTTTGCATAACGTTCGGTACCAGAGCGTAGGTGGTGGATCTCTCGAAATAGCGCCGAGACATATCTTTGAAATATTCAGAGATCGTCGGAATTTGACAGTCTTTGTGTAAGTCGGAGTTTCGTTGGTATCACCGAGCTCCGGTGGCTATACGAATGAATCTATTTTTTCGGAATGTATACTGTGAGGCGAGTTGGTCGGTGCACGAGTGTTCGGGTCTGAAGTCGAACTGCTCGTCTGGAAGAAGTTTGTTGGTGAAGATGTGTTTACGAAGTGGCATTTAGAATTTTAATTGAGGTACTTAGGCGCACTGGAAAGACCAGATTGTGTCGATTAGCCCTATGTGCTCAATCGTGGCGTTGAATTTATCCTGTGCCGTAGAGTTTGCGAACCAGAGAGAATAATTCAGCAACTTTAATGTTGCTGATGATGCAGCAGACTAGAGAGAAGTCAGCGGTGAAAGAAAACGAGCCTTGTGAGACGGGCTTCAGTTTTGGGGCCTGGGGAGGCGGCACTGGCCGTGGGGCAACAAGTGTTTATCCAAGCATTGGGTTTCGTCGTGGAAAGCACGGGAGGGTTAGCACCATGCGCGGGCATCCTGGCGACTGGAGCGGGTTCGGTAGCGTTTTGAGAGGAGGGAGTGGGTATCAAAGACGTTGCGGGTTTGGGGGCAGGCAGCCGAGAGCGAGAAACAGTGGATTCTACCTCCGTGCTGCTTTCTTCGCGGCGCTTTGGAACATCCGCGATAATTCGCTGGGTATCCTTCTTCGCGGCCATTGACGCAGCTCGGGGATTCAACCATCTCGCGCGTGCGGGGCAGTCAGTGGTACCGCACCTAACCTGGCATACCAATTTCTAGCCGAGTGGCCGTACAGTTGACATCGGTGGTACTGGCCAACGATGCCACTATTTCGGTGGCCTTCAACTGCAATTCTCATTAGATTGCAGATGCGCCGAACGTTAAAAATCTCCTTGCCTTCCGGAGACAAGTCTAGAATGACAAAACACAGATCTAGGAAACGTTTCTTGTCGGTCTGGTCGTGCATTCTATGCACATCCCAGACCGGGAGGTTTTGGGCTTTGAGGTCCTCAAAGATGTGGACAGTCTCGAGCTCCTTGGGGAGTCTTCGGAGGACCACGCGTAAGTTACGTTTCCCAGTAAGGGCATATGTGTTGAAATTGACCTGTTGGGCTCGCAGGTGATTTGTCAAACTGCGGAAGTCCTCAGTCGTCTATACGAAAATTCTGATGCCCTGACCGACATTCTGCAGCAATGTATATCAATGTATTTAGGCTATATTTTATTCAAAAACATCTTTTGTGAAATTAAAAAACTGATGAAGCAAATGGTTTTTATGACTATCCATAACCAAACCAAACCATAAAAGATTTAATAAAAATCCTATCTTTTAAAAGTGTCAATGCAAAATTAACATTCAATTGTTTATTACTTCAAACCATTTTACAACAAAACTGTAATTGATTTTACGTGAAATTGATAGATCTATTATAGATGTTATTTAAAATATTTTCCCATATAGAATATGGTTTCCAGATAATAGCAAAAAACTTTATAAGTGTTTTTTCGAAAATTGAACTACTTTCCCAAAAATCACTATTATAGATTTGCAAGTTTTTGTTTAAGTTCTATGCGGACAAAGTCGAAGCTAAAGGCTATAATAACTAGTTATTTCAGGTTTCCTCACGACATCGTCATGGAAAACATTTTCCTTCATCGACGAGCACGTGAAAAATCAGCACTTAAAATTGTAATTTATTAAATTTAAATTTTAAGTGCTGCTTTTATTTTCTTAAATTTCGTTGGTGCCGGCGGGGATCGAGCCCGGGTTGCTTGCGTACTGTGAAATATACAGTGAGCGCTAAGCCCCTGAGTTACCACGGATCCACTACTATAATTATTTATACTACTGTTATAATTACACTATTATTACTTCCCAGTTAACTCTTTTTATACACTTAGATGAATTGTTAATTAAAAAAATCCCATAGTCGCTTTTTTGGGAAGTCGTTAGCATCTGACTATTCCTAGTCTAATAAAATAAAAAAGTCTAGTTCAAAATCAAGCAATTTCTTGACGACAATTATATAGACCCCGTTTTACCGATGCGCATGCTAGTTAGAATTAATAAAACCAAATAATATTTGCAAAAAAAATGCATTTAAATAAAATTAATTTTTTTATGTTCGAATTTTTAAAGTTATTACTATACGTTTGCATACTGATTCTGATAAAGTACTTAATGGGAACTACAGGGTTTTTGTTACATGTTGTATAAATACGGTACACCAATGTATAATATAATATGAATGAAATAATAAAATAAATAAATATATATATATATATATATATATATATATATATATATATATATATATATATATATATATATATATATATTTCATGAAACATTTATCATTGTCGGATATAGTACCTTTAAAACGTTTAATAGCACATTCGGTATAGAACATTCACATTTGTACGAATGTAAACATGTTATAAATGTTTTATACGTTTCTGAAATAAAATATGCCGATGTTATTTTGAAACACGATGAGTTTCAAAGTGGAGATATAATGTAAAATATCGGTGTGTCGAGTGCGGCCCTTGGCAGTGGCGTGAAGCTCGGAGGAGCAGGCAGCGAGTTCGTTACGCGCGCTCCGTTGAACCCGCGAGTGACACCGACGAGCCTCTCCACAACCAAATCTCACCCGCCAAAGTATATTAAATAAAAAAACACCTTTTCAACTCTCTCAACAATTTTCGAGTAGAAAAAATAACGTCATAAAATTGAAAGAGGTAAAAAAATTATACGAAATAAAGTTGGCCGACGATTTTTAAATTCATTTTGGTTTACCAAATAGAAGTTAAACATATAGTAACATATTTTACCTATTTTTTCTCGGGATATTAAGTGCGCTTTTAGCTGAACGACGGGTCATGTTGGCTAACGATTGCCACCGCTATAAATCTATTTGTGCAGAAGTGTTTATAATAGTGTTTATAATTTTTAATAGTCAAAAGAATTTAGTAATGGAGACTCCACAGACTTCCTCTTTTTATAGGAGAGGGGCAAACGAGCATACGGCTCACCTGATGGTAAGTGACTACCGCCGCCCATGAACAACTGCAACACCAGGGGAATCGCAGGTGTATTGCCCGCCTTTTAAAAAGGAGTAAGCTCTTTCCTTGAAGGTCCCTAAGTCGTATCGGTCCAGAAAAATCACCGGTGGTAAATTATTCCACAAAGAGATCGAACGGGGAAGAAAACTACTAGTGAAACGTACCTACAGTGGCTGACCGCCAAGCATTCAGATGATGTGGATGGTATTGGGAGTTTTGCTGCGATGTGCGTTCGTGAAATTTAGTGGCTGGGATTAAACCGAACAATTTCTCAGAGCACTCCCCATGGTAAATGCGAAATAAAATGCAAAGGGATGTAATATCTCTTCGCAGTGCCAGTAAATCGAGCCGATCGGAAAGGACTTGGTCGTCGACGATTCGAGCCGCTTTGCTCTGGATGCGGTCAAGTGGAAGGAGCTTGCACTGGGGAGCCCCAGCCCAGAGATGGGAACAGTATTCCACATGAGGCCGAATCTGCGCATTGTAAAGTTGCAGGCGGTGTGCCGGCATGAAATACTGTCCCGCTCTGCTGAGTACGCCAAGCTTTTTAGATGCCGATTTGGCCTTCTCTTCCAAGTGACCAAGAAATTGAAAGTCACTGGATATGTCGACGCCGTGGATTCCGATACTGGCTTAGGCAACAAGGGGAGTGCCTTGAAACTGAGGAGATACGGCAAAGAAGTTCTTTTTAGCGGTAAACGCGCAATCTTGTGTCTTCTGAAGATTAAACTGGACTAGATTTTGGAGCATGCACTGACCTTGATGCTCAGATCTGCAAGAAAGCTGGTGATCCAATGCAAAATTTTTGGAAAGTCCAGACGAAGGGATCTTCGAAAGAAGCGCTTTGTGCCAAACCCGATCGAAGGCCTTCGCAATGTCCAAACTACCGGTTATGCCTCCCTTTTGGATTCTACTGCCTCCGTCCATATATGAGTCAGGTAGACCAGAAGATCACCAGCTGATCGACCCCGATGAAAACCGTATTGGCGGTCACTAATCAGCTGGTGATCCTCAAGTTACTGCATGACCAAGCAATTTATAATGGATTCCATTATTTTGGAGAGAGGCTATGGCGATAGATCTTAAAGGTCTGAGCGGTCACCTTTTTTAGAGATTGGGTGAACAAAAGCCGTCTACCATGATTTCGGGACCACCCATAGGGAGTAGGAGTACCGGAAAAGACGAGTTAGAACCGGTGCCAACTCCGGAGCACACGTACTCATCACAATTGGGGCCAACTCGACTTGTAGATGTCCAGGGTGAAGAGTGCTTTGCGAACCGATTGCTGTGTGAACCACACATACCGAATGGAGCACTCACACCGCAGGATGGTCGGCGGTGTGTTCCCCCGTCATCGAGAGTTGAGTTGGACGCAAAGAAAGAGCCTAGCAGATCGGTTTTCTCCTTTGCGGCATGGGCCAGTGAGTCATTTTTCATGTGCAAAGATGCAAGAGATGGCTGACAGAAGTTCCCTTGTACAGCCTTGTCGCGTACATTTTTAACAAACTCTGATGCAGAACATTCTTGTGAAGGTTGACCTAAGGAATTAAAGCAATCCTACATCCTTCCATAACTCAACCCAAAATTTATTATTACGTTTGGCAATGTTAGAGTCAAAATACTAACTTGTTGTACGAAAACCATATTATCGATTCTGCTGTCGGTGTACAGCAGGGTGACTCACTAGGTCAAGCACTTTTCAGTTTGTGAATTCAACCCCTTACTTCAAATTTGAAATCCAAGCTGAATGAATACCTGGACCACAGTACACTGGGAGGTAGAGCAGAAGACGTCCTCAGTGATCTTACTCATATTATTCGAAATTTTAAAAATATTGGTCTTGAACCAAATAGCAATAAATTTGAAATATTTCTTTTCCAATAATTTATTTAGTTCTAACAGAGACACTTTACTTCAAAATTTCAATCATATTTCTCCAGGTTGGAATCGCTATACCTGCTAGGTGCCCCGTTGTTTTTCGATAGTATTAAACCTGTTTTAAAAACAAAATTTGATCAGTTTTTAAACCACGTTGATAACTTGCATAAATTAAATCCCCACATTGCTCTTATACTATTTTAAAATATTTTCTCCTTGTTCCTAGATTTACATTTGTACTCCTCTCAAGTCCAGTCTGGAAATGTTCGGATATTATAAAAGATATTGCTAATAATCTTAAAATGGCTATAAAAAATTCTAAATTTAGCTTTAAATACAACAGCCTGGACTCAAGCTACTTTACCCATAAAATTTGGTGATATTGGTGTGAGAAATTATTCTAGCATTGCATTGCTTGTTTTCTTTGCTTCCGTGCACAGTTAGTGACTTATGTAACATAATTTTAAATAATAAAGTAGACCTGTGCTTTGATACGGAGGTAAGGCAGACATGGCGAACGTTCTGTCCCGGCGATAATGTTTCACTGGAAGTTAACCAACAAAAAACAGTAGGATTTTGCGTTGATACAGAACGTACAGAAATATTTGTTTCATAATTTTAATAGTGACCAAGATCAGGCACGCCTTCTAGCTGTTTCGACTAAGGAATCTAGTCACTTGTTACACGCTTTACCATCAAGTAACTTCAACACATTACTCGATGGAGAAAGCTTGCACATCGCCGTAGGAGTCAGATTAGGAGCGGCGATTTGTCAACCCCATCAGTGCCCCTGTGGTACTCGTAGCAGCGTCGACTAGTTTGGGCTCCACGGCATTTCGTGTAAGAAAAATTCTGGTAGGTTTTCACGGCACGGTTCCTTTTCTTCTTCTTTTTCGAAGTTATACTTCCTTTTAAGCATGCTGGTGTTTACATCCCGAGCCGTCGAAACCTAAGCCCAAGCCTGATAATACTCCTGCTTACTGCGTAATGCAGTCTTACAAGAGCGACCAAACCTAGGCTGAGATCTGCCTCCCATAGGTACCACATATGATGGAACACTACAGGGAATGGAGATAGTTCAACTCCTGTAGCACCGTATCAGTGACAGAGTCAGCAATAGCACTTGGATCATCCGGCAAAAAGCAAACCACGTCCTAATCCGCTGACCTGTAATGCCAATCACGGCGGCAGCCTGCAGAACGCAACCGCGCGGGGAGCGTGAGTGACACCACACTCTGGGTCATACAATGGTCCAGAGAGCCGAGAGGGGCATCGCCGAAAACATGATGTCCGTCTGGATGAGAAGTCAGCAGAAGGTCCAACAGGGAAGGTGTATGATCCTCCATATCTGGAATCCGCGTATACGAAGTAACCAGTTGTGTCAGACCATATGTCAAGACAAAGCCATAAACAGATATTCCCGCATAATCGGTTAAACGTGAACCGAACTATTCGGTGTGGTGGCCGTTAAAATCGCCAAGTGTCACGATCTCTACGGATGGGATCTGTTGTAGCAAGAAATCTGTAGCCATTTTTTTTATAGGATAAGAATGACAAATGAGCACACAGTCCACCTGATGGTAAGTGGTTGCTGCGGCCCATAGACATCTACATCTATCCTCTATTACAAATCAAAATCCAGATGCGTTGTCACCCGTGAGGACTAAGATGGAATGCCTCATTTCCAGTAAAAAGGGCCTATGGCCACCTGCACTCACCAAGCGAAACGCAGAGGTAAACCTCTACTTCACGCTGGTATTCTGTGAGGTCGTGGTACCACCCGGTTCGAGCCGGCCCATCCGTGCGACAACAAAAGCTGCCGCGTGGCTTTACTTTTTGGACGTGGCCATACACAGAAGTCAATCGATGGATTCAATTCAGCTTAGGAGTGTACGCGAGATTACGATACATCTGCAAGTCACGCATACCTCATACTTGAAAACAAGATTGTACAACCAGTGCGTATTGCCAAAGATTTAAAATGGATCTGTGGTAGTGGATATTCTTACACCACCACTACAAGGTCAATGTATATATATATGAGTAAATATACGTACAATTTGTAATTGTAAACGGTTTTAAAGCATTTAAAAATGTTGTAGGTATTTTACTATTAATAAATGCCAATTAATAATACCAAACGATAAGAACAATTCCCTTCACAAGTCCACTTTTGGATATAGGTTTCTCCCAAGAAATGCTATAGGACACGGTCCTTAGCCATCTGTATGTCAGCATTACCAGGTAGTCACTTGATCAAGTGGGTGGCCGCCCTACACTCAATTACTGGTACGAGGCTGCTCTAATAAAGCTTCGCGTATAGAGTGTTTTAAATTCCAAGGAAAACAGTAGTATCTACAAGACTCATATCTTCCCTTTTTAAAATCACTATAATTTTTTTTCTTTATATACGACAGTAGTCTTATCTAAATTTAGTTACGTTAATTTCTGTTTCTGTTGATCCAACATAATTAGTTTATCAATACGTAAAGTATGAAATAAACCTCTTAAATTTTTGCCCACGTTTGACCCCTCTACGTGATTATCTACACCAGAAAGCGCATTCACGAAAATAAATAATTTTTTACATCACGATAATAACGATGTCAGTTATAATGACTTCTTCGAGTAGTTTTAGTAGAGATTTCGGACCGTGATAAAAACGATAATTTATACACTGTCAAACTTAGGAAATAGCTAGAAAAATTTTGAGATATACACTATCTTTATTACTATATTTAATTTCATTATCGCTTGTTCGATTCACCGTGCAACCAACCAAGTCAACCTATCGCAATTTATAGCTATATTTCTTACTCGCATTTCGTTTATGAAGTATGGTTTATGAAGTATGGTTAGGTTATATGAATATCGCTAAGTTTTGATGAAAACCTTCGGATATACTGACCGTAATTCCAAAATTTTTTCAAAAGCAAAGATATAAAAAGTCCTTTGTATAGGACTGAGTAATCTTTAAGCAGAATTGATAGATACGCTGTTTGTTGGAATTACTAGTGGATCACCAATCACCGATACTGTCTACACGGGAACGCGACTGACGGCGATGTCTGGATAAGATCGACATTGATATTTAGCCTTTCGTCCCGTCCGTCAACTAATTCCCATTTCCAACAAAAACGGCCGGAAATTGGATATAAGGATCTCCGCGCTTGAATCCGGCTACGTGACGTTTGTCGAACACGTCACTACACTATGTGGTAATTTCCGTTCAGCGCTTGCGGAAAATTACTTTAGCCTGCATTAAATTTCCGATGGCGTCGAAATAAAAATATTAATCGTAAATCGGATAAATTAAATAATAAAATAAAATAATCTAAATTTAGTCCACCAAAGTTATCGGGTAGGCAGCACGAACGTATTTTTAATTCTATTTTCACCAAACCAACGTGGTCAGTATAGGGCAACGATTTCAAGATATATATTTGTGTACATTGCTTTGTATTTGTGTACATTTTGAAAAGGCTTCTTTACAGCCAAGAATAACCTTATTCAGCTTGACCAGCTGTGAACTTAATAAGGATGAAAGTATTTTACGATTTTCATTGATTTATTTTATTATTTGATTTTCCTCTTATCAGCTCAGTCATCTCAATGCACTCCAAATTTTTTTCATATTTATGGATGTATATATAACACAATAATATTACTAGGGTAGAAACTATAATTAAATTAAAAATAATCATATCAACATTGATAAAGGCTTAATTCGCTCATAGGTCCTTACTATATGCATGGTCCTGCAACTGTCTTGCGGTAAAACCATCTTATTTACGTCATAATATTTAAATAACCCAGACTGACATCGATCAACAACGTCAAAGGTGCGAGGCGACCGGTACCGCGATCGTCAGTCCTCCTAACAAAAGGCCAACGCCAGAGGCTCTTTCCAGCTGTGGACTTGAACGAGATCATGAAGAAGAGGAATGTATTACTTATACTATGTGTAATCCTATTGTTTCATCGGTCTTTTGACATAATCGTTACACTGGGCCTTGCAAGAAAGCTTCCGAGGAAAGAGACTTAGTTCAATGCGCAAATATTAAGTTTGTTTTAAAGTCAGATTTCCAACGTTTCAATAATTTATTTAGTTGTAAATAAATTTATCGTAAATAAGCTTGCTAAGCGTAACAATGAAGACAATCTTGCAATTTTCTTATATTTAAACATTATCTGTGTCTATTTTTAAAAATGGAAGCAGAATTGGATAACATCAATGAGAAATTAATAAACCTTACTGTTGTACCAATAGTGGAGAATGGCGCATGCCTTTTCCGTACGCTTTCTTATTTGTTGTACGGCACACAAGTATGCTCAATGTGACGAATAATCATTAGTTACTGCTGGAATTCATATCTAGTACTGTATGAAGAGCAAGAAGAAGAAGAAATATGTCGCTTAGCATTATGATATTATTATTAGATAGAGAAAATAGTAGAATAGTTCTTCTGTGAAATAGTATGGCAGTTTTTGACAGCTCCGTGGCGTAGCAATGAGTTATGGCTCTGAGGGTCGCGGATTCGACGCAAGTATTTGTATGGCTTACAAGTTGTTGTTCCGAGTCTGGATGTTTGCCCTTGTGCAATTTATGTATGTAAACTGACTCCACGATATAGAATACGATCCTAGTGTGAGGGTAAAGTATTTATAAAATGAAAAAAAAAGTAGAATAGATCTGGTTATGGGTTACATCTGCAGTTGACATTTATCTGAAATCGTTTTGAAAACATCTTTTAAAACAATCTTATAAATAAGGAAATATTACATATTATATGTTAATAAAAAATAAACAAGAACATAGTTAATTAAAATATTTTAGCTCATTCATTACTCTTAACAAAATAGTTATGATATGCTTGAAAAGAGCATAACTTCGAAACTACATTGAGGCTCAAAGCAGTATAAAATATTTATGTTTAAAAATGAAAGAAAACAAGTAACAGTAACATAAAAATCATTTTGTTTATTCATTAGTCGTCGACATAACTGAAGTAGACCGCGAACCGAGTCTGGCTGTTACATATAATGGCACATTTTCTGCGCTTCATGTCGCCGAACATGTCACAATACACAGTGACGTGGGAAATAGAGTTGCTTTATTAAATTCTGGTCCCTGTACCATACAATTTTCGGATGAATTTATTTATATAAAAATCCTTAATTGAAAACCATTGTTCTTTTAAACAATAAAAATTATAAAAATAAATCTTAATACTGTTTTAGCAGTAAGGTTTTATTTTTGGAATTTAAGTGTGTGTATCGAATTAGCAAAGCGGTGCCAATGTCGAGCCCGCTCGCCGACAGTTGTGTATTAATATTATTGAAACAGAACAGGTTTCCCAGATTACCATAATTTGGTTCGATGCATTTAGATAATGAGATCGTGTTTCGATTCATTCCTCTGTTCGGAATTTAGATATCTGTCTGCGCACAAATTTGTGAAATTTAATCAATTGTGAAATATGTTATCACTATTACGTGTTTATATCATATGAAAGCATTCGAATAATCTGAACCAATATTCGTTAAGTGTTTATGATATTACGAATTACTAAAATGTGTGCATTTACTTTTAATAACATTTACTTCACATCTGTTTTGAAATTTCATAATTTAAACATCATAAAATGGTCTATAACAAAACATTTTGAACTTTTAAAAATCTTTTTATTATAATGTACAGAAAAAATATTGCAAAAGAAACGATAAGAAATAAAATTAAGTTACTAAACTAGTACCTTTAGGTAGGGTTCAATAAAACTCTCTCGGAATATATTATAATAATTTCAATTTGAGCGGGTCTCATAGTTGGCAGTGGGAAGTGAAGCGATGGCATCGTTGCGGGAACGGGTTATTATGATATTGAGGCGTCTCATATTGTTAGGGAGATTTATTGGAGGAAAGCCGTAGCTTGCTACATTTCGTAACCGTAGCCTCACTATAAAGCCAAATGTCGTAGTTTGCTACGGCTGGGTCTGTACTTTCTAGAACTAATGCGAATAATAATAATTTAAAGCCATGTTTTCTGTAATTATTTGTCGTTTAATATATTTGAGTAAAAATACCTCTACAGTGGTGACCACTCTGTCACTAATTTCGTTATAATTTCGTTACAAATAAGATTTATATAGCATTGTTAATTCGTGTTTAGGAATATTGTTTATATACACACGGTTGCAACGTTTTGATACGTAATCAGTTCATCTAATGTCAATATATTATGATTATTATTCATGGAATAATTTTGTACAAACCTAGGATTGTATTTGCATAAAATACAAATAATTATTCCTTGAATTTATTTATATATTAATACGTTAAGAGAAAATTTCGTACCCCGTTTTAAGCATATTGCGCTCAAGGAGAGTAAAATTTGGCATAGATAAAGTTTACATGGAGAAGGAGTTGAGAAAGCTAAAATTTATATATATACTAGCTGGCCAGGCAGACGTTGTTCTGCCGTTTCCGACGACCATTTGCTTTCCTAAAAAAACTTCCGAGATTAGCAATAAAAAATTGAGGATCACTTATCGGGACGAAAACTATCCTATCTTTTAAGTTGGACCAAACTGCACACAGTGTGCAAAATTTCATTGAAATCAATTCAGTAGTTTAGGAGTTCATCGCGGACAAACAACGTGACAGGTAATTTTTATATATAAAGAATATATATATATATATATATATATATATATATATATATATATAATATGCGAGAATATGCGAGAATATTTAAATCAAGAGTATCCAGGGCGTTGGATCGGGCGACTTGGTCCTATCTCATGGCCACCCCGTTCACCCGATTTGAACCCCCTGGACTTCTTCTATTGGGGTTGTCTTAAAAACAGGGTCTACTCAAAACCCATTGTGACATTGGACGAGCTTCGTCGAAATATCACTCAAGCTGCTGATTACATTAATAGCAGAAGATATGCAAGACAAATAAAACGATCATTTTTAAGGCGATGTCGTGCATGTATTAATGCTGGTGGCAAACAGTTCGAACATTTGATATAATGTTAATAACTTAATAAATTACACGTGAAACTGTTTGTACCATTTGTTTTGAAATATTAAACATTTTTCAAGTACTAATACTTTTATTACACCCGACAGTCATTTGGCCCCTGTTAAGAAATAATAGGCCCATATTTTTTATAACTTGTTTTCCTAGAGTATTATACCATTTTGGAATGTTGGTTAGTTGCGTCAATTTTTAAAAAAACTTGCCATACTAGTGTTCATACTTTTTTTTTTACACCACGATAAGTTAAATTTGGTTAAATGTAAAACTCTTCAAAAAATTTAGGGAATAAAATAAGTTTCATTAATTTTCGTGATAAAACAAGAGTTATTCTGTAGTTTTTAAGAATTGTGGTAGATAGCAGTACTATTCAGGTCGCCTATAAAAAAAAAGAAAAAAATATTTAAAAAATTGTGGTCATGGTAGTGAAAAATATCATAAACGGTCTCAATTTCTGAAGAATTTCATTTTTTTTATATAACTTAAAATATAATTGGGATATATTTTTTTTTCTTTTTTTTCCCCGATTAGTCCGGGGCAGGTCTATCCTCCGGTGTTGGCTTTTTATTTATATATATATATATATATATATATATATATATATATATATATATATATATATATACGCATAGAATGTGTTACAAATACTTTACATTAAATTAAATAAAACATTCACTGTTTACGTTCCTACCACAGACTAACAGCTAGTAGATTGGATCTTGGATCCTACTACCAATGTCAAACACAATAGTCTGTCGTTTGTTGACGTTCATACCTACTGCCAATGTCAAACACAAAAGTCTGTGGTCAAAAAGTAACTGAGTAAAGTATATCATCACTACAAGAGATCAAAGAGTAGTAAAATAATTCTCCCAGATTGACTGAATAAACTGTGTATTTTGTGTGATTTTAAATATTGCTTTTCAATAGTCTGTAGAGTATGTCGAGGCAAAAAAACTTTTATTTAATATTTTCTTTATTAGACTAGCGACCCGCCTCAGCTTCGCCTGGATAGGATGTATTATTTAGAATAACACCACAATAATAGATAATCATAGGCCATTTATTTAATCAATGTTGTGTTAGATAGAAAGACGGTCATACAGACAGATAAAATTAAAAAAAAATGGTGTTTAGTTTTAATAGCACGCAAATAATCCCCGGAGAAGAAGTCAGTTATTTCAAAATATTATAGGCAGACACTTCATATTATTTAATATATATTAATATACAGTTGAAAGTTAAATACAGATTGCTTATTATACAAACGTGTAATGAATGTCGTGTGGTCACACATTTAACAAAATTCAACCGTTAATTTTAACCAATGGGCGTCCATTAATTAGTTCATATACATATTTAAATACCGTATTTACCTACCAACTATTACCCAGGAAAGAACAAACTAAAAAGACCACAGGTTCTCGTTTTCAAAGATATAATATGCTGCAACAATGTGCTTATGTAGGTACATCGCAAAATATTGTTAAGCAAAACGCTTCCCTTCTTGTGGATACGTAGTGTAGTAACAATCTTTAATAATAAACCATTAAATCATGTACATTTAAGTTGCCATCTATACATACATCCACATAACTATTTTATATGCATCGGTACAATTTTCCGTCACAGACTTGAGCTCTTCATGAAGGCTTGTTACATCTAACTTTGTAACTTGACGAATTATATGCAAAATCTTTTCAGTGTCCCCGCAAAAGCAATGTTATACGACACATAGGCGGCATTATCACATCTTACAATATCATTACCATCGATACCTTTTAATCCTTCTTGGTAAGTGAAGAAACTAATGAAAATTGCACGGGAATTTGTGGCTAAATATTTGCTATTTAGTTGCTAATTGCTAAAAAACTGATTTTAGCTCATAATGCTATCTTTATATGAAGCTAGCAGTAACCTCAAAATCAATGATAATTGAGTCAAATAGTTCAAAATTTGTTGATAATTTGTAGCTGGTAAAAAGTGTAAAAAATCCGATAATTGGCTGGATGTGGCAGCCGGTAGCAAACTACTAGTGTCCATGCTATCGTAACACGTGGTTTTTATAGGCGAGATGCAGTCTTAGATGTTGCTGGTCAGGAACGACACGGATGTGTAGAAAGCCAGCAACAAAATAGAAACAAAATAAAAAACAAAATAGAAAGTCGGCTGTACCTGGCATCCGGAAGTTAACTACCATTGTCCATGTCCGGTTTTCATAGGCGAGCTTTCAGTTTCACAGGTGCGCTTTGCCACATTGTAAGGTAAAGCTTTTTAATATCCAGCATTGGATTTTAAATAGAAACCACGTTTTCGGAAGTTAATGATATCAATAATATTAAAACTTTCATTACATTATTGCGCAAAAGATTCAAGAGAAGACAAACAAAGGCCATTATTGCTTACATGCTTTATCTTCATGTTTATAGTTTATGACAAAAGAAGAAATTAGGATCAAAATTTTCAAAGTATTATGTAAATTACAAAAACATTGAGATACGGAATTCAGTTGGCAGGAACCACGACTGTATAATTTTAGTTAAAGCGCGATCTAGATTCTATGTAAACAACCTCGCTATTTGCTAAGCATATTATTCTCATGATCGTAAAAACCTAATGCGAAAACTTTACCAATAACAACTTGAAACTATGGTTTTAAAATACCTACACTGCTGTATAAAACGGAAATTAATTAAAAGTTTTTATTATTTGCCAATACTTCGAATCCTTTTTATATTCAGTATACTAACATATGATGTTTAGACAGAAAAGGTTTGGAATAGATATTGGCAATTCTGGTTTTTATATTTTGTGCTTTAATTTTATTTTTAATTTCCATGTATTTTTGCTTTTTATAAGTAAAGAGTACATGGAAACTCAAAGATATATGGGTGTTCTTCATTTCATCATCATCGTCATTTCACAAATTTACAGTTTGTAATGACACATTCACATCACATTTACACCATTCGATACCATACATTCATACCTAATTTCGCAATGAAATGTTGAAAGTAACATGCAAGTTTACACTAGTGAAATCCTCCTATATTTTTGTGTGTAAGTTGTGCCGATTCAATAAGCAAAATATAGCCGTGCATGACGCAATATCGACCTCCCGAATAAATGTTTAAATGCGAAACTTTTTTATAGTACGTAGACGTCACGGCGTCGTATCGGCCTGATCCCAATTCTAAATGTAGACTGACATCTTTCAATTTTTGAATGTAAATTAAAAATGTTTTGGACTATTTAATATGCTCACCACTCCACATGAGGTGCAAAATCTCAAAAGGAATTGTGTTAGAGAAAGAAAGGTTAGAAAATGGAAAAATTCGTTCGTTCTCATTGATCTAAAGCGTTATGAGTGGCGCATGAGTCTATTGACATATATCGTGGTCATAATTCAGTAAGAGTGCTTATCAAGTTGGACTTAAATTGCAAAATATTTAGCATTTTTTTATAATCGTAACACTAAACATGCAGATTGGCGATAAATATCAGACTCCGTGCAAATTAGACGCAGATCAGGATAATTATTGTTGTGTGTAGTTAGACGGAAATTTTTGAAAAAGTAATTCCGCCATTTGTTAACGCCATAATATTATTGTGTAAAATGATAAAAAAGCGTCTCAAATGGTACGTAATATCAAAAATCTATACAGTTTTAGTATTACAAACAAAACAAATTGTGCGTTATTGGTTCAGTCGCTTTCATTCGAGAAATTTTGACCTCATAAATGTATCTCGTGGTCGCCCGGTAAAGAAAGTTGATAATCACGAACAGAAGGCGATAGTAGAAGTGGATTTATCTTAAAATACGTCTGGTCTAGTGTCGACTGGGTTAGAATAAATTAGATCATTTGTAAAAAATGGGTGAAATAAAGAAGCTTGACAAATGAGTATCATGGATTGAGTGAAGCACAGAAGACGTCAGAACCATAGGCACAATTAGCAAAGCTAAGGCAGAGAATCTTACTCATCCACCATATTTTCCAAACCTTGCCCCAGACCTCCTCTTTTCTTAGTTTCGATAACTTTTCATTGGCAAAAATTTCAATTCCGAAGAAGAGTCATCGATTCTCGTGCAGCATTCATTAAAAAAAATAGTATCAACAAACTGCATATAAATGGCAAAAACGGTAGAGAATATCTCGAGCACTAAGACCGCCTATATACCACGCGTGGTTTTAAAAAAAATTAAAAATGGCAAGGATTAGTTAATACTTCAGCTAAGTATTTTAATCAAATATAAACTTTTCGAAAATACCTATTACACGCCTCATAACGCGAAGCGTTATCAGGCAGTATATTACTCTCGACATACCAAGGTCAAGCAATTTTGTGGTCTTAAAAAAAATATCATAACCAAATTGCACTTATACGATAATATGAGTGGCCATATATCAAGAGCACACCCTAATTATTCCGTCTTATATTTTATAAAAAATCATTTTATATCTTTTTTTTTTATAGGAGAGGGGGCAAACGAGCATGCGGCTCACCTGATGGTAAGTAACTACCGCTGCCGATGAACAACTGCAACACCAGGGAGGGAATTGCAGATGCGTTGCCGGCCTTTTAAAAAGGAGTACGCTCTTTTCTTGAAGGTCCCTAAGTCGTATCGGAAAAATCGCTGATGGTAATCGATTCCACAAGGAAGTCGTGCGAGGAAGAAAACATCTTCTAAATCGCACAGTGGTGGACCTCCAATCATCCAAAAGGTGTGGATGGTATCGGGAGTTCTGCCGCGATGTGCGTTCGTGAAATTTGGCGGCTGGGATTAATCCGAACAATTCCTCAGAGCACTCCCCATGGTAGATGCGAAAGAAAATGCAAAGAGATGCAACATCTCTTCGCAGCGCCAATGAGTCGAGCCGATCGGAAAGGACTCGGTCGTCGACGATTCGGGCCGCTCTGCGCTGGATGCGGTCAAGTGGAAGGAGCTGGCACTGGGGAGCCCCTGCCCAGAGATGGGAACAGTATTCCATGTGAGGCCGAACCTGCGCCTTGTAAAGTTGCAGGCGGTGTGCCGGCATGAAATACTGTCCCGCTCTGCTGAGCACGCCAAGCTTTTTAGAGGCCAATTTGGCCTTCTCTTCCAAGTGACCACGAAACTGCACGTCACTCGATATGTCGACGCCGAGGATTCCGATACTGGCTGAGGCAACCAGGAGAGTGCCTTGAAACTGAGGAGATACGACAAAGGGGTTCTTTTTAGCGGTAAACGCGCAAACTTGTGTCTTCTGAGGATTAAACTGGACTAGATTTAGTCGCCCCCAGTTCGAGACTTTGTCCAGCTCGACTTCAGATACAAGTTTGTTCCGGTACTCGGAGACGTTTTCCCGAGAAATATTAGCACGGCCGGTGTATAGAGCATCACCAGTGCTGTCATCCGCATAGCAATGACTGTTACCAGTTAGCAACATATCATTGATATGCAGAAGAAACAGCGTTGGTGATAGCACACAGCCTTGTGGAACACCAGCGTTAATAGGCTTTTAGTCAGAACATGCACCGTCTACAACGACCTTGATGCTCCGATCTGCAAGGAAGCTGGTGATCCAATTGCACAATTTCTCGGGAAGCCCATAGGAAGGGAGCTTCGATAGAAGCGCTTTGTGCCAAACCCGATCGAAGGCCTTCGCAATGTCCAGACTAACGGCCAACGCCTCCCCCTTGGACTCTACTGCCTCCGCCCATCTATGGGTCAGGTAGACCAAAAGATCACCAGCTGATCGACCCCGGCGAAAACCGTATTGGCGGTCATTAATCAGCTAGTGATCCTCAAGGTACCGGATGAGCTGGCAGTTGATAATGGATTCCATTATTTTGGAGAACAAGGAGGTGATCGCGATAGGCCTATAGTTGGACGGGTCTGAGCGGTCGCCTTTTTTAGGGATCGGGTGGACAAAAGCCGTCTTCCATGAATTCGGGACTACGCCTTGGTATCGCTACTTTGATAAAAAATGGTTTGAAAAAAATTTTACGTGGACATCCGGATGTTGATTTTGTATATGGTCACGATAAACCCCAAAAAATCGACGTATCAAGTCCCGGTTTTTTTTATTAGTTTCGCTACAGAGTCAGGTGCCGTTTTATAACTTTGGTGGGCTCATGTTTCTCGATAGTATTATAAGCACGTCGACTTTAACGACAAGTTCTTGCGATGGAAGCCCGGGTGAAGTCAACGAGTTTTCTATTTCTATTCTATTCCATGTTTTTGGCTTAACTCGTTTTACTGCTCTTGGGATTTGAAAACAGTTTGAATAGAAAATGCGCGGATAGAACTCGGTTTTTGTAGTAATTGCGACACTTCTACTTGAAATAAAAATAAATAGAATCTTATTTGGAATTGCTACTTAATTTACCTACAGTGAGAGAAAATTAGTTTGGTCCACCAGGAAAGATAAATGAAATAGGTAAACTCACGGGTAACGGCAGCAGCGATCAACTTCTACTTGGCTTTAACAATATCTTCGGATGTGGAAGGCTTCAGTATTCCTTGATCATACACCTATGTGATTATATAGTCTATCTATACACCTGGTCGACCCGGCACACTCACTACCGCTTAATTATATTGATTTTATTTTGGAAAGTTTAGACAAGAGCAGCCATTACCAATGCAGGTCGTCATCTCGTCGTTACATGTGGGTATCGATTGCGTCGACTCTTTTTGTAGACGCTTTTGTCGTAGGTTAACAGATGGCACCATAACTTTTGTTTTGCGTATAATTGGAAGGAAGGATGTGATAGAAAAGTAAAGAAGGCAAGCCAGTATATGATTCTGTTTTAGTGGAAAAGAGGCAGTCTATCTTAGTCCTCACGGCTGACAACGCATCTGCATTATAATTCGCAAACGAAGATAGATGCAGATGTGTATGGGCCACAGTAACCACTTAACATCAGGTGGTCTGTGTGCTCGTTTGTCACCCTAATTCTATTAAAAAAAAGTTTCCCCCTAATTGAAATAGTTTCAGATTTCATGAGTGATAATAGCAGTTCTCCCTATAAAACAAAATACTTGACCAAATAGAAACTAGCTTAGAAAAACGTACCTAACTATAACATTAACACTTGAATTTGAATTGCATGCCTATTAGAAAGGTATGGTAAGGTAACTATGTAAGGTAGAGAACAAAAAAGCTATAATAATAATTGTGAGAAAAATTTACATTTGTTTTTGTTCTAAGTTTAGTTATATATTATTGATTTAAAGGTAGAAGACCCAGTTTATTTACTGGTCTCATAAGGAGTCATCATCTTCTTCATCAACTCATTCACAGTGCGTAAGGTAACCACGCGCACTAAACCGTCTTTGCCGGGATACACGTTTTAAACTCTACCTGACCGCCACTCTAGTGGTGGAAAATTGCTATCGATAATTAATACAATATCTCCGACATGAATATTTGGTTATTCTCGAAACCATTTCGCACGTTGCTGTTATTTATGGAGATAATTGTGTTACCAAATATGCCATAAAGACTGTGTAAGTTTTTGCAACATCTGCCAGCGGGCCCGAGGTAGAACATATTCGTTACAGAGTTCAGGTTCTGGTAACGACATAAGAGTAAAATAGACCAAAAAATAGTCAGGTGTAAGAATATTAGTGTTGCCCAAATGCAAGAACAAGACGAGTCTTGGTCTTGGTCTTGCGCCAATACACCTGGTCTTGTTCTTGGTCTTCGTATTGCGCTACCAGTCTTGTTCTTGGTCTTGGTCTTGGTCTTGCAGCAAGAGTCTCGCCAGTCTCGCAATTACCTATTAGCCTATTGCTATTTATTAAACGTTACTTTAGATCTTAGAACAACTTAACACAGTAGGTAGATTTTGAGCTTGAATAAATATAACATAACAAATTAATAAATGTCTAAACATTTAATGACAAATTCAAAAAATCAACTAATACCGGATGGGGTTTGACCCCACGACCTAAGCGATCCGTGCCGATGCTCTAACCAACTGAGCTGTCTACCGTGTCTCACGGCCACGGAAGTCAGTGTTTCTATAAAATTACATTTAATAAGCTTACATGTGCTAAAACTTAGTCAAAACATATAAAAAACAAATTAATGACATTAGCTTGACTGTATTATAAAGAACATTATCTGTCTAGAAAGATATTGATAGACCCTTATATGAAATGGAATAAAAGAGTTATACAATTTGCCATTGTGATTATTTGCTACGTGATTATAATATAGTCTATGCACATAGCTGCGTCGACCCGGCACACTCACTAACATCATTCATCATCATTACAGCCTTTCATAAGTCCACTGCTGAACATAGGCCTCCACCAAGGAATGCCACAAAGCACGGTCCTGACCCACCTGCATCCATCGACTTCCTGCATGTGTTATCAGGTCGTCACTCCATCTCGTGGGGGGTCGCCCTACACTTCGCCTACCGGTACGAGGCTGCCACTCGAGAACCTTTCTTCCCCATCGGTTGTCGGTTCTTCGAGCTATATGGCCGGACCACTGCCACTTCAGCTTACTAATCCGTTGGGATATGTCGGTTACTCTGGTTCTACTGCGGATATACTCATTCCTAAGTTTATCACGCAGAGAAACTCCGAGCATAGCCCTCTCCATAGCTCGCTGAGCGACCTTGAGCTTCCTCATACGGCCAGCAGTGAAGGACCACGTCTCAGTTCCGTAAGTCATCACTGGCAACACGCACTGATTCTACAATCTCGTTTTAAGGTTTTGAGGTATGTCTGACGAGAAGATGTGTCGTAGCTTCCCGAACGCTGCCCAGCCGAGTTGAATCCGTCGATTGACCTCTTGGTCGAAGTTGGACTTACCTAGTCGGACTATTTGTCCCAGGTAAACATACTCGTCAACAACTTCGAGCTTAGTGCTCCCTACAACTACCGGCATAGGTGTGACATAGACATTAAACATAATCTTTGTTTCGTCCATGTTCATCTTAAGACCTATCCGTTGGGAGACACTATTGAGGTCATTGAGCATAGTGCTTAGGCCCTCCAGCGATTCTGCCATAAGGACTATATCGTAGTCAAATCGAAGTTGAGTGATAAACTTGCCATTGATTTTAATACCGTATCCTTTCCAGTCCAGAAGCTTGAAAACGTCTTCCAATGCAGCGGTGAAGAGTTTCGGGGATATAACGTCACCCTGTCTTACACCTCTCTGCAATTGGATAGGTTTCGTTCTCTGGTTCTGTACTCGGATAGCAATCGTAGCCCTACTGTACAAGCACTTCAGCACTTCGATATCATCATCATCATCATCATTACAGCCCTTCACAAGTCCACTGCTGAACATAGGCCTCCCCCAAGAAATGCCACAAAGCACGGTCCTGAGCCAGCTGCATCCATCGACTTCCTGCATATCTTACCAGGTCGTCACTTCATCTCGTGGGGGGTCGCCCTACACTTCGCCTACCGGTACGAGGCTGCCACTCAAGAACCTTTCTTCCCCATCGGTTGTCGGTTCTTCGAGCTATATGGCCGGCCCACTGCCACTTCAGCTTACTAATCCGTTGGGCTATGTCGGTTACTCTGATTCTACTGCGGATATACTCATTCCTAAGTTTATCACGCAGAGAAACTCCGAGCATAGCCCTCTCCATAGCTCGCTGAGCGACCTTGAGCTTCCTCATACGGCCAGCAGTGAAGGACCACGTCTCAGTTCCGTAAGTCATCACTGGCAACACGCACTGATTCTACAATCTCGTTTTAAGGTTTTGAGGTATGTCTGACGAGAAGATGTGTCGTAGCTTCCCGAACGCTGCCCAGCCGAGTTGAATCCGTCGATTGACCTCTTGGTCGAAGTTGGACTTACCTAGTCGGACTATTTGTTCCAGGTAAACATACTCGTCAACAACTTCGAGCTTAGTGCTCCCAACAACTACCGGCATAGGTGTGACATGGACATTAAACATAATCTTTGTTTCGTCCATGTTCATCTTAAGACCTATCCGTTGGGAGACACTATTGAGGTCATTGAGCATAGTGCTTAGGTACTTCAGCGATTCTGCCATAAATACTATATCGTAGTCAAATCGAAGTTGAGTGATAAACTTGCCATTGATTTTAATACCGTATCCTTTCCAGTCCAGAAGCTTGAAAACGTCTTCCAATGCAGCGGTGAAGAGTTTCGGGAATATAACGTCACCCTGTCTTACACCTCTCTGCAATTGGATAGGTTTCGTTCTCTGGTTCTGTACTCGGAAAGCAATCGTAGCCCTACTGTACAAGCACTTCAGCACTTCGATATCATTATCATCATCATCATTACAGCCTTTCACAAGTTCACTGCTGAACATAGGCCTCCCCCAAGGAATGCCACAAAGCACGGTCCTGAGCCACCTGTATCCATCGACGTCCTGCATGTCTTACCAGGTCGTCACTCCATCTCGTGGGGGTCGCCCTACACTTCGCCTACCGGTACGAGGCTGCCACTCAAGAACCTTTCTTCCCCATCGGTTGTCGGTTCTTCGAGCTATATGGCCGGCCCACTGCCACTTCAGCTTACTAATCCGTTGGGCTATGTCGGTTACTCTAGTTCTACTGCGGATATACTCATTCCTAAGTTTATCACGCAGAGAAACTCCGAGCATAGCCCTCTCCATAGCTCGCTGAGCGACCTTGAGCTTCCTCATACGGCCAGCAGTGAAGGACCACGTCTCAGTTCCGTAAGTCATCACTGGCAACACGCACTGGTTGTACAATCTCATTTTAAGGTTTTGAGGTATGTCTGACGTGAAGATGTGTCGTAGCTTCCCGAACGCTGCCCAGCCGAGTTGAATCCGTCGATTGACCTCTTGGTCGAAGTTGGACTTACCTTGTCGGACTATTTGTCCCAGGTAAACATATTCGTCAACATCTTCGAGCTTAGTGCTCCCAACAACTACCGGCATAGGTGTGACATGGACATTAAACATAATCTTTGTTTTGTCCATGTTCATCTTAAGACCTATCCGTTGGGAGACACTATTGAGGTCATTGAGAATAGTGCTTAGGTGCTCCAGCGATTCTGACATAAGGACTATATCGTCGGCAAATCGAAGGTGAGTGATGTACTCGTTATTGATGATAATACCGTATCCTTGCCAGTACAGAAGCTTGAAAACGTCTTCCAATGCAGCGGTAAGGAGTTTCGGGGATATAACATCACCCTGTCTTACACCTCTCTGCAATTGGATAGGTTTCGTACTCTGGTTCTGTACTCGGATAGCCATCGTAGCTCTACTGTACAAACACTTCAGCACTTCGATATACCGCCAGTCAACTTGGCACCGCTGAAGGGACTGCAGTACCGCCCAAATTTCGACGGAATCAAAGGCTTTCTCTTGGTCCACATACGCCAGGCATAGTGGCAAATTGTCCTCCTCGGACTTCTGTACAACTTACCGAAGGGTATGTATGTGGTCCATGGTGCTAAAGCCCTTTCGAAAACCAGCTTGTTCGTGTGGCTGGAAGTCGTCAAGTCTGCGTGCGAGACGATTCGTAATGACTCTTGAAAACAGCACGTAGACGCGGCTCAGAAGGATAATCGGTCTGTAGTTCTTCAAGAGAGCGTTGTCGCCTTTCTTGAAGTACAAGACCACCACACTTCTGCTCCACGCTTCCGGTGTAATGCCACCATGGAGGACGGAATTAAAGAGCTTCTGAAGGACTTCCAGTACCGGTTTTCCATCCGCTTTCAGAAGCTCCGCTATAATTCCATCCTCGCCTGGGGCCTTGCCGTTTTTAAGGTGCTGGAGGGCCATTCTAATCTCGCTCAGACTGACGTCCGGGATATCATCGGAATAATGTCGGATAAGACTCGCTCTTGGATCGTTACTCACACACACTCAAAATCTCAGGTGCCCCGGAAACGATGCTGCCACACTCGGTCTTCAGCTTTGACAGTTGGCTCTTTCTGGCAGACAGATCTCTCGCAAAGATTTTGGAGCCTTGGTTCCGCTCGATCGCTTCTTCAATACAAGATGTATTGAAGTTGCGTAAGTCCCGCCGCGTACATTTGGAGATCTGTCTGTTCAGTTGCCTGTATGCTGTCAAATCTGTTGAAGAATGTAGCTTCATCTCCCGTCTAAAAGCCATGAGATTAAGAGTGTTATCGGAGAGTTCTTGTGTATATATAGATAGAATAGAATATAAATACATAGCGTTTCATAAGTTTATGATTTTCACACATTTTCTCAGCACTAGATCGATCATAAAATTGTTTGTAAGTAGTGGTGATAACGACGACGTGGCAGCGTTAAACGATCCACCACTCCATTTCGTCCCGTGATTTCCGCAAGAGTTTTTCTTAGAAATGCCAAATAAACCTTATCGCGTTGACGCCTAACGTAAAATATTATTTTTCTTTCTTTCTTTTTTACTTAATTGTGTGATGAATAAGGTTAATCACAATGAGATGCCTGAGATGATGGTGATCTAAATTCTGTGCCTTTGATATTATTGAGATTGCAGATTAGTAGTGTTTTCTTTTAATTTCTTTTAAAACTGAAGCCCAAGAAATTCTTTATCATAAAAACATATTTTACGCTTACAAATGGTTTATAAAGAAACATACCTGAAACAATTTTTTGTAAGTAATACTTCTACTTGTTTCACTCAGGATATCAAATGTTTAGTGATTGCGCTATCAACATTAAATAAACCACATTTATTAATGAGTAAGTATCTTCTTATAAGAAAAGTATTACAAATGTTACCGACTAGGATTACCTGAGAGATCGTGGATCAAGTAAGAGCATGCAATGAAATCTGCACAGATTTATGTGTCGTGCGTTACCGGCGGCGAGCGGGCAGCTTTATCTTGTTTACGGCCACGCGTCCGGATAGTGGCGTCGCCGTGTCTGCCGGACTAGAATGCTGTGAGGTATCCAGATGTCGGGATTTCGACTGGACAGTCTAAATGGGGTGTTTTATTCTTTTGAAATATTGCTGATTTTAAAGTTTATAATATATTTTATATTTTAATCAAGTTTACAAAATAATATTACTCCTTTCGATCGAGGTCAGCTAAGCATAAACAGCACACATTAGGTATATCTTGATTTGATATTTCTGTACAAGTTAGCGCGGTGATTAGGCATCAGATCTATGAAAACAAATATTTCCATTTTTTGTTCTTAAAGTAACCTGTTATAACCACACGCTACTTTGTAGAAAAATAGGTATTGTCAATATAAGGCTAGTATTTATAAATCCTGTAATTTCTTAAACTTATGTGGTTAACTTACCTCAGCGCGTGATACGTTTGACACAAAGGTATTGTCACAGTTTAACAGTAAGGAAAGCTTTTAAATGATATTGCTTCTTTTCTTTGTTTTCAAAAATTACTGTCAGATTTCCTTTTATAGTAGAATCAATGTAGGTTATCTTGAAGTTTTATCTTTGTTCTATGAATAGTGAGATGAGATGAATAGTAAACGTAAGTATATGATATTGTGTGTACAGTATTTATGTGTCATATTTTTGTCCCTCCTTTCTGATAAAGGAAATAAAATCAAGAATAAAGAAATGAATAAAATATTGAAATTTAGGTACTTTTTGGTAATTTAGATGAGGGGAAGGCCGTAATTTACCATAGTTGCAAAATTAAGAGCAAAAAAATGTTCACTTGCCTTCGCGAGGCACTACGTGTTAGTCATTTCCACCCGAAAAAATGTTGTTAAATTGCAGTAGGAGCATATATGTTATAAATCAGTACATACATATAGTACATTACCTGGTTGATGTAATCTCTGGTAAAAACACCCTTGTATTTAATAATTCCCTTATGACTAGAAGAGGATACTGAATTGATGTCTAAAGTCTTCATTACCCTATAATGGAAAATATATAAAGTATAGGATTCGTGAGTTAATAGATTATACAGATATAGGCCTGCTATAATTTCTTAGAAGGTTCTTAAACAGATAAGTGTGCTCACGATGTTCCATTGCGTTAACTTAATATACCTACATAGGTAACGTAATATATAACTTAATAAAATTCATATACCTATACCATATTTTTTAACATTCAGGGTTTAATCTATTGTTGTCTTATCTTGTACTACAGTTTTTATTTGTTTCATTTTTACGGATTTGGAATGGATAAATATTGTTGATATAATTATTTTTAAACAGTGTAAAGAGAGCATAATATTTTTTAAAGAAAAATCAATTCATATCTTAATATTTTTTATATTTGTACATGTACGTTTTTGTAATTAAGTACTTATAATATATTTTTGCAGCGTTCGTATCATCGTGTGTAATTTTGACATGATTGCCAACAACAGAAAAAAAAACAAAGTGACTTTAAGATGTAGTCTTAAGTCCTTATTAAAACAAACATAATTAGCCGTGAACGTTGCCGAGACAATCTAAAATGAATAAATGAACGGCCCTCAAGCGGTAATTGTGTTAGCGGTCGTTTTAAGGTAATGTTATTTGTACCATGCTTATCTAGTCTTCTCAAACGGCTCTAAAATTGTTGGTTAGGAGGTAGTTAACCCTTGCAGGCGGGGTAGGAGGCGGGAGAAGAGCGGGTCGCGGCCGCGGCGGCGGTCCCGCAATAGATAAAACAGTGATAGAACATGCACCGCACCGCCTCTATGAATAATTCATTAGTTTCAGTTGCCACTTTTGTTGGTATCGGTGGCTTCAACGCTTCACACCGTCAAAAATGTGCGTACCGAGCCCAGTTATTTCCGACCGCACTCTCGCCGACGTCTCGTTAATTTGAAAGCCTTTTTATTCTCAATGTCTAGTAAAGTAAGGCATTCGGGCAGTTATTTGTATGCGTTTTATGAGCAATTTACGTAACTTCCCCAACGGTATGGACTTTGTTTTATTTTTATGTTGTTTAAAACTGTAATATAACTTTCTAGGAGGATCTTAATTTATTGATGATTACAGTCACTGTAAGATATTTTTGGCTAAAATTTGTCTCACCTGTTATAAATAATACT
Organism: Parnassius glacialis; assembly: GCA_033319125.1. NCBI lineage: Eukaryota > Metazoa > Arthropoda > Insecta > Lepidoptera > Papilionidae > Parnassius > Parnassius glacialis. The sequence goes on along the minus strand of JAVANC010000013.1, from coordinate 30,849,562 downwards.
TGTAGTTATCCGAAATAATAAGTTGTTTACGCTCATGAACAAGAATGTTTGGAGAAACATTTGAGGTATTCTATCCAACACCAAACATCATTTGTTTTTTTAACCCTACACGCTACATATACATATATTTTTGATTTTGGTCGTTTTTGGGTGTGAATCAGTGATGAAATTTTGTATCTGACATAGGGAAAATGGAAATGATCGAAGGAATTTTTTTTATAGGATAAAGGTGACAAACGAGCACACAGTCCACCTGATGGTAAGTGGTTGCTGCGACCCATAGACATCTACATCTATCCTCGTTTGCGAATCAAAATGTAGATGCGTTGTCACCCGTGAGGACTAAGATGGAATGCCTCATTTCCAGTAAAAAGGGCCTCCGGCCACCTGCACTCACCAAGCGAAACGCAGAGGCAAATATCTACTTCACGCTGGTATTCTGTGAGGTCGTGGTACCACCCCGGTTCGAGCCGGCCCATCCATGCGACAGCAATTCTGCCGCGTGGCTCTACCACTGTTAAATTATTTATTGGTGAATGGTTCGTAACTTTGAATTAAGAATAAACAGAAGTGAAATTAATACGAAGGTGTATTAATTTCACTTCTGTTTATTCTTATATTCACTTTCACGTTCCATAACGGTTAATTTACCTTATAAAGAAATTGCAATAAATGCAATGTTTATTTTCATTTAGCGATTATGCGTTTTACCGGGGGTGAATAGTGGAGAAGGGTTTCTCAGTTACAATGAGATTTGAGAGATGGTAATAAAGTAGCTGCTTACAAATAAATATCTTTCTGCAGGTTATAGGATTCTTTCCACTTATGAGAGAATATTTTAGGTAGGAGTTATTTCGCGCCAAAACTACACGTAACCGTGTAGTTGTGGCGCGAAATAACTCAGTACCCCATCATCATTCAGTGGGTGTCGTAAGAGACGACAGAGGGAAATAATAAAAAGTGGACAGCAGCATCTACTTGTTAAAAACTCCAATAAAAAACTGCGGACCCGCTAAGCGTGGCAAATATGGCAAATAGGGGCATTATGAGGCAATTTATATATATAAGCGTCAGTAGTCTAATGGCAGGGCGCGGACCGCGAACTCGAAAGGTCGTGGGTTCGAATCCGCCATTCGACTACTGTCGTGAGCCACTGCTAACACAAGCATGTTAAGCTTACCAGAAGTGGTTAAAGGGAATATTAGTAATGTTTAAAAGCATTACTAGTATTTTTAAAAAAAGAAAAGAAAAAATAAAGATCTATGGGGAAGGTCCACATTCAGCAGTGGGTTATATTGGCGATGATTATTATCAGGTAATTTGATGTAGTTTTGTGTTACGGTCTTAACCCTAGCCACTGAAAGAGTTCTAACATATATGATACATTTTAAAATTATTATTAAAATCACCAATAACAGTTGGCTAACCTTATTCACTAAATATTTTCATATTTAACATTATTTAAAGATATTTTATGCTATTATTACTGCTATACTGGTGTTTCAGGAATAAAAAAACTCTACCAAAAAATATGACTGCCTAGTTTATGTCAAAAGCGCAACGGCTGCTCTGGTGGAATTTTGATAGGCTGTCCAAGCTTTGAAGGCCGGGATGGGTCAAAAATCAATCACGTAATTCAGGATAGTAAGCTTGATTATCTCTGGTCGTGTAGGATTGCAGTCTCACCGGATTTTGAGAGTGAGGAAATAGAGAGTACATCTGTGCTTGCGCGCACATTCGTGCTGCTCAGGTGGCTACTCTCCCATGAAACTGGCCGGCGGGACCATAATTTGGTCGTGAGTACATTATTACTAAGATTAACAAGATTACAAAGACCTGAGCTGTGGAAGCTGGTAGGTATTTTCACAGTCCGTGAGCAATCTCGGTTCGATCGCAGGTGGTGATCAGTGGCCGATGATTATATTGGTGAAATTGTTAATTTAAATTTTAAATGCTGATTTAGCACGTGATCGGCGGTGAAGAAATATATTATGTTAAGGAATCTAGCATGTCTGAGGTGTAAAATATTCCTTTATTCGGATTAGTGGTGAGACTGATAGTGCACGCAATTGAGTATAGTTGAAATTAGGTAAGAAACATAATTTTTCTTTTTGGTAATTAACTTAAATATATTTAATAGAAAGAGGATTTTTTGCACTAGAATCTAAGTTCAGTAATCTAATAAATTCAGAGTTCAATAAAACAACTTCACTCAAATTATTTTCTAAAGCATCCCAGAAAGATATGCTGTGCTGAAGGAAATTTGTGGTTAATTAAAGATTTTTTTTATAGGATAGGGTCACAAGCGAGCACACAGTCCACCTGATGGTAAGTGGTTGCTGTGACCCATAGACATTTACATCTGTCTTTAATAAAGAATCAAAATGCAGGTGCGTTGTCACCCGTGTGGACTACGATGCGATGCCCCTTTTCCAGTAAAAAGGGTCTTCGGTTCTCTACACTCACCATACGAAACACAGCAGTGTTAAGCTTCTGTGTTTCTTATGGAAAGTTTCGTAAGAAAAGTTCCATTTTAATTATGTAAAACAGTATAGTCTTAGAATTCATTCATTCATTACGTACAATAAAAACACAACGTTGAATATAGGCCTCCCCCAAAGATAGTCTAATAGAGGGGATATTTGTCACAGTTGCCAAGCTCGACATGAGGGTGGCAACCGCAGTTTTTTATTTTCTAGTTGTTATTAGAAAGACGTTGCTACATATGCTAAGCCTTCTGGTTTGTTTCCCTTCTTCACCCATTGCGACATCCTCGAAACAATAATATGGTAGTGAACTGACACTACAGTGTTTGTCTTAGAATATTAAAATCAAGACAAAAATTTTAACAAAACATTGTAAAAGATGAGTCTGATTTTAATATAAGAGTAACTTTGTTATAGGTACTAGATTGTTAGAAATCAATATACATTGTTCAGTTTATACTGATCATTAAAAGTTTTAAGCTTTTTTAAAAAAAATGACAGACAGGTTAAATGCTTCATTACCTTTTAAGAAATGCGAGGACACCTGTGGCCAGTAGTAGAACGTACTCGTATAAAAACCGTAACTGCACCTCTGAGGGCTAAGGTAGGGTAAGCCTCACAGCCTCACAGAATAAATAATAGTAGTACGTATGAGTACTAGCACTCAATACTCTTTAGAGCGAACTCAGCAGTGCAGGCTGCTATTTGGCGGCAGAAAGCGGATTACAATTTTTTAAGATTTTTATTCTATTATTGATATTATGTTATTGATATTGCATGCCGAGCGCAAAGCGCGTGGGTATGTTCTACTAACGCCTAAAAATCAAATTTCCACCGTTTTGTCGCATGAAATCGTATCCAGCAATCATATTATAAATATAAATGATATAAAAAGCACATTGTTAGAAAGATAAATGATTGTTGAACTTATTAATATAATTTTTAAATCGATTAATTGCTATTTTTAAATAAAAAAAGGGGTTTTAGTGGCTTATGGTGTGGATTTAGCATGTCCCCCAAGGCTTGTAAACACTATAACTTTTGAAAATATTTATTTATTTATTTATTTTATTTATACACTTTATTGTACTAAAGGTACAAACGGCGGACTTAATGCTATACAATTGTTTAACTAAATCTATTTTTTAATCTCTTCATCTATCGTGTGGGAAGCCACTGACTGTAAATGGCAGTGTAATTTTGTTTTGTTTAGCTATAATTAATTTTTTTCGGCTCGAAAATGGCGAAATTTTCGTTGATTTGGTAGCCTCGTATAAAATTATTTCTGTAAATGGGGAGCTACAGCCACAGAGTAGTTTACTTACTAACTCAGTTCGCCATCGCCATAGATAACTGTATATATCTGTTCGCCGCATTAGCTTGCTACATTTATATTTATCTATGGTTCGCCGTCAGTCGCCGTCGTGAGTGGACATTATTTCGGTTGTTTGCAGCGGCTCAAAAAGATCGCTGTACAAATACACAATATTCGAATAACCAAATTTCTTAAATACTTGATTATAATAATAATAAAAGATTTTTTTATTATAATATTTTAAAAGCACAGAATAAATAATAGTAGTACGTACTAAAAGTAAGTAGTATCAATTTTTTTGTCATGGGTGAAATTTTCATGGTTTTCGAGGGTGTTGAAACCGATAGGGTTGTCGAAATGTAAATCCAAGATGGCGGCCGCAATAAGTATCAATTTTTTCATAATAGGTGTAATTTTCATGGTTTTCGAGGGTGCTGAAGCCAATAGTGTTGTCGAAATGTAAATCCAAGGTGGCGGCTGCAATAGGTATAATTTTTTTCATCATGGGTGTCATTTTCATGCGTTTCGAGGGTGTTGAAGCCGATAGTGCTGTCGAAATATAAATCCAAGATGGCGGCTGAAGTAGGTACCAATTTTTTCATCATGGATTTCATTTTCATGGTTTTCGAGGGTGTTGCAGCCGATAGTGCTGTCGAAATGTAAATCCAACATGGCGGCTGCAATAAATATCAATTTTTTCATCATGGGTGTCATTTTCATGGGTTTCGAGGGTACTGAAGCCGATAGTGCTGTCGAAATGTAAATCCAAGGTGGCGGCTGCAATAGGTATAAATTTTTTCATCATGGGTGTCATTTTCATAGGTTTCGAGGGTGTTGAAGCCGATAGTGCTGTCGAAATGTAAATCCAAGATGGCGGCTGCAATAGATATCAATTTTTCATCATGGGTGTCATTTTCATGGTTTTCGAGGGTGCTGAAGCCAATAGTGTTGTCGAAATGTAAATCCAAGGTGGCGGCTGCAATAGGTACAATTTTTTTCATCATGGGTGTCATTTTCATGCGTTTCGAGGGTGTTGAAGCCGATAGTGCTGTCGAAATATAAATCCAAGATGGCGGCTGAAGTAGGTACCAATTTTTTCATCATGGATGTCATTTTCATGGTTTTCAAGGGTGTTGAAGCCGATAGTGCTGTTGAAATGTAAATCCAAGATGGCGGCTGCAAAACATATATCAATTTTTTCATCATGGGTGTCATTTTCATGGGTTTCGAGGGTGTTGAAGCCGATAGTGCTGTCGAAATATAAATCCAAGATGGCGGCTGAAGTAGGTACCAATTTTTTCATCATGGGTGTCATTTTCATGGTTTTCAATGGTGTTGAAGCCGATAGTGCTGTTGAAATGTAAACCCAAGATGGCGGCTGCAATATATATAAATTTTTTCATCATGGGTGTCATTTTCATGGGCTTCGAGGATGTTGAAGCCGATAGTGCTGTCGAAATGTAAATCTAAGGTGGCGGCTGCAAGGGGTATCAATTTTTTCATCATGGGTGTCATTTTCATGGGTTTCGAGGGTGTTGAAGCCGATAGTGCTGTCGAAATATAAATCCAAGATGGCGGCTGAAGTAGGTACCAATTTTTTCATCATGGGTGTCATTTTCATGTTTTTCAAGGGTGTTGAAGCCGATAGTGCTGTTAAAATGTAAATCCAAGATGACGGCTGCAATAGATATTAATTTTTTCATCATGGGTGTCATTTTCATGGGCTTCGAGGGTGGTGAAGCCGATAGTGCTGTTGAAATGTAAATCCAAGAGGGCGGCTGAAGTAGGTACCAAATTTTTTCATCATGGATATCATTTTCATGGTTTTCGAGGGTGTTGCAGCCGATAGTGCTGTCGAAATGTAAATCCAACATGGCGGCTGCAATAAATATCAATTTTTTCATCATGGGTGTCATTTTCATGGGTTTCGAGGGTGTTGAAGCCGATAGTGCTGTCGAAATATAAATCCAAGATGGCGGCTGAAGTAGGTACCAATTTTTTCATCATGGGTGTCATTTTCATGGTTTTCAAGGGTGTTGAAGCCGATAGTGCTGTTAAAATGTAAATCCAAGATGACGGCTGCAATAGATATTAATTTTTTCATCATGGGTGTCATTTTCATGGGCTTCGAGGGTGTTGAAGCCGATAGTGCTGTTGAAATGTAAATCCAAGAGGGCGGCTGAAGTAGGTACCAAATTTTTTCATCATGGATATCATTTTCATGGTTTTCGAGGGTGTTGCAGCCGATAGTGCTGTCGAAATGTAAATCCAACATGGCGGCTGCAATAAATATCAATTTTTTCATCATGGGTGTCATTTTCATGGGTTTCGAGGGTACTGAAGCCGATAGTGCTGTCGAAATGTAAATCCAAGGTGGCGGCTGCAATAGGTATAAATTTTTTCATCATGGGTGTCATTTTCATAGGTTTCGAGGGTGTTGAAGCCGATAGTGCTGTCGAAATGTAAATCCAAGATGGCGGCTGCAATAGATATCAATTTTTCATCATGGGTGTCATTGTCATGGTTTTCGAGGGTGTTGAAGCCGATAGTGCTTTCGAAATGTAAATCCAAGGTGGCGGCTGCAATAGGTATGAATTTTTTCATCATGGGTGTCATTTTTATGATTTTCGAGGGTGTTGAAGCCGATAGTGCTGTCGAAATGTAAATCCAAGATGGCGGCTGCAATAGATATCAGTTTTTCATGATGGGTGTCATTGTCATGGTTTTCGAGGGTGCTGAAGCCGATAGTGCTGTGGAAATGAGAAAAGAGGGCGGCTGAAGTAGGTACCAAATTTTTTCATCATGGATATCATTTTCATGGTTTTCGAGGGTGTTGCAGCCGATAGTGCTGTCGAAATGTAAATCCAACATGGCGGCTGCAATAAATATCAATTTTTTCATCATGGGTGTCATTTTCATGGTTTTCGAGGGTACTGAAGCCGATAGTGCTGTCGAAATGTAAATCCAAGGTGGCGGCTGCAATAGGTATAAATTTTTCATCATGGGTGTCATTTTCATGGGTTTCGAGGGTGTTGAAGCCGATAGTGCTGTCGAAATGTAAATCCAAGATGGCGGCTGAAGTAGGTACCAATTTTTTCATCATAGGTGTAATTTTCATGGTTTTCGAGGGTGTTGAAGCCGATAGTGCTGTCGAAATATATTTAAAATACTTAAAGTAGTTTAAATACATTTCGACAAAAGATCCGTATAATCATGCTATACGTTATTTTTAATGCGAAGGCATGCTCAATTGGATTTACCAATATTTTTTATTATATTATTATAACTATTGTTGTTATTCTATTATTTATATTTTGTTATTGATATTATATTATATTATTATTACTATTGTTGTTATTGTATTATTGATATTTTGTTATTGATAATTTATTATATTATTATTACTATTGTTGTTATTCTATTATTGATATTTTGTTATTGATATATTATTATATTATTATTACCATTATTGTAATTCTATTATTGATATTTTGTTATTGATATTTTATTATATTATTATTACTATTGTTGTTATTCTATTATTCACATTTTGTTATTGATCTTTTATTATATTATTATTACTATTGTTGTTATTCTATTATTGATATTTTTTATTGATATTTTATTATATTATTATTACTATTATTGTTATTCTATTATTGATATTTTGTTATTGATATTATATTATATTATTATTACTTTGTGGTATCTATAAAGTTTTTTCATCTGGTTGGGCAATATAAATATATAATTGTAAATAAACATGGTAAACGTACGTAAATATCAATTAAATAAAATAAATACTTAAAAAATACATAAATATATAAAAATCCAACCAGATGGAAGACCAAGCAGGGGAGACCAAACAGCCGAGGGTTAGGAGGAAAGGGAAAGAAACCGGCGGACGATGCGGGCGGTATCGAGGAGCACCGCCTTCTGCATTTGAGCATGGAGCGGTCCGTCACGGAGTCCCAGTCGCCTCAGATAACCCAAGAGGCTGACTGGGATTAACCCGTTCGCAGAGACGACTACAGGTATAATTTCGGTTGGCAAGCCACCCCACATGTCGGTTACCTCGTGAACCAGGTCCAGATATTTTCTTAGCTTATCTGTTTCGGCTTTCACGAGGTTCTCGTCATAAGGAATGATAATGTCGACCAAAAATATCCTTGACTGTGCCCGATCCATCAGTACAATATCAGGCTTATTCGCGAGAATAGTCCTGCCTGTGACGGCTTCCGGCAAGTACTTATAATACGGCAGTTTCCGATCCACGACACCGTATTTCAGAGCGAGCTCCTGGTGTAGAAACCTGGCTACTATGTTGTGCCTGCGCAAATACTCAGAGTTAGAAAGCGCCGAAAAACCGGAGATAACATGCCTAAGTGACTCACCGGGATGGCGACAAGCTCGACAGATGTCGACGGTGCCATCCTTTAGGATGTATCTCCGATAATTGTTGGTCTTAATAACCTGATCCTGTATTGCACAGACAAAACCCTCGGTTTCCCCAAAGAGGTCACCGAAACGTAGCCAATGGAGGGAGGCGACTGTGTCTACGAAAGGTTCATGTAGAGCCTTGTAGAACCTCCCGTGGAGCTCCTTCTCCTTCCATACGGTCTCCCGGTCGGAAATGCTCTGTACTGCCGGGTCTTGCCATTGCTCGTCGGCTAAGGATAGAGGGGTAAGTCCTTTATTACAAGAAATAACGTCCCTATAGTATGGATCATCCGCTCTCGTCAGAAAGTAATTACGGTGGCTGCACACTTCGCGATTATGCATGGTAAGCGCGCTTAAAATGCCGCGTCCACCATGCTTCCGCGGCAAGTACAGCTTCATTACTGACGATCTCGGACGATGCATCCTGTGGGACGTCATAATAGTGCGGACTTTTCTGTCCTGAGCGTTCAGTTAGGTCTGAGTCCACCTGAGTATGCCAAAGATATACATGAGAACAGGCATGATCCAACCGTTATATGCGTGCGTCTAAACTGACTGTTTTATACCCGCCTCATTGACACCGATGTTCTGTCACATACCCAGGTATCGGTATGTTTCAGCCTCGGAAAGGTTCCTTATGTTGATGGGCATAGACTTATCTATGCCCTCAGAGTTAGCAACCCTTCCCCTTTCAACATGGAGGACCGCACACTTATCCGTCCCCAGCTCCATTCTAATAGAACTACTAAAATCACAAGTGATCTTTAGCAGCTCCATAAGATGGGAGCGACTGGAGGCGAATAATTTGAGATTATCCAAATAGAAAAGGTGGGTCACTTTTGTACCTCCTTTCCGAAGCTGAAATCCCCTCCCGGAGTCCTCCAGTAAGGTACTGAGAGGGTTCAGCGAGAGGCAAAACTAGATTGGACTCAAACAATCGCCATGGAAGATACCCCTTCTTATCCTTATGCGGCTTTCCGCATCCGTCATCCGCTCGACTAGATGACAAAGGACTGTACTCCACTGCCCCATACATTGCCCGAGGAAGTCTCTAACTGTACAATCAACCTTGTACAGCTCGAGGACCCTCTTTAGCCATGTATGGGGCACCGAGTCGAATGCCTTTCTATAGTCTATCCAGGCGGCGGAGAAGTTCCGACAGTTGCGTTTAACCACTTTGCGAATGACCGCGTCAATGAGGAGTGGTTCCTTGGTTCCACGACCACCGCCCCGGCATCCATTTTGAGCACGTGACATCACCTGGTTTAAATCCAGGTGACGAATGATTCGCGTACGCAAAATGGATGTCAGTATCTTATATATGATGGGTAGACACGTAATGGGGCGGTATTTGCTCGGATCTGTGGAATCCCGGTCTTTAGGAACCAAATGAGTGATCCCGGTAGTGAAGAGGCTCGGAAGTGACTTTTGGTCGAGAGCCACTTGAAACTGTCGGGCGAGCACAGCGTGACACACCACGCACCCCTTCAGCCAGTAGTGATGCAGTCCGTCGAGTCCCGCACTTTTCCAGTTCGGGGCCCTACGGACCGCCTCAGCTACGTCATCCGGCGTTATGATGATGGTGTCCATGGGCGTAACATTCGCACACTGATTCTCCTCAACTTCCGTCCGAGGGCCCTCGCTGTGGTTTACAGGCTCTGACCACCGGCCGCGCCAGAATGCGACAGTGTCGGCCTGATTCGGTGCTGGGCCCGTTCCCCGTACCATTGGCCGCTCCATAGATTCATAGAGCCTCTTCTGATCACTCTGGAAGAAACGATTCTGGTTGAACCGTGTCGACCTCTCGGTATATCGCCGAATCCGCTTCCCCCAAACAGCGATTCTCTGCTTCAGGTAGTCTATGCGCTCCGTCAGTTTTTGCGTTAAATCCGGCTGGGACAAACTGATATTTTTCCCAGCAAACGCCATCCTGACGGTGCGCGCAATTCTCGGCCTATTATTGCCCGACCTGAAGCTTATCAGTCTGCCGATGAGGGCCCTTGCCTTTGCAATGCGTTCCTCAATCCTTCTTCTCCAGGCTGGGATAGCGCTACTTTGCCTAGTAGCGCGTCCAGCCATGGGAAGTTTGGCACCAATAATACGGCAAGCTGCCAGTGCAGCACTAAAGAGAATTGAGTCCGTCTTGCAAAGGTCCCGGCTGGCTTCCAAATAGGTCACCAGCATTGGGTTAAGAGCCCTAACGACAGCCCGATTCCGCTTGCTTAAGGGTATGCGGGGAAGTCGCGGTCGATTTTCGAGAGGCGTACTGCGCGTTTCCAAAATAGCCTCTTCCAATGTACTCCTCAATTGCTCTAGTTCTAGTTCCTGGGCGACTGTTCCATCATCGTCTGAACCAACTACAACTGAAAGATTCACGGCGGCATCCACGTTTGCTGGTTGCTCTGCAACTTGTGGCGCCGCATCCTCAGCTGTAGCATTTTCATTCGATGATGGTACAGCCTCATGTCGTAACCGTTCGAGTTCGGTGCTATCAAATATGTTTGAGCGCAAGATATACCGAACTCGGTCTGCCAGGCTTTGCTCGGTGACGGTTATAGAGGCTCCAGCTCAGCAAAAAGTCGATGCATCCTAGCCCGATATGCAAAACCTCCAGTTTCTCTCCCCTTTGCCCTAAAATACGCCCGCAATGCGGTGCTGTTCATCTTCATTGACCAACGCATTTCAATTCCACCAGTGGCGGTTGCTGATTGCTGGGCCCGCGAAGGCCCTGCCGACACCAAGCCAGCTGGTGGGGATGAAGGATGCGAGGGGCTGCTGGGTGGTCGTGCAGCTCCTTGAGCTTGGCTGGTGGTTCGCATGCTGTCGCATCCAGCGCCAGCTCCAGACGCGCCCAGGCGACCTCCAAATAGCGGCCTTTTGCGCAATCTTTTTAATTCCATCATCAATTTACTGGGCGTCAGTTAACGGGAGACGCCCAAACCCGGTACCGTTTCATGGTGAGGCCATGTGCACAAGCGGGCCTTTGTACCTTCAATTTTGCCGAGGCACATCGCTAACACCTCTTGGCAAGGTTCTGACTGACTACGCTGACGTAGCAGTTTTGTTACGTCAGCTGGTGATAGGGTCGTCATTTCCCTACGCCACTTTAAGTGAAAGTAAAATCAAAACTCTCATTTCAAGCCCAACAAATTATAGTGCACGTGTAAAGCTGTAAAAGCACCGTCCTTATTATTACTATTGTTGTTATTCTATTATTGATATTTATTATATTATTATTACTATCTGGGCTATCTATAAAGTTTTCTCATCTGGTTGGGCTGTATAATTATATAATTGTAAATAAAATGATAAACATACATAAATATCAACAAAATAAATTATTATTACTATTGTTATTATTTTATTATTGATATTTTGTTATTGATATTTTATTATATTATTATTACTATTATTGTTATTCTATTATTGATATTTTATTAAGATAACCTTCTTCTTTAAGTTTAGATATTAGGGACGTTAAAGTAAATGCACTATATAGTATGTTTGGTGGTTAAACAATCGTTTAAGTTTTAACGATAAATTTCCTAGACACTTAATTTTATGAGAACACGCAAGAGCTAATACTTAAGATGCAAAAACCGTTAACCGTAGCTATATTCGCGCGCCTCACGCTCCCCTGCGGTATCCGCCATAATTTACGATCATCCCAAAAAAATCCCGGGATTATTTTTATTCGATAACAATAAAGGCGCCACAGACAAGAAGCAGAGGGTTACCTTTATTATCACTCAGTGAAGGACGGTGCTTTTACAGCTTTACACGTGCTACTATAATTTGTTGGGCTTGAAATGAGAGTTTTGATTTTACTTTCACTTAGAGTGGGCGTTCAATGTCATAACACAATTTGCTTGTTATATTATATTCAGTGTTCCATGCCAAATTTAGCAAAAGGATACATTTGCAGAAAAGGGCGATAAGCAATTTATTACCTATATCAACAGGAATCTCTTAAATAATATTTTGGCGAAATAAAATATTAACTTTGGCCTTCCAGTACATTTTCGAAAATTTAAAGTGTGTACATAAAAACAAAAGTAGTTTTAGTAAAAATAGTGATAGGTATACAATCTGTATATACTAGGAACAGGCGCAAGCTACTTACTTGATTCCAAAGAGTGAGTAATTAATTCACGGGGAAAAGTAAATTACCCATGTTTTTACAAGTCCTAGAAAAATTGCAGGGTTATTTTTGTTTTACTTTTTGATACATCAGAAGTGAATTTTTTTTAAAAATAAAACGGGTATTTTTTAAATTATTATGATATATACTTACTTAACAATAACCTAGGTGGTTAGGTTATAAATAACGTGATCGCTACCATGCTGTTTCTAAACGTTTTATAAAGGAGAAGGAGACTTCTCCATACATTCTTGGGCCCAAGTGTTAACAAGATGAAAGTAGGACCATTTGAAAGCGTATATATAAACAATTTATAGCTGAAAATCTAGCAAGATTTGTCAATCTAGGAACTCAGTTATTGTAGAATAAGTAAAAGTGAGATTATCTATTACCTACACTATAACTGATTTTTTCATTGTTATTACACTGTAACAAGTCATTTTTCACTATAATTACTTAAAGATATAATAGCAGGATCAGTATAAAATCACCAAAAGAAAGCTGTGGTTAATAATGAAACAAAATGGTGAAACTATTAACGAAAGTTAAAACAACAACAACTAAGTGAAATCAGGGATATCGATCCAAGATCGATTACTTGAAATATTGTTGTAACTGTTACTTGTTGGAATTTTGATATTTTGTATTTTTATTATTATTTTATAGATATGTACGCAATTTTTCATCTCCCTAGTTAACACAGAAAAATAATCGAAAATAGATATGAAAACGCTCGTTTCAAATCGTATCAAAAATCCGTCTTTTTCTTTTAAGTGAAGAACTGTCAAGTCAAGTTTCAAAATAAGAAGATTTCACTAGTGTATTCTTTATGGTAATCGATTTATTACCATAAAGAATACACTACAGTCGATTTTCTAACTTATTTCTTATTTTTTTGTTTTTTCGAATTCTAGATTGTAAAAAGAGCTACTTTTTTGTATTTCACTTTATAAAAATATGACCAATTTTTTAAAGTATAAACCAATTAGTTAACTTCAGGCCCAAAAATCCCATTCTCCTTTAATTGTACAGTATTGTAAATAATTATTAAGTGTCTCACTGGGTTAATTAGCTGGTGAGTGGTAAAATTATTCTCTATTTTATTTCACCGGAATCATTTTAGTGACTTGTGTAAACTCTCTGTCTGACTATGATATTACATACATTATAAGAATCTAATCTATATATATACTTGTATTATTGACTATAATGACTTGATACCTTAAGTTAAATAATTTTTTAATTTTTTCATTGTCCTAGTTATAGCTATTATGAAATGAAAACAACGTATTAAAACACGTTTTGGAAAGACTTAAGGTTGGGCACGTCTATCTCGGCTGCGTTGGATTAGGCGGGACGAAAGTGATCCGTTATAATTTCTAGAGTGGACAGTAACGGCTGGTACGCACAGATTAGCCCCTTCGATAAACAATAGCATTAGTATGCGGGAACGCGTTGACCGGCGCCGATCGGCCTGCCCGTGCTCGGATTAATTTACCTCCTGGAAATTATAGGGGCCCCTATGTGGAGCGTAACGAGATGGTCGCATTCACTAGTCCGGATAATATTGCTTTGTTTTCACCGGCGCTTGCACAGTCAATTTATCTTAGCTCGATACATAAAGATGGGTTATCTATAAGTTACTGAGCTTTGTGTACATTACGCCACGGTCTTTGTATATACAATACGCTTTAGTATTATGTTCGCTACTGCGTTTATAAAATAAGAAATATTATTATTGCTGAAGTTTTTTTTTATATTTTAATACGCAAATAAATATTAGACAGAGATAAAATGTAAGAAGTTTTTGAGAAAATGTTATCATCCTCATCATCTTTACAGCCCTTCACAAATCCACTCCTGAAGATATACCTGCCCAAGGAATACCAAAAACACGATCCTGGGCTAATATAATGCATATCTTCAGAAAATACGTTTACGTTTTTAAATTACAAATTGTTTGGTCCATTATAAGGTAACTATTATATACGTTCAACAGGTGCTCTAGGGCGACCAGTCCAGTAAGGATTGATTATAAGATTGGTGTAATCTTATACAAAACGTAGAAAATGTCCTCCAGAACAAATTTCGGTCACGGTGACCAGTCTTAACGAACTAACCATGTCTCCGCGCAGGATCCATCCGCTCCAGGATGGAGGAGAGAATCAGGTGCAGGACGTACGGCTTTACGTGCTTTCCGGTGCAAAGTTGGCGAGTAACGAAGTTCCAGGAAGCCAAGAAGAATCCACGAGAATTTCTGAAAGATAACTGATTCGGGATTCGAACCCAGGAACTCATGATCAGCAACCGCATTAACGCCCACTAGAGCTGTTTTTTTTTTTTTGTAGATGTGATTTATTAATAGTCTCGGGTTCAAAAAAGAGGTTTTGTCGCAAAAGAAAGTCTTCGCGAAATTGGACATTCCATGCTTTATATTTTAATTCGCATATTTTCCGCGAGACTTCTTTATTTAAGCAAACTGTACTTAAAAACCTAAATATGAACTACTTTTTGCAATAAAACGGCACAACCGGCCACATGTCCCCGAAATATATTTGTAAAAATTATACAAGGAAATGTTTATGTGCTTGACTGATCGACTTTTAATTTTGTTTACAATTTGGTCAACAAATTGACCGATGGCGGGACTAGAATAACATAAGTAGCTATTCATCCACTTAAGGAAGGCCGGTGTCGATTATTCAATGTCAATTCAATATAAAATATTACTTCTTGTTCGTTCGTAACTAGCGCTTTGCTGCACATTCCCTCTTCCATGGATTCGCGTTATCCTTACACACTAGAGGTGGATTAGCTACTACCTTTACCTAAGTAAGTACTAGTACCGATACTGAACTGCGATGTACTAGTCATGCGATCATTAAAGTCTTTGTACATGTATGCGTTCTGCGATCTGTCGCCATTTTTGATAATTTATATTAAGCTTAATATTTTTATATTTTATGTTTATTTAAATTTATAAAATTAAAAGATACTTTTAATGTTATTAACATTCCCAATAACTACTTTAAGTAAGCTTAAAATGCTTGGATTAGTGATTCACGACAGTAGTCCAATGGCAAATTCGAACACTTGACTTCTTTAAGTTCGCAGTCCACATCCTTAACCAACTACTGCCATATTTTATTCATCTGACATTGTAAAATCTTCAATTCTGAAGCTCTGAGATGTCGTATTTTGTTACATCATATAGATAGCTCTTCAACCACGACAAACGGACTATTACTTTGCCACGGCGTATAAGACAAGTTATACTATTCTTTAAGAATACTTGAACCAACCGAAAGAAATCAATTCAAATTGTAATTATTTTTATATAATCATTTCTTTATTTAAAAAAACTCATTGTGAAGAATAGTTTTACTCACTCATTAATATACATATGTACATTATATTACAAAACAAAATGAAAACAAATAATCAGATTAATATCCAATATAATTTATTTAGTGAAGTGGTACAAAAAATTAAGAAACTTTATAAAAGTCAACTCCATAATTTAAGGGTGATTTCAACGGAAGGCAATAAGCGTTAATTTTATTTGGTCCCCCGTGGTGTCCGGTTCTGACGGAAGTAAATGCACGCCTATCGTGTTGCCGATAAGTAATGAGCCCGCTAGTACAAACGTGACAATTATGATAAAAGGTTACATGGTATTGACTCTCGTTAAATGGATTTTAAACTTGAAAATATTCTGGTAAGGTTTATTGTATATTTTATTGAGAGTCCGTTTTACGAATTACATTTATTACTATTCTATTACCTATATAAGTAGTTAGAGATACATGTGATTGTAATCATAAAAACAACTGGCTACAAGTTTTAATTAAGTATATTAAATTAATTTTTGGTGTGTTTTGAAATTTATGAATATTTTGTTTTGATTTGTTTTATATAATGTACACATAATATATTCTATGGATATGAATCTAGATAGATTTATGCACTGTCGCTATGTTGAATTTAGCCACTAGCTTAGCTATCTGTAAAGATTTCTTTAGAGGCTCAATGTCTAAGTAATTTTTTCAGGAGGCCATGTCCTAGTAGTACAGACAATATGAAGTTATATCAGTATACAATTTGTAGTCCAACGGGTTTAGACTTACGTACAGATCGAGGGCCAGTCTTTAATTCTTATGACGTTTAGTTTAGTTTCGTCAAATGCTGGCTTTGACACTCCGTCTGGTACTAAAAGCATGGGGTTGCCTGGTATTTTTTGACCTTCGACAACTGAATTCGTCGCTAACACCGCAGAGAGGCGAAACTTAATTAAAAAAAAATACTGGAGAGCAAGAAAACACTTATTATTCCTCGATTACCTACTAGCTTTTTTCATCAGAAAATTAATCTTATTTGTCGTTTTCCATTAAGTATTTATTTCCATATCCGTTAAGTATTTATTTTTCTGATGAAAAAAAGCTAGTAAACGGGGAACAATAAAATGTTCTCTTGATCTCCTGTAATTATTTGACAAAATTGAGGTTCGCCTCTTTGTGGCGTCAACGACGAATTGTTGGTGTACCTGGCGATAATGTGATATACAAACATACGGATGATGCCTAGCGTTTTCTTCAACGCCCCACATCACGTAATTTAACAATCACTGTGAAAAGTACCAAATAAAAATCGATTGAACTTTCCTACAATTAAACGCATTTGAAATTAGAAGTCCAGAAAAAATATTTTTTTAAATTAATCATCATACTATAGTTATAAATATTTAATATGAATGTACGCTTCTAGTTCAATATATTGATCGAAAAAGAAAAAATCTTAATTTATTTCTTAATGTGAGGCAGTTATAAAGTCAAAGCCCAATAAATAAAAAGATAATTTGGTTCTAGATTTGTGGCAAGCGATGCGTACCGTAATGTGTTCTTTACATCAAAAACACATTTAAAAGAAGTTAGATTGGCTTACGGGAGTTGGCGAGCGGCCATACGTAGTTGGAGCCTCTTCGGCGCCCTAAAAAGCCAACCCCTAATCTACAAAAATCCGCCGCATATTGTTTGCAAGCATTTTGGTCCATCAAAATATGATGGATGAAAACTCTCTGTGCATAAATTATATTGATGGAATAGGCCAAAACGACATTTTAATGCTAATCTTGTTCTTGGAATTTTTAGCACATATTATTTTAATATGCGACTTGTGTAATATAAATTCCTACACTTAAAATATAATTTTGACATTTGAGACCTGAAGCCAGGCGTTATATCGAGGCGTTACAGGGCGTGGGTTCAAATCCCACACGGAAGAAGGCCATACACAGTGTGGCCTGCAAATAATTATTTAAATTTAGGCACAATCTTCATTGTCACAATAATTACAAATAATTATGGTGCCGGCTAAATTATATAAGCGCATCAGTAGCATCAGCCTTACGGCTTCATCAGTGTCCATTATATAATTAAAAAAAAATTGTAAACAAATAGGTACATATGTCATTATCCAATTTCAACACGTGAAATGATCACCCTAAGAATCAAATTGTGATCTTTTTGTGTTTTAAGTGCATTTTTGCAAAAAGATACATATTTGTAGTTCGTTCATTTTTAGTGCCTGCAGCCAATGATTAAAATCTTTTGTCGATGGCAGTTTTCCGACACAATTTTCAATATCGGATTACTATCATATTAGGATGACCGCCCTTTCGAACTAAAAGTTATTAATCTTCATTACGTTGGTGGTAAAACGTTTGTTTAATCATCAAGTAAAAAAAGGAATTTCTAGTGTTTTGATTCAGTCTTAAGTGCTTAATTTACAATCAAAATAATTATCAAAGCTAAAATTGTAAACAGGAAGAAGAGGTTTAACTTGATTAAAACAACATTTTTAAAACAAGCTTTATTTTGTTTATAACCTATTCATTCACAAAATCGTACGTATAGTTACGTAAGGAGGTTTACAAATATTATATTTCGTACAATGCACATTTTGAACAGTCAAAACACTGTTATTAAAAACACACTCCATTACTTTGGCTTAAAGGATATATTTACATCAATTTTAACTATGCAGCTTACTTCTTATACTTAGCAATTTGGCAACATGTTAAATATAACATTAAAGTTAATACATCATCTATTTAAAATTTTAATTGACAGAAGAAAGTTGGGATAACGTGATAAATTAATGCTAAATAATATTTAAAATACGTTAGGATGAACAAAAGACGTGTTCATGTGAACCACCGAAAATTTAAGCAACAAAGTTTCGCACTGCAAACAATTTGGGTTGCTAAAAGATACAAATATATAAGTTAGCGTAGGTCAAAGAGATTTAAATATATAGATATACTACTACTTAAATGTCTTTGGCGTAGGCGTTCTACATTTGAAAGAGTACGATCTGTCTTATTAATTGGAACATATGGTTGAGGGAAGTTAAGCACTTCACTCAAATTATTAAACAATTAAAAACTGCTATATTTTTGTGTTATTTGTAGATATCTTTTATTACCTATATATTAGCTAGGATAAACAAAACTATTTTTTCATTTGATTAATATTTTTAGTGCTGCTATTTAACTCAAATCATTTATCACAGCAAACATGATGCTTAGAAGCTCATAAAGTAAGTTGCTAAGAGGATATTTTTTTCAGTCTTACGCTACATTTTAAACCGTTGATTTGTGTGCACTTTATATTATATTAATACATGTGCATGTGAGTTTAGGTATCACGGTCCAGTAGATTTAACAAATAAACATAGGTAAGGCGCTAGTAAACAAAGTTTGGATAGTATTCAAACAAAAGAAATCTTAATTTTTAAATCTACTGCACCGTGCACATAATATAATTAATATTCAAGGAACTGTTATACATTATTATAAATATAATTAATAACAATATTTATACATAATTATAATTTTTGTATGACATATAAAAACAACAGGTGACGTAATTTTAATAGAGGTGTCAAGATTGTGAGTGACGATTTGCTTACTACCTATAATTATTACTAAGTATATTCTAAATACCTGTTTCCAGAGACTGATGAAAAAAAAAACAAATATAGAAAGTGCTTTAACACGATTTTGAAAGTTTATATTTAACTTAAAATATCAGAATTCCATTGGAATTAATTCAAAAAACCCTTTACATTTTGTTATATCATAATTTATAACGATTTTATAAAGATAATACAGGCCGAAATAATTATTTTATAACAGATAACCATTTAAAAATTCTTCGTGTTACGTGAAAGATTAATTGAGCGATAGAATATTGTTGACCACAAGAATGACATTTAATAAATCATCGTCAAGGTAAGTTTAAGTTAGTCTTATTTAATTTTACAATCCGGCTTTTGTGAAATGTTTTAAAAAAATGAAAAATAAATGTTGTTATTCTTTATTACATTTTAACGTATTTCCATAAAGATTCTAGAGAACAAATAAAAAGAGATTTCTGGAGACATCAATATTTTTAATTAAATAAATTGAAATAGATATAACAAAATTAAAACCCATGGATGGCTTCTCCTCCAATCTGCGTCGCCTGCAAGAATAAATTCATCTTAATCACAATATAGATATTTTAGAAGAGCTTAATATTGCAATATAAGGATAAAATTAAAAATTGTTTCTTTATATTGAGTCATTTTTAATCAAATAAAACATGCGTGAGAGGAACACTCGGTTGGAACGGAGTTCCTTTCTTAGTATATTATTATTGATAAGCGTATTATATTATTGATTAACAAATACAAATAAATGAATTACTAGGTTCTATTAAAATGAAACGTCATTTGAAATAAAATAATATTTCATTCATGGCAAGATAAGAAAAAGTGCTAATTAGATGGATATTAGTCCATCTCGCTTCCTCATGCCGTCTACACTACGTCAGAAGGGGCGTGACAGAAAAATCTTACACTTTTTATCCCCTAACCGCCATCCGCAAAATTCGTACCGTCCGATAAGGAAATTCGTTCCAATAGTTCCCTTTTATTTTTATTTTTTTTGTAGATGTAAAGGCAACAAGCGTGTGCGCATTCGACCTATACCATATGAATTCTGTAGTCCATAGACATCTATATCGATTACGAATCTAAACGAGATATTCCATCTTATTTCAAAACGCATCCGGTTTTGAAATAAGATGGAATATCTCGTATTCAGTATGATGGGTCGCTGGTTTTTTTACGTTAAGCCGCACTCTGTAGCTATTTTATGCCGGTATTTTATGAGAGCTATAAAATTAAATAATTAAAAAAAAAACAAGTAAACTTTTTAAAAACAAGTTCCGTCAGAAATATTAAACATAATGTGGCGCTACTGTTTGTTATTGTTGTTCGTAGTTCGTACCTGTGACTTGCGATGCACCGCCTACCCAGTTAAGATGCGTTTTTCCACCACCCTCATCTGTTTTCTGCTTCCCTGATTCGCGTCTATCAATCTCGTTCAGGTTTGATTGATACTTATTTCCTTAAACATAAATGCAAAATAATGTTTAATATATGTTTGTTAAATACAAGTTGCTTAAATAACTAATAGGTATTTTTATATAGGATAAGAGTAACCGACGAGCACACAGTCCACCTGATGGTAAGTGAACGCTGTGGCCCATAGACTTTATCTTCATTTAAGAATCAAAATGAAGATGCGTTGTCACCCTTGGAGACTAAGATTGAATGCCTCGTTTCCGAATCCGAATTCCGAAGTACGAAACACGGCAGCATTGAGTTGCTATTTTACGCTGATATCCTGTGAGAGTGTGGTCCTTTCCCGGTCGAGCCGACCCATTCGTGCTACAATCATAATATAGCTGCACCATGTCTCTACCATGTACAAATTAAAATATTCCTGAAATATTACATATATTTCAGCAAATTTAATTCGATTGCGTTTAATTTATTTCTTTTTATTTATTCTCGACGAGTGCTATACATATATTCCATGATTGTGGTGGGTCTGCAGAGTTAAACGTGTTGATGTCAGTATTAACCCTAGCTTCCCAAATAAACTTACAGTATCTTGCTCTTGCAGTGGTATAATTAAGTTATTTTCATTCGAAATATTACTTTTTCATTGATTTATTTTATTTGAAAATGCCTATTTCAAGTTATTATCTCACTCTCTCTCCTCTTAATCTAAGTTGGACTTAACTAATCGAGCAATTTGTTTTAGGTTAACACGTACTAATCAACAACTTCGAGCGCAGTGAACTACCGGCGTAGATGTGAAAGGAACGTAACGCATGATCGTTGTCTTCTCGATTTTCATTTGTAGACGGATAGGCCGTTAGAAGACACTATTGATGTCATTGAGCATAGCTCTAAGAAGTCTTCCAGCAATTCCGCCATAAGGACTGTATCGTCGGCAAATCAGAGGTGAGCAATACGTTCGCCAATGATGCTGATATCGTATCCTTTCAAGTCCAGTAGCTTGAAAACGTTTTCCAATGAAATGGTGAAGAGTTTCGGCGATAATATAACGTCACCCTCTCTACAGTTGGATAGATTTCGGACTCTGGAGCTGTACTCGGATATATTGTTGTTGCTATACTATACAAATACTTCAGAACTTCGATATACCGACAGTTTATCTGGCACCGCTAACGGTACTGTAGTACCGCCTGAAATTCGACGAAAGTAAAGGCTTTCTCATAGTCTACGTAAGCAATACAAAATGGCAGATCTATTCGGTGTTATGTACGTGTATGCGTTGTGTGTGTGGTATAGGTACCAGGAAAGAAGGAAGTATTCAAGTCTGCGTGCTAGACGATTCATAATAACTCTCGGAAACAGCACATAGCCGCAGCTCTGAAGGAATAATTTTTATTACTTAAATATGCAGGTTTTCTCAGGATATTTTCTTTCACTGCGGTACACGTCGTAAAACAGCACTTAATATTGCAATGGCCAATTTCATTGAGGCCGGCAATTTGCTCGCATGTAGTGAAATATTCGGCAAACGTTACCACGACTAATTTATTATAATGTTAAAAAAATAACTAGAAATGTTTCTAGCAACTTTTACCAAGATAGGGCATGGCAACTCATTAGGTAAAAGATTCAATATTGCAAGAGACGGCCAGGACGGCCGGCAGTTATTGAAAAGTCGTGCAATATTGTCGAGTGGCCTGGCTGGCCGTAAATTCGTAATGGACGCAAAAAGTAAAACAGCGGGTCCGGTCGATGTTCTCGGCGTGCTTTTGCCGCGCTGCGCAAAAACTGCCGTGAAACTTAGATATCCCGTCTAACGACTAAAAGCAGAAAAATAGAGGGTATTTATTTTTTTATAGGAGAGAGGTCAAACGAGCATGCGGCTCACCTGATGGTAAGTGACTACCGCCGCCCATGAACAACTGCAACACCAGGGGAATCGCAGATGCGTTGCCGGCCTTTTAAAAAGGAGTAGGCTCTTTTCTTGAAGGTCCCTAAGTCGTATCGGTCCGAAAAAATCGCTGGTGGTAATCGATTCCACAAGGAAGTTGTGCGAGGGAGAAAACTTCTTCTAAATCGCACAGTGGTGGACCGCCAATCATCTAGATGATATGGATGGTATCGCAAGTTCTGTCGCGATGTGCGATGGTGAAATTGAGCGGCTGGAATTAGTCCGAACAATTCCTCAGAGCAATGTACTATAACTCGTATCGTCTATTTTTCTGTTTTAATTACACCAAGGCAGTTCCTTATCGCACATTAACACTAACTGTACTGTTTGTATGTACTGTACTGTCTTATCTACATGTAAATGTATCTCCACCTATCTTAAATAACTTAGTATACGCTATGTCCAAATAGACAAACACGATGCTGAATAGGAAGAGAAGCATTTGCTCAGCATTGAGACCGTTACCACCGTTACAGCCTATTAAATCCACTTCTGAACTTAGGCCTATGAGCCTACTATGAGGCAATCACTGGACCTCATTGGAGGATAGTTGCCATAAATGCCAGGCTTGGCATGCGGGTTGGTAACCGCAGTTTTTATTCTTGTCGTTATTAGAAAGACGATATTTCCTATCTCCTGATTTGTTTCCCTCTATCGCCTCTTGCGATACCCACGGGATGATATTCATATTTCTGAGTTAAATTAAAACTATTACATACTTTAAAATCATATTTACGTTTCCCATAGCAGAAATTTAATTATTAATATTTCTCCGCAAATACCTACAGAATAAAATTACTTGAAATCATTAATTAAGTGTCAAGTTTATTTAAACAATTTTCGGGTTTTCCGCAGAATAATAGAAAGTTGTAAAGAAAATCGCACAAGTTCGACGTTGGTAACCCGGATGTTGAGGTTCAGTTGTAATAGGTTGTCGCGCAAGATGTCGCTGTCCGGCATCGTGTCAGAGAAAATACCCAACTTTTCAACAGGGGCGGGCTAATGACGCAACAAGCAACTTACAGGGCGGCATTATGACGTCTTTTTGTAGATATAAAAACGTAATTTTAAAGTAGTAGCTTTTGTCTTTAATATTAGTGCATAACGATGGACGATTCAATAGACTTTTTTTATTAAAAAGATGGCAAACGAGCATGCGGCTCACCTGATGGTAAGTGTCTACCGCCGCCTATTAACAACTGCAACACCAGGGGAATTGCAGATGCGTTGCCGGCCTTTTAAGAAGGATTAGGCTCTTTTATTGAAGGTTCCTATGTAGTATCCTTCCGGAAAAATTGCTGATAGTAGTCATTTCCACAAGGAAGCTGTGCGGGGAAGAAAACTTTAGTGGTGGACCGTAGTCTCTTCATAACGATATATCTTACGGAATTAGCGGTCTGCCATCGCAGAGTCTACTTCACCTGAGGATGTTTCTAGGCGAAACAAGTGTCGTATTATCGACGATGGTGTCTTTCCAAGTGGTTTTGGGACTAGTAGTACTAGGATTAGTGGTGACGAAGATAATGCATGCGATTGGGGGAAGCCATCATTTTATTTTATTACGCAGATCTTACGGTGCGTACACATTATATGACATAACATGTTTCAGTAATGTGGAGGCTGAATGTTATGAAACGTGTTATATAACGTGACACAAACGTTATATAACTCGAGATGCGACGGAGGCGTCGCGCGGGGCAACGATAAACGACAATGTAATAGGACAATGTCATATAACATTGTTATATTGTATTGTTATTCTAATGTGTACAGTATTGTTATATGTTGCAATGTTGAAAAACAACGTAACATAATGTCGACTTGTTATAAACCAAAAGTTACACAACATGTTACTTAATCTGTACGCACCCTTAGCAAATTATTTTTAAGATCTTTAATATAACGGATTTCTGCGAAGCAGCGCCTGACTCTATTAATAATCTTTATGACGTACAAGTTCATAAACTGCTATAACTCTACATTTTACTTAAATGATATTAATAGTATTTTTTACATATTTGTTTTGTTTACATTAAACAGTAAGTTATCTACCTGATGAAGCGTGGGCCCCGGCTTACTTTTCAATAAAGGCACCATATAGATACACAAAAATAGATGGTTGCCGGATCCAAATAGATCCTTTTATGTACCATGTTTCTGACGCAGCATTTAAACCTTTTTCGACCTTATCGTTGTTACCAAATGGGAAGGTCTAAACGACTGTTTGCTCCGTAAATATAAACTGTAATATTTCCTTCGCAGTGAAAAATAATTTTCCTAGCGTAAAATCTCTTAGTCATCAATTATCAGTAAGTATACTCCTTAATAAAAGACCGGCAACGCACATGAGCGGCCATAGTTAATTATCATCAGATGATCTATGCCAGATCTAGGCTAGTTTTGTTTTTCTTCTACAAAAGAAGCAAGAACTTTTTATCTACACAATCGTTACTATACGTGTTTAAAATCATTTAATGATGATGGTAAAAGTTATAGTGCTTTAATTTTAATAGTGTATAATAACTCTGGGATAAAATAAGCAAACAGCTCTAACCACTTCTCTAAATGTCCGTTTATAAACGATTTGTTTTCATTTTACGATCAGCATAACATTCGAAGCCAGTTAACAACCTACCGACTGGCGACAAGCAGGGAGCTGTAGTAGTTTACGATCTATAAACAAATATAACGACCACTAATAATAACTGAAATAGCAACAAACAATGAAAATAAACTGAACGATCTCGAGGGATACAACTCGTAAAGGTAATATTATCTCTTAATAAAAGAAATCGCTGACATAAAAGTCCTGTTTCGACGCATTATACCGTCAACTACGTCAGCTATGACAAATATTTATGTAACATGTCTGGACATTGCATATCTATTTGAATAAAATAGGCGACCGGCCAAAAGCTATCAATATCAACCGCCAAAAATTTCGAAGCCCCAAGCCGAATTCACTTTACCAGTTTCAAGCACAAATAACATACACATTTGCTTTATAGGATCTCTGTGCTGATATATTAATTAAAAAAATATTCCTAAATTTAAAGAGCCGTGGCAGCTTAGATGGTTAGCGCTCGCTGTAAGCTTCACATTACTCGAGCAACCCGGGTTCGATCCCCGCCGGCACCAAAGAAATTGTTAATTGAAATTTTAAGTGCTGATTTACCACGTACTCGGCGGTGAAGTAAAAGATCGTGAGGAAACCGTCTGAGAAATAAGAAAAAAATATTTCGAAGACATGTGAAGTTCAGCAACACGCTTTGGGGCAGCGGCGAACATTTCCTTGTCCTAGAACCCTCTCAGAAATAAGAGAAGGCCTGTGCCCAGCAGTGGGACGTAAACAGGCTGCAACTTTACTTTACTTTTAACTTTATTCCTAAATTTTAATTATTATGTAAAATTTATTTCTTTCAACAAATATTTCTTGTTTGTAGTGTGGTGACGGTACAAGAGACTACATTACGTAGTTTCGTCCCCTGTCGAAACTAGGGATTATGGAAAGATCTCTGACTTCCCTTAGCTGGCAGTATAGCAATCTCGTTTATGCTAGACGTATGGCACTCAGACAGGCAATGCGAAGCAACGCCCAAGGTATTGTATGGTTGGTATTGAGTATTGAGAGCCAATCCGCATGTTTTCATTGTAAGAAGAGATAGACAAGTTGGGCTGGAAAATTATAGGATTATCTGAGGACCGAAGAGAGGGGGAGGACATGGTAATCTTCGAATCCGGCAACTTGTTCTATCACCGGGAGGGCGACCATCTGTCCCAAGGAGGTGTCGGATTTATCGTCCACAAGTCTCTCGTTAACAACGCTGTAAAGGTTGAGAGTGTATCGACGAGAATTGCGTACCTTATACTCAAAATCACCAAACGGTATTCGCTGAAGGTCATTCAGGTTTACGCGCCAACCTTGGCAAACCCCGACGAGGAGGTGGAGGAAATGTATGAGGATATCTCTAGAGCCATGCATTCTTCCAAAACTCACTATATGGTATTAATGGAAGACTTCAACTCAAAACTAGGCACAAGAAAGAATGGTGAGTTGAAGGTAGGGAAATTTGGAATAGAGCAACGGAACCCAAGGGGCCAGCAGCTGGCCGAATTTATAGAGAAAGAGGGACACTTTATGATGAATTCTTTCTTCCAGAAGCGGCCTCTCAGAAAGTGGACCTAGTCGAGCCCCGACAATTCGACAAAAATGAGATTGACTTCATTATGACGACCATACGAAAACTATTCAGTGATGTATCAGTGATCCCAAAGGTGAAAACCGCAGCAATCACCAAATAGTGAAAGGCACATTGAACCTAAACGTTAAGTTGGAGAGGTTACGTCTAATGAACTCAACGCTCTGTCCCCCTCATAACCTCGTAATCCAAAGTCCCGAAACCTTTCAACTCAATCTACAAAACCGTTTTCAGTGCCTAGAAGATTGCAATACAGTTGACGATATGAATAATAAGCTCGTGGAACCTATCCATACGGTCGGAGCTAAGTTTTGTAAGACCCGCCGCAGAAGAACACAAAAACTCTCCGATCACACTCTTAATCTCGTGGCTGTTAGACGGGAGATGAAGCTGCAGTCTTCAACAGATTTGACAGTATACAGGCAACTGAAAAGACAGATCTCCAAATGAATGCGGCGGGCCTTTAATACTGCTCGTATTGAAGAAATGATCGAGCGGAATTAGGGTTGCAAAGTCTTTGCGATATGATCCAAGATCAAGTTTTATCCGACACTGTTCCGATGATATTCCGGACGTAAGTCTGAGTGAATGAATGAAAGAATGGCTCTCCAGCACCTTACAAACGTCAAGGCTCCAGGCGGAGCTTCTGAAAGCGGGTGGAAAACCAGTACTTGAAGTCCTTCAGAAGCTCTTTAATTCCGTCCTCCATGGTGGTAATGCATCGAAAGCGTGAAGCAGAAGTAAGGTGGTCTTGTTCTTCAGATCGATTTCCCTTCTGAGACCCGTCTACGTGCTATTTTCTAGAGTCATTACAAATCGTCTCGCACGCAGTTTTGACGACTTCCAACCTCCCGAACGATTGTTCGGGAGGTTGGAAGGTCGGTTTTCGAAAAGGCTTTAGCACGATAGACCACATACATACCCTTCGGCAAATTGTACAGAAGTCCGAGGAGTACGATTTGCCACTATGTCTGGCGTATTTGGACTATGAGAAAGCCTTCGACCCTGTCAAAATTTGGGTGGTGCTGCAGTCCCTTCAGCGGTGCCAAGTTGACTCTCGGTATATCGAAGTGCTGAAGTGTTTGTACAGTAGGGCTACGATGGCTATCCGAGTACATAAACAGAGTACGAAACCTATCAAACTGCAGAGAGGTGTAAGACATGGTGACGTTATATCCCCGAAAATCTTCACCGCTGCATTGGAAAACGTTTTCAAGCTTCTGGACTGGAAAGGATACGGTATTAATATCAAAGTCGAGTACATGACTCACCTTCGATTTGCCGACGATATAGTCCTTATGGCAGAATCGTTGGAGGACCTAAGCACTATGCTCAATGACCTCAATAGTGCCTCCCAACGGATAGGTCTTAAGATGAACATGGACAAAACAATGATCATATATAACGTCTGTGTCACATATACCGGTAGTTGTTGGGAGCACTAAGCTCGAATTTCTTGATGAGTATGTTTACATGGGACAAATATTCCGACTAGGTAAGTTCAACTTCTACCGAGAGGTCAATCGCTCGGCTGGGCAGTGTTCGGTTTTGAGGTATGTCTAACCAGAATATGTGTCGTAGTTTACACATCTTCTCGTTAGACGTACCTCAAAACCTGAAAACGAAATTGTACAACCAGTGCGTGTTGCCCGTGATGACTTCCGGATCTGAGACGTGGTCCTTCACTGCCGGCCGTATGAGGAAGCTCAAGGTCGCTCAGTGAGCTATGGAGAAGGATATGCTCGGGGTTTATCTGTGTGATAAACTTAGAAATGAAGATATCCGCAGTAGAACCAGAGTGACCGACACAGACCAACGGGTTAGTAAGCTGAAGTGGCAATGGGCCGGCCATATAGCTCGAGGAACCGACTACCGATGGGGAAAAACGGTTCTCGAGTGGCGGCCTCGTACCGGCGGACGAAGTGTAGGGCATCCCCCCACTAGATGAAGTGACGACCTGATAAGACATGTAAGAAGTTGATGGTTGTAGGTGGCTCAGGAGCGTGCTTTGCGGTATTTCTTGGGGGAAGCCTATATTTAGTAGTGGACTTGTGTAGGGCTGTAATGATGATGACTAATTGCTTATGAAAGTATATACGGTACGAGGGTGGATTGAAAAGTACTCGGCCTAACCAAGAAAATAAACACATACTAAATCAGTTATATTTTTATTTTTCTACATAATCACCATCAAGTTCAATACACTTTTGCCACCTCCCCTTCCAAGCATTTAGACCGTTGAAAAAAAATGATTCTTCCTTAGAGTCAAAATATGCGTCTACAGCTGCTTTGACCTCGTCGTTTGTCGAAAATCTTTGACCTCCCAAGTGCTTTTTTAGGTTAGGGAACAGAAAGAAGTGTGATGGTGCCAGATCAGGTGAATACGGCGGATGCGGTAACAGTTCAAAGCCACAGTTGTGAATTTCAGCCATTGACTGTACTGACGTGTGAACACTGGCGTTATCTTGATGAAACAGGACTTTTCTTCTGAGCATTCCTCGACGTTTTTCTTTTATTTCCTCTCGTAAACGACGTAGTTAGGTGCAGTAGTAATCAGAGTTTATAGTCTGACCCCTTTCAAGATAATGAATCATAATCACACCTTTCGAGTCCCAGAATACTGAAGCCATCACCTTATTTGCCGACAAAATCGACTTAGCCTTTTTAGGGGGTGGTGAACCAGGTCTTCTCCACTGTTTTGATTGTTGTTTTGTTTCCGGTGTACAGTAATGAACCCATGTTTCTTCAATAGTAACAAAACGATTCAAAAAATCATCTGCATCGGCTTCAAATAACTCCAAACAGTCGCGTGAAATAGTCAATCGCGTCCTTTTTTGTTCAACTGAAAGCAGTCGCGGAACCCACCTCGCAGACACCTTGTGGAAACCCAACTCGTTGACAATGATGTTTTGAGTTCGTTCATAAGAGATGCCTATAATCTCGGCTATCTCTCTAATTTTTAATCTGCGGTCTCCCATTATTAAATCAAGTACTTTTTTAATATTTTCGTCAGTAGTTGACGTCGAAGGCCTTCCAGAGCGGGGTTCATCTTTCACACTCTCTCTACCACGCTTAAATTCTGCTATCCATTTTTTGACGGATGAATATGACAGAGCACAATCGCCTAATGTATTGACCATGTCATCATGGATGGCTTTTGATGATAGCCCCTTCTTATGGAGGTACTTAATGACGGCACGCTGCTCGATTTGCTCCATTCGCGGAAATTATGTCCCATTACTTTGTTAATAAATTTATAAAATCACAACTAATTATCGCACACGTTTCGAACTTCACACAATGAACTAGTCTGAACTGAACTAAATAATGTGGGTAGATTTGATTTTTAGAATTGAATGGATCTGTGTTAGGCCGAGTACTTTTCAATCCACCCTCGTACTTTGGTAAAAAATTTGTCTGTCTGTCTGATTGTTCCGGGTAATCTCCGAAATGGCTAAAGCGATTTTGATGGGACTTTCACTGGCAAAAAGCTGATGTAATGAGGAGAGGAGAGGGCGAATTAGGTTACTTTTATTTTAGAAAAAGAATTAGCGTTTCTAGCAAACAATAATTAAAACCCATGAAAGCCAATCGTAATAAATTACAAATAAAAATATATAATTTTATGTATTTTATGTATCATGAATAATAATGAAATTATTATATTACGAGTATATTCACCCACAGAAGATAAGCATCGAAGTGCTCTGGTAGCACCAAGACTATGCTCTGTTGCTGCTGTGTTGTATCATTTTAGTAATCATTTACCAAATTCAAAATATGCTATTTTTACAAGCAAATTCTGATAATGTATTTATCTATATGTATATATTTAAATAAATGCATTTTTTTGTTTCAGTCTGTCCTTCTAGTACGCATTTATGTATTTTAAGTATATTAAAACAAATAATGTGATATTAAAACTTTAAAATTTGTTTTGAATTTACAACCTTTGTCGGCTACTGGACTATCTCGCCGAGGTGGGCGAGAAGCTGGTGGAATGGTGGCCCGAGGATCGGGAGTTGTTGTTGGTGGCGAAGAAGCTAAAAAGGAAGGTAATGTATAAATATGAGCACTCACTTTACAATCATCTCTTCTCATTTTAAATTACTTACTGTATAATCGTATAGTGCCGTCGGATTCTCCTCTTGGGTTTTTAGCAACACATTTATACGTGCCATAATCTTCTGTCACAATATGTCTTATGAGCAGTTTCATGTGCGTCTTATAAGCTGGTACACCTATTATATTCTCCATGTGGTATTTAGGACTCTCGTGGATCATATTACCATCGTCTCTGGTCCAATAATTTAACGAAGTGGGATGAGCTTCAGTGAAACATTCTAAGGTTACGTTGTAATATAGGGGAGCCCCCACAAGTTGATGTGGAATCCATAACATAGGTGGAACTGAAAAAATACAAAGTGATGATAAAGTTGTAAAGAATTTATATACAGGCTTATTTTTCAAAGAGTAGCCAATTTTTAAACTTAAGTTCAAATATATAAATAATGATATACCATTATTGCAGTTTTTGAAAATACGAGTAAATAAGGCTTCTGCTTTTATTTAAAATTATCCCAAATGTGATTTATGGGCAACAACGTTTTTGCCTACCGATCGATCTTTATAAGATAGTCTACTAATATTTACAAAGGACAGAATGTTTGAGGTTTTTTTTTTAATTAATTTTTCTTCACCATTTGCCTATATTACTAATTCTGAACCTTCTCTGCAAATTTGGCCGGTTATTGAAAAATAACCCTGTATAGGCATTTTATTACTTTTCAATAGAAACACTTACAATCAACGCTCACTTTGACTCTTTTAGATACAGTGGGTGGGACACCATTACTAGCAATGCATAAGTATGCACCCATGTCTAATCGAGATATTCTAGCCATTTCCAGCACTTCGCCTTCCCATTCGGAAACTGCAATCATAACATGTATTTAAGTGTCAATTGTTACGGTTTTAAGTAAATTATTTCATCATAATTAGTAAGGACGAACCTGAATGTCCTTTGCTGATGGATATTTTTGAGCTGTCATCCCGTTTCCACTTGATGGTAGGCTTAGGAGAGCCATTAGCGCGACACGTCAGAGTGACGTTAGCTCCCTCTCGGACGATAACGTCGCTCGAGCTCAACGAGTCGTCGATTGAAGGTGGCACTGTAATTGAGGATAAGTCAAGTTTTGGAACTATGTGTCATGTTTTATATATGTCTATATATTTGCTATATATTTATGATTCTGAAACGAAATTGAATAATTGAAACAAAATGAAATGTGCAAAATTTATTACATATTTTATGTAGGAATTAAACATTTAATAATACATTGTTGAACGTAATGAAATGTACAACATCAACTCTGTTACTCTAATTTAAAAATATACTAAACATTGACGATGTTAAAATTGACAGCCTTTTTACTGTTTACAATAGTGATTTGTTGAAAATTAATAAGCATTGTTGAACCGCTTACCTACAACATGAAGATATCCGAATTGGGTTTTGGCAGTAACGGTGTTAATTTGACACATATAGCGGCCGCGGTCTTCTTCACGTACGTCAGAGATATGCAGGAACCAAGTTCGATGTTTGTCGTGAGTCACGCTCACGCGAGGGTTACGTGTAATTACGTGGTTGTGTACAGTCAGGATCGCCGACTGTTCAAAATGCATCCACGCCACCTAGATTAAATAAGGGTACGTGTTACTCTTCATAGTAATAGCTAGTCGATGTTATTTATCTGTTAGGATATTATGTGCCATAGATATCCTATGATACTGAATGTTAAAGGGTTGCTGAGGAAAAATAATCCATTTGACCTCAATATATTTAATACAATTTATTATACAAAACTAACTGGAACCCGGCGCGATACTGTCGCAGAAGAAATAATTGTGTAAAGATCGTTTTAAATTTGGAAGAGTTATATTGTTTAATTAGGATTACATTCATTGAAGTTGAGTGATGTATAACTTTCAAATAAATTTGTCAGTACGACACGCGCGTCACCTACTGTAATTTTTTTATAGGATAGGGTGACAAACGAGCACACAGTTCACCTGATGGTAAGTGGTTGCTGTGACCCATTGGCATCCACATCCATCCTCAATAAAAGATCAAAATGCAGATGCGTTATCACCCGTGAGAACTAAGATGGATTGCCATGTAAATGGGTCTCCGGTTCTCTACATTCACCATGCGAAACATAGCAGCATTAAGCTGCCATTCCGCGCTGGTATTCTGTGAGAGCGTGGTCCTTCCCCGGTCGAACCGACCCATTTGTGCTCTAACTATACTACTAATATAGCTGCAGCATGGCTCTACCACAAGTTAATTGTACTATGTCTATAACCTTCGCGCAAGTACAAGCAATATGTTGACAAAGTTTTACCGCAATCTGATGAACGGTATGGCAGCGCATAAAATACGAAAAAACAAATATTATATTTTATATAATAAATATGATATGATATGTACATGACGGCGCCGTTGTGACATGTTAATGTCACTAGATAGATATTTTAAACAGCATTTTGTAGTAAAATGCACGTGCACAGGTGTGAACATAGATTATTACCACTAAGGTCATTTATCTTGTTTGTCACTGTCCTTTGTGTTAAGCAGTGTTGCTTTTGGTCCGTTTAATTAATGTACGTTTGTTTTTAAGTATGTTCACCTCTTTCACAAAAACGCCTGAACCGATTGAAACGATTATTTTTACCCCGTAGTCGGGTAAAAAGGATCATTTCAATTCACATCATCAAAGCCAAATGGAGGTACATATGTATGTCTGTTCATCTGATCCCTCAGATCTCTTAAACTCCTCGTCGTATTTCGACAAATGAAGTTTCGTTGGAAAGTCGTTCTCTCCCGCGGGTTAAAGGCTTAAAACCCGAAATAGTGACTTATTCAGACATAAAATGCCCCAAAAAATAATAAAGATCAAAATATAGCGTATGGTATCAAATGAAAAGTCTTAACGAGAAAATTACCTTATTACCCATGAGTATGTATACTGTATATATAATGTACTACTGTATATAAAACAAGTGCTTTTATGTAATTTAACATCAAATTTGAAAATAATTATAATTTTTTTAAATAATAAGTAATATCCATACAGCCCTTTCTTCAATTCGTCGAGGAGATCACGATTTTGCGGACAGATCGGCGTGCATATCCGCAAGCTGGTGCGGGGTCCTCGGTCTCCAAAAATTCTGAATACCATGAGATTTCAGGATCACAATTTGTTGCATTGCAATCCATACTCCTTACAAATGAAAGGCGGCCTATCCTATACCAATCAGCGAGATGTATTTAGCCTGTAACTTTAAATTTTAAACTGCATTTTTCTGTTTATTTTTTCATTATACTTAGAACTAAGCAAGCCCCCAATTAATCTTAATTTTAGAATGACGACTACTGTACAAGTTCGTAAAATTTAAATAACTCTGAAGTTTATGGTCATATAGCTCGAAGAACCGATAACCGAAAAAAAAAACGTTTTCGCGTGACAGCCTCGTACCGGTAAACAAAGTTTAGGGTGCCCCTAGAGGAATCCACTTGGCTGGCTGTAAAGGTGTAGGCCGGCCCGAGGTTAGCCGCTCAGATTGGACTTAGCTAGCCCAGTCCGGATACGCCTTGGTGGACTGTGGCGGGAGGAGTGTCCTCTCTCCCTTCCCGTCGCAGCCTAGATGGAGTCGCGAGGAAGAGAAGTGTTGATATGGCGATGCACCACTTGCCCTTTCATCCGCTACTCTGACGGGGTCACACCGTTAATGCGGTGGTGGAGGTGCCGCAGTGGGAGAGAAGTGATGGTATTGCGATGCATCGCTCTCCCTACGCTCCATGGCCGAAACTTGGTTGGCAGCGAAGCCAGAGAGAGAGAGACACAGAGAGACCAGATCCACCACTTGAGTCGGGAAGGCTAATTCTTATGAGTGCTCGATTTTCAGTTTCGCAGTGGGCCCTCCCAATCTCGAATGAATTTAGAGGCTGTGGAGGAGGGCACGTCGTGTTTCCGGTGCGCCTTACCTGAGAATAAGAAGAGGGAGGTGTTGTCCTTTCCCGAGGAGTAGCTGCCATGGGGTGGTACGGCACCGGTGGGGTCGCGGATGTGTGGGAAAGCGATCCCGTGACTCTGCCAATATGCGGAGAAGGTGGAACACTAGGAATACTAGGACTTTAGTCAGTCCAACATAACCCGTCCTTGCCCCCGCGTAGCGACTATGCGTAGGCATTTCTCCATATAAAAAAGTGGAACATTGCTTGGGAGAAGCCTATGTTCAGCTGTGGACTTGTGAATGGCTATAACGAAGATGAAGAAGACTAAGAAATGAAATTTAAAAAGACATAAAAAATATTACCTTCATCAATAAACGAAATTGAAAAATATTAATAGACAGATAGGTATTATGTATAGAAATCATGAAAATCACGACAAACCAACAAAATATGTTGCGTGACTGAATTCGGAACGTCTTTTAAATTTGACGATTGACGTAACGGAAATTAAAAAGTCGCCCCCTTTCTAAGTCTTTAATATTACATTTCTTCATAGTATAAGCCTGAATGTAACAGATTTTTTAAGGTCTTTTAATATTACCGAAGTTTCTATTTCCTTTTACTCTAAAAGGTTTTTTACTTGAAATATAACATAGGTTGACATATACAATTACAATACAAATCATTAGATTTTTAGTAATGTCGGACAAACATCGTTGATGTGTTTTAATGCCGACGTTATATAAATACCTAGCAAAGTTAAATGTTACGGGTCGCCATTCGACATTGGTACAGAGCCCAGTGCGACATCTGTGTAATTGTAAGAAGCTGATATCACGATCCCGCTTTGAACCAATTTCCAAGGCATTAACCGCTCAAAATGCATTTTACGGAGATTGTTACATTTGAAACGATTGCGTTATCTTCTACTTTTAAACTTTTCATTCAATGAAAGTATTTCTTAGAACTTCAATTTGGAAAGCAAATGCGACGTTTATCTTTAAAATGTTACATACACATGAACCGTAGTGCAAAATAGAATGTTAGTCATTACAGCGTAAAAGGAAAATGTCTTGGCTCTTTATCGTGGTAAACATTGAGCAAATAAAACAAGTAAACAAGGCCAGTTTATAAAATTTAAAAGTTTGAGAGCATACTTCATCTTTTAATCCAGCGATAAGTTTGAATCACGGGTAGTTCTTTTTATCAAGATTGCGAAGGCAATATAGATGGAAGTTTGTTAGCTGACTCGTGCCGGGTCACATCATACCTATCTCAAGTGATGCGGTTCTCTGCCGCTGTCTAATTTATAATGGACTTGAGAAAACTTCGCCCATTTTATTATGCAATAGGACGGTAGCCCCTCTAACGACGACAACCTGTCTCGTGGGCGAAACCTGGGTCTTTCAAGATGTTACGCAACGATTTATATTCGACATTTTAAATAATTAAGGATAAAAAAATGAAAATTATAAAACTTACACAAATTTACAAACATTTTGATTTTATTAAAGTTAAGCACACAGCTGGGCACAGGCCTTCTCTCATTTTTGATAGGTTTTTAGGGCAAGGAAGTGTCCGCAGCGCTGCCCCAATGCGTGTTGGTGAACTCCACATGTCTTCGAAATATTTTTTTCTTATTTCTCAGACACGATGTTTTCCTTCACCGCCGAGCACGTGGTGAATCAGCACTTAAAATTGCAGTTAACAATGTCATTGGTGCCGGCAGGGATCGAACCCGAGTTGCTCGCGTACTGTGAAACTTAAAGGGAACGCTAACTATCTGAGCTAGCACAGCTCTTAATTTTATTACAAACATTATAAAAAATGAACTATTGAGTGGAAAAGATTGGTAATATTATTTTATTTCAGGCAGCAGTAAATAAAAACATATTTTGTGTAAAGTTGGTTTAATAAAGTAGTTTTGGTGTAGAAGGCGCGTAACTTTACCGGTGGCAGAACAGATGTAAATCTGATCTACGTAATTGTGGTCGCCATCTAATCTAATAAGGGCGCTATGTCCGTCCGTTAGCGCTGATTGAATTACGAGCTGCGGCGCGTCGCATACCTACTACATACATAGATTTAACAATATTTTGATTAGTACCAATTTTATAAGTATATATAATATATACATATAAACAAAATTGAAGTGTCTGTCTGTAATATTGAAATAACTGACTCGATCATTTCTTCGCATTCCTACAAAAAATATGCTCGCACAGTCTCTTCTCCTTCCGATTCTCGACTATGCTGACGCAAGCTATGTAGACATAACTGAGAACTAGCTAAGTAAGCCTGAGAGACTTCAAAATACTATTAGTATTCGGTTCATATTTAGATTGCGCAAATGTGATCATATTTCCCAATTTCGCTCACATCTCAAGTGGTTACGTATCCGACTTCGCTGGAACATGCATGTTCTTTCTATTCTGTATTGAGTATTATTTCACCCTTCTACTCCTCCCTATCTAGAGGAGAAGTTTAATTTTGTAGAGCTTCCAGGGGAACCTCTACGCTCTTCAAGAAAATCTCTCAATACATCATTTTTTAATAAATCTTTTACTGTCCTCTCTATTAAGCTATGAAATGCCCTACCTTTGCGAATAATACATAAGGCACAAACTATTGTAATTTTTAAGCGAGTACTTAAAGAGCATTACTTCTCTCAGTCGTTCAGACACCGTTAGGATAAATTATGTGATTATGTATTTATTGTATTTATCAGCTTTATATTATTGTTTGTGGAATTTTGAAATTTATATAAGTATTTTTCGTGAGTTTGTTTATATATAATATGTTTCACTTTATCTTTTATTATGTATTGGTAATTTATATTATTTCATGTATTAGTTATTTGTATGTTATTTTATTTCATGTATTGTCTATATATCGCATGTATTGATATTATATTTTGCATATTTTAATTGCACCACCTACCTAGTATTCATTGTTTTATTCCTTTACACCTTTGATTGCCTGGAAGAGATGTATATAGAGATAACGCCGCCAAATTGTACATATAATCTGCATTTTGTTATGTCATTTGTATATTTATTTGTGGTGTACAATATAGTATATACATTCATTCATTACTGAATACTATTAAGCTCAGGGGATTATTTGCGTACTATTTAGAAATAAAAACATTTTTTTTTAATTCTATCGGTTTGTCTCCCCGAGCTTAGCGTCATTACGTCTGTACCGATGGTGATCCTGCGTCTTTAAGAATAGACGTAGGACGATGCCAGGAGTCTATATTCGAAAATCTTGATTTTTTTAAATTAAGTGAAAATTGTTTTTTGATTATTTTGAATATAAATAAGACCACATAAAAGGATTCTGAAAGAAGATGTAGTGACAAAAATTGAGAAAGGTATGCTGAGATGGTTTGGCCATGTCGAGAGAATGAATGAAGAACGATTGACGAAAAATGTGTATAAGGCGAGTGTGAATGAAAGTGTTGGAAGGGGTAGACCTAGGTGGACGTTTCTAGATCAAATCAGGGACGTCTTGTAAAAAGGCCAGGTCAAGAGTACCCTAAACTAAAGAGCATTTATGAAGGAAATAATGAAATTGGACGAAGCGAAACAAGTATGTAAGGATCGTAGCAAGTGGAAAGAAGTGGTCTCTGCCTACCCCTACGGGAAAAAGGCGTGATTATATGTATGTACATAACAGGATCCTATCCAGACGAAGCCGGGGTGAGTCGCTAGTCGTAAATAATATTACGTAAATCCATACTTTTAAGACATTACAAATTAAACAGGATGGTGCGTTGTATTACGATCGTATGAAGAAAACCTACGCTATAGAGACAACTATCTATTTCTAACAGATAGAACTTAGCCAAAAATAGAGACAACCCGACCACCTATTCAACCTCTGCATTCGCTACATTTATAGCCTGCGCAAATTTGACCATGTATTCCAATTTCGTTCAATACTTAAGTGACTTGACATACGTTTCCTTCGGCAATGAATGAATCTAATAACAACAATTTTGTATGACTTTCTCCACAATCCATGTTACACAGACTATTTTAAAGATTTTATATATTTGAGTGCCCTTAGCGATTTTTCGCGCCCAACCGAAAAAGACATCTTTAACATTCCGGTACATACGTAATATAATTTCTACTTGTTCAGATTTCTTTACTATATAGATAGGTTTTCTTTCAGTTATTTCCATAGTATTATGTCCCGGGAGATTTTGCTGCGGGGGAAGGATTTTGTTTATAATTTTGACTATTTTTTTCTGCAGTCTATTTTGATGTCTCAGTATATTTACGATTAATGTATGTTCACAAAAAAATTGTTTTAATAAAATTAGGTGATATACATTGTGTAAGCATTAGGAACAAATACAAGCTAGTAATACCTGTTAATCGAATCCAAAGGGTCATTAAATAATTAAAATAATTAACGTTTTTGCAATGCAAAATAATTAGTCCCAGAAAATGAGGTAACCGCTTCTAAACTGTTTCCTAAATACTCGTAGACAGTAGACAAATGACTTTTAATAATAATAATTGTAATATATATATTGAATAAAACAAAGATATTTAAATATATAGGTATAATATAGTACCTAAATGTCTTTGTATAAAAATTATTTTGTTCCATCCATTCCATCCCATCACATCCCATGCCACCCATACCATTCAATCCCATCCGATCCATCCCATCCCATCCTACCCAATACAAGTTTCTTAATAAGCTTATGTGTAGATAGTTATTTAAGTTGAAATTAAAGAAGTCCTATGTTCAATTTCCATCAACATTGATAACAACTATACGATAGAATCATTGAGTTATATGTACTACGTACTAGAGAAGCCATTCCAAACAAAAATTGTGTCCTACTCTGTCTTCGCGCATGCGCGGTAGTAGTAGTCGCGCATGGGCGAAGACTTTAATTTGATATAAAATAAGATATTAGTATAAAATAAATATAAGAATTTAATATAAAATATCTTAATTTAATCTAAACAAACATATTTCTAAATAAAATGTAATAATAATTATTTTATGGAATTCACAAATCTTCAATTTACGTAATAATTAGTTTGTATGGACTGCACTAGAGTTCAGTTGAACATAGTCAATGTTCGGAATGGCTTCTCTAGTACGTTGTACATATAACTCAATGGATAGAATTATTTACGACTTTAGAATACAGTATTTTAGATGTTCAGTTTATTGGAGATTAATATCCACTCGCTTTGAAGACACCTCAATCGGGTATCTTACAAACTTTACATTTATTACTCAAACAATTAAGATAAATCAAAATTTTACAACTGATTAAAAGATAAGCTTTGAGTGTTGAAGTTCAAGAGTTTTGGATATCGCGGTCTGTGGGGTCGAGAAGAAATATTTTGTAATGTCTCAAGTTGAATGGAGTTCGAATAATAAAATGTACGACTTAAAGACTGAAATTGTGTTAAGAGTAAACGTATTACAATTGAAACGTATTGTACAATTTTATTCCTTTGCTTTAACTGTGACCCAGAGAACCCAGAGAATCCAAAGAACCCAGAGAGTGAATAACTTTATTTTAAGAATTGGTATTACAAATTTTTATAGTTTATATTGAGAATAGGGATGACAAACGTGCATACAATCCACCTAAAAGAAAGTAGATACTATAGCCCACAGACGCCTACATCTATGCTCGATTAAGAATCAAAATTGCGTTGTCACACCTGATGACTGCGATGGAATGCCTCTTTTATCAGTAAAGAGGGTCTACAGTTTTCTATACTCGTCTACCGACTTAAAAAAGGAGACGGTACTCAATTCAACTGTATTTTTTTATGTGTCCTCATAACTTTTTACTGTCTGAACCGATTTCGATGATTCTTTTTTTATTTGAAATTTGATCAAGATCTGACCAACAGTTTTTGAGTTATTCTTAATAATTTATATTGAAGTCGGTTGTCCAAATTTTTCAATTTTTAATTATTTTTTGCTAGATTTTTGCTTTTTGGTCATAGTTGTAATTAAACGACTTGCTATAAATAGAATCGAATATAAAAAAATTCATTTTAATAACTATAGTTAAAATTACCATAATAAGAAATATAAAAATGCATTTTTAAGATAACTGAAAAATGTGTATCTGAATTTCCAAACTCATTTACTGAAAAATTCAATTTTCAACTCGCCAAGTGGGTAATGAAGCCGGCAGATGCAAATACGATATTTGAAATGGCGGCTGCAGTTAATTTCATTCGTCTGCGGAAGCTAAATAAGTTATGGTACTACCATTACTCACTTTTCTAGGGCCTGCTGTTTCAATTTTTATTATTAATAGTGATCCACCCCCCTTTCACACGTGTTATTTCTGGATTCTGGATCTCGACAACACCACCTACCGTGTCCAATTGTGAATCCAAACCATCCAGGGACCAACACAAACGCATAAAACAAGTTTCATCAGAATCGATTGAGCCAGTTTCGAGGTTTAGCGAAACTTATGGACAGCAATTGATTTTTATATAAAGAGATTTCTCATATTTGAAAGATCTTCAAATATCGATATCCGGACAGCAAGCATTTTGTCAATCCTCTCTCTTGAACTGCATGGTCATGCTCTGTGTATCGACAGTAAGCACCTAGCTTCAGGTCTTCATTTCAAGCCATAATGCTGTTTCCTCATAGGGCTTCGGAGATTCTAGTTTTGACAGCGTTCATAGCCTGTCTGGTTCCAAAAGCCTGCGTTCGGAAAGTATTTGAATATATATTTTCCTATGTTTAACTGTAAACTTTGTCCACCGTGATAAGCGCGGACTTTTTATGGAATAAGAATTACAAAAGAGCACACAGTCCACCTGATGGTAAGTAGTTGCTGTGGCCCATAGATATCTACATCCATCCTCAACTACGAATCAAAATGCAAAATGCAAATAGGCATTTTTTTATAATACGAAAGTGACAATCGAACTTACAGTCCACCTGATGTGAGCTAAGTGGCTATTTGCAGTCCATGAAAACCTTTAGCAAACTTCAAACAAAGAAAGCTCCCGTGAGGACTAAGATAGAAATGAGAGTAAGATAGTAATGAGAAATGAGAATGCCTCGTGTCTAGCAAAAGGGTTCTCCGGTTCTCTCACCATACGAAACACAGCAGCGGCAAGCTGCTATTTTACGTTGGTATTCTGCGAGAGCGTGGTCCTTCCCCGGTCGAGCTGACCCATTCTTGCTACAACTATACTGATATAGCTGCAGCATGACTCTACCACGTATAAAAAGTAAGATAGTGAGTGGCGCACAGCGATGGTACATTGCTATTGTTATTAATATTTATATTGATTAACATTTGATAACGCGAGCACTATAATTTGGTATTATTATATTTTTTTTCCTTCTCATAAATCTGATTGTCTGCTGATGTACCTACATGAGAGTAATATGTAATATGCTGCAATTAGAAGGCAGAAAATTTTCACAGGTTGTAGTAGTAGTGGTTTTGATCATATCCATTTAGGATATGATCAAAACTAATTTCGAGTAATGGAATATTTTTTCTTAAATAAGACCGGAACTGCTTTGATATAGATTTCCTTATAGTTCCACTGTCCACTGTTCCTATTGGAGCACCTAAGAAACTAAGAAATAAAAGTCAACCCTTTAAAAAACTAAACCAGTAACAATTAGATTTTCCTATTGTTTACATGGCTTATAGTAGAGAGAACACGAAGAATATAATATAAACGTTTATCATAATAAGCTTTAAGACTTTAGACTACCTCTGACCTTGTGCGCTACAAAGCAACAGTCAGTTTTAAGCAACCGTAGTTCCCCTACCAGAAACGGGGCCTCCGGGGTTGCAGACGCTCGGGGCGGGGTCCTCGAGCGCCTAGTTATGTAACACCCGAGGAGGACGATGGCTCGGAAGTGGTCTCGAGACATCGTGGAAGCACTGCGAGGCTGCTGGGGGCAGAAAGTACTGCCCCTGGGACGTGCTATTAGTGTAGCCAAGCGATGGAGGGGCCCTGGTTGCGTTCCGAACGGAGATCCCGGGACCCCTCTTATACGCTGATGGTGACCACCGTGGGGTTTTAGCCGGTAGGAGTCCGGCATAACCTTTTGTTGCCCCCGCAGCGGAAGGTATCCATGAGGATCTCCCCACGAAAAAAAAAGGCTAATTGTTAAGGGTGTAGACTGGATACACGAAAACAGTGGTAGAGCCACGCGGCAGCTTTTGCTGTCGCACGGATGGGCCGGCTCGAACCGGGGTGGTACCACGACCTCACAGAATACCAGCGTGAAGTAGAGGTTTACCTCTGCGTTTCGCTTGGTGAGTGCAGGTAGCCGGAGGCCCTTTTTACTGGTAATGAGGCATTCCATCTTAGTCCTAACGGGTGACAACGCATCTGCATTTTGATTTGTAATAGAGGATAGATGTAGATGTCTATGGGCCGCAGCAACCACTTACCATCAGGTGGACTGTGTGCTCGTTTGTCACCCTTATCCTATAAAAAAAGGTCGTGCATTCCAAGCCCACCATTAGACTACTGTCGTGAACCTAACAACTACTTTAAGTTTACTTGGAGTAGTTGACGGGAGTATTAGTAATACCATTAGGTTATTTCTATATTCTTTTTTTAAACACTACTAAAATCGTCAAGAATTAAAATATTTTAAGCTAAAATTAAACACGATAAAGTTCGTATTTTTTACTCAACACTAACGATACGCACCGGCTTCGCACGTTGATTTTTGGGTCTCGGCAACAACGCCACCTACCGGGTCCAATTGTGAATCTTAACCATTCTCTAATCAAATTAATCACACACAAAATTTCATCAAAATCGGTCTAGCCGTTTAGGAGGAGTTCAGTAACACACGCACAAAAGAATTAATTAATATATAATAATATGCATATGTTATACACATAAATCATTCTGTCTATTCATGAAACCTCATCAAAATCCGTTGCGTACTTCAAAAGAAAAGCGTACAGACGTCGGGAAGCGACTTTGTTTATATTATGTAAAGAAGTTTCAAGTCATTGCCCCCTAAGGTTATTAAAGCAGAAAATTTGTGTTAGTTATTTTTCCCATTACTTCAGGTTAGCAAT
This sequence comes from Parnassius glacialis, assembly GCA_033319125.1. Taxonomy (NCBI): domain Eukaryota; kingdom Metazoa; phylum Arthropoda; class Insecta; order Lepidoptera; family Papilionidae; genus Parnassius; species Parnassius glacialis. The sequence goes on along the minus strand of JAVANC010000013.1, from coordinate 30,805,513 downwards.
GTTTAAAATTTCTCATAAAAGTAAATCTTAGCAGATTACTTCAACCTTCACTCCAAGTCAAGGGTTTCTAAGTTTTAGTATTGAAGTTATATAGAGGCCTATTAACTCGTTATCTTTTAACCACCTTTAATTTAGACCCTTCTTTCTTTTTATCTTAATTGTTGAGGAATTAAGGAGGCGAATTTGAACTTTGAAGCACGGTGGGAGACGCCCGCGTCCCTCAGGACATGCCTCGGAGGCGTCGTTTGATTTATAATGGACTCGTTGCAAACTTTAGCCATTCTGCCGCGCACCGCACCGAACCTCCTTAACAACGGACCCCATCGCCGCAGGAGATGATTCCTAGACGTGTTTAATAATATTACGACAGATTTAATTATGGAACGTTTAAGACACTTCAACTTACTCTATTACCTTTACTTTGCTTATTTCAAGTTTGCTTTACAACCTTTATTAACAATGTGTATATTCGCTTACGTAGTATTAACCAAGAAAAAATAGCAAATTTAACAATCAGGCAATTATATAGCTTAATTTTTAGAATGCGTGATTGCTTATGGCATGGTTCACAAAGTGTTTTAATACTGTATTCCACACGTTTGATCTTTGACATAATTATACAAGAAGATTATAATTAGTCATGCGTACATTTGCGTAAAAGGCTATATTCCATTGCAGTTGAAATCTTTGGATCTTGTATCTAGAAGGTACCTCCAGGGGTAGAATAATAGAGGAGGCCGACCAAGATGGAGTCCGCCCTATATTAATTAGTCATTGCAGCTCATGTTGTTGTTGACTTCAATTAATTTTATACTATAAAACGAAACACAGGAATCAGAAATAGCCCGATATATAATGTAATGTTTTCCACCATCAAACATAACGGTTCGACGTTAAACAACGTCACATATAAGTACTTAACCTTAGACTTTTCAGAAAAGTAATTTATTGTACATTAAAGTTTCCTTATGTTATATACAAGTACAATTAAGAACAATTCTATTGAACCAATAAAATGATTAGGTGATAGAACCACGCTGCAGCTACTGCTACTAGTTGCAGTTTGAATGTGTGGGTTCGACCGGCGAAAGGACCACGCTCTCACAGAATACCGGAGTGAAATAGCAGATGAGTGAGCTAATACGTGTAAAGCATAGTCCTCAGGGGTACTACACACTTTTTTCATTTTTAATCAAAGGTAGATGTAGGTGGCTCTGGGCTACAGTCCACAGCATCCACTTACGATTGGACGGACTTTGTGCTCTTTTGTCATCCCTATTCTACAAAAACACCCTAGAACTTTTGTCGCCTCCAGGATCGGGACTTTAGCTAACACATCTACAATCAACACCTAACAAGAGACAAAATTGTTCACTCATAATACCATTTAACTAAAACACAATAGTTGGGACACTGCTGTATAGCGATAGAAATAGGCAAAAGTATGGTATAGTAACAGCAGAAATAAACTACCTACTTGAATAGATTTTTGACAAAAAAACGAGTAGTATCCAACCATGTAAATTCATTATTTGTGATTCATAAAATTACAACAGGTTAAAATATATAGAAAATGTTGTATGTGAATACAATGTGATAGGTATTCGGGCGAACTGAGTAGAATGCTCCGAAGTGCAAAAACATGTTCACAAACAAGTTGTTTATTACATTTTTGGCTAGTAATATCATTCGTCTGTATCTTTGAAGCATCTGTGGAGCGGAACATCGCAAAGTATTTTTACAAACCACTTACTTCCATTTTCTGCGCCTGTTCACAAAGCGAAGTTTATATTTGTCATGATAGAAGTGCTAAAATATATTAAGTAAGTTAGTAGGACTACTTTACCTCTTTGATATTTCTGCTGTTAAGTAGCAGTGCATGCACATACACATACAGATGTAACTAGAAACTCTTTGTCACACTTTTTCAAACCTGAGAGACGTTGCTTCTACTGAATTTACATTTTTTTTTTAAATTTGGATGAATGGTTATACAAATAAATAAAATTGGAATGTCTGTCTGTAATGTCAAAATAACAGCTTTTCACTAAATTCATATGAAAGTATATACGGTAGTTATAACGGAAATAGATTTTTTTTTAGTTTTTGTCTGTATGTTCCGGCTAATTACTGAAATGGCTTAGGGTTTCGCGCAAAAGAATTAAAACCTACGCCCGGCACGCGGGACACGCGGGCGAAGTCGCGGGGAACAGCTAAACATTTTTAATCGATTTTTATATCAAGTGGAATTATGCCGCATAACACATGAAATAATATAGAAGCATCATGATTCCTTATCATTTTTCCCCTATTAGGTTTCCATAATTTATTTATTAAAAAAATATTATTTTGTTAATGTTTTACTGCTATAATCTCAAACTTAAACGTCTTAGGGCTGGTTTTTCAATCATCAAATAAAATGTTTAAATAATATCAATAGTACAGTTGTATTTTTTATTCAATATAGATTATAAATAATACTTATTGAAAGTCACTCTTTTGTTTAATTACCACTGGTTGGAAAAAAATCGCTGTTCTGGGAAGAACCAGCAAGAAACCCAGCGGGACTTTTTTTTTAAATAACATCTTACAATCATGTATGTTATTCAAATTAAGAACACGACTTAGAAATAGCTTGGTAGCGATCACCTCATTTCCAGGGGTTATTATCATCCATAAATTCTTTAATATTATAATAACCCTTTTTATACAAACTTAGTTTAATAAAGTTTAAAATATTTTCTGGAATTTTGTTGTAAAAGCGTATTCATCGGACATACCCCAAGAATGAATTACTGACTCGATGGAGTCGAGTAACTGGTACTACTAGCTTGTGTCTGTTTCTAGTATTTACAGAATGAATATCACTTATTTTTGTAAAAGTACTTTTATTTTTGTGTACGTATATTACATTTTCATAAATGTATTGAGAGGCCAAAGTTAATATATTAATTTCCTTAAATTTTTGTCGCAGCGACTCTTTAGGCTTTTCATAAATTGCTCTTATGGCCCTCTTTTGTAAAACAAATATAATTTCAGTGTCAACTGCGTGTCTCCATAGTAAAATACCATACGACATTATGCTCTGAAAATAGCTAAAGTAAACTAGTCTAGCTGTTTCAACACTGGTAACTTTATGGCAAGGTTTCAGTTTTATATTCAGTCAGGTTACGATTTATGGTAATATTTTTTTGTGTTTTTAATATTTGTATGGACCCCTAAATTACTGGCTTACGCGGTATTAACGACAATTTAATCTAAATGTCCAATAATAATAATAATATTTCATTGAGTCTTATCGTAATAGAATTTGCTGAATAGGCTAAAAGCGTTTGTGGAATAGTGAAAATACAGCAATAGAGTGTGGCAAATAGACAACTTTTAAGTAATGCAATGGCGCAGATATAAATGAGTAACATCTTGCACGGGACGGCTTAGCTTATTCCCTCTAAAAGCCCACTTAGAGCTCTCTTTGGTACGGATTTGTACCGAGGGACCCTTTCCGTAAATCTTTGGCCAGTAAGTTACTTTTGGATTCACGTAAATGTCTAAAATCTGATGTGTTATAACGATAAAAACAATGTCATACATTATTATATATGTTGAAATTGTTTTACTGCTATGATATTTTAATTTATAGATTACTGTTATGGGACTTTAATAATAGTTAACAGTGGTAGAGCCAAGCGGTAGCTTTTGCTGTCGTACGGATGGGCCAGCTCGAACCGAATCCATCAACATGGTAGTGGAATTAAATAAAAGACTACCCCAGGAGGGTACTAGCAACCCTGGAGAATCCCTAGCTGAGCATCTACGACCAAACTACTCCACTCCTGGGCGTGGGTGCTCAGGCTGCCCCGCGTATTCTGGGGGGGGGGGGGCGAAATTCCGCTCAAGACGAAACCTGCTCGGGGCAAGCGGAGCAAGAAGACAAAAGCAACCCCTGTCACGCTTACCGTGGATTTCTGCAATATCAGGGGACTTCATTCAAACCTTAACGCCGTCCACTACCATCTGGAGATAGCTAAGCCGGCCTTGCTCTTTCTAACCGAGGCACAGGTGTCCTCTCCGGCTGATACTTCGTATCTCTCCTACCCGCGGTACAAATTAGAACACTCGTTTGTGCCCCGGGCTGGAGTTTGCGTGTATGTCAGAGTGGACATCTGTTTTCGACGCCTCGGCAGTCTTGAAGGTACGGATCTGTCCATCCTATGGCTGCGCGTAGACAGCGACGACCATCCCCGCGTCTACGGGTGCCTCTATCCATCCATAGCTGTAATGCCGACACAGGCTGACTCATCGACCACGTCCAAATGGCTGCAGACTCCGTGCTACAACAGATCCCATCCGCAGAGATCGTGATACTCGGTGACTTCAAAGCCCACCACGCTGAATGGCTTGGTTCTCTCATGCAGGTAGATCTGTCTATGACTTTGCTTTGGCATATGGTCTAACACAACTGGTTACTTCGCCTACGCCGATCCCAGATGTGGAAGACCACGTACCTTCCCTGTTGGACCTTCTGCTGAACTCTCATCCGGACGGATATCAGGTCTCCATCGATGCCCCTCTGGGCTCTTCGGACCATTGTCTGATCCGGAGTACGGTGGCACTCACGCTCCAATCGCAGTTGCGCTCTACAGCTTGCCGCCGTGTTTGGCACTATAGGTCAGCTGATTGGGACGGGATGCGGTCTTTTTTTACATCACACCCTTAGGGGCGGGTTTGCTTCTCGCCGGAAGATCCCAGCGTTGTTGCCGATTCTGTTGTTGATGTGGTACTTCAGGGTATGGAACGTTTTATTCCATCCTCTGTGGTGCCCATCGGAGGCAGATCCCAGCCATGGTTTGGTCGCTCCTGTAAAATAGCATGACGCTATAAGCAGGAGTGCTACCGGGCCTGGGCTGACGCATCAATGTCTCGGGATGTAAATACCAGCGCACTTAAAAAGAAGTATAATTCCGCTTCCAGGTCCTTCAAAAGCGTCATTGTCAAGGCAAGGTCTGAGCACATCGGCAAAATTGGCGAGAAGCTAGTTCACCTTCCTTCGGGAACCCGTGCATTCTGGTCTCTCGCCAAGGCTGTCCAAGGGAACTTCTGTCAGCCATCTCTTCCATCTCTGCACAGAGAGGACGACTCACTGGCCCATGCCGCAAAGGAGAAAGCCGATCTGTTGAGCTCTATTTTTGCGTCCAACTCGACTCTAGATGACGGGGGGAACACACCGCCAACCATCCCGCGATGTGAGTGCTCCATGCCGGATGTGCGATTTACACAGCGCTCGGTCCGCAAAGCACTCTTCTCCCTGGACGTCAGCAAGTCGAGTGGGCCCGATGGAGTCCCTCTCATTGTGCTAAAGACGTGTGCTCCGGAGTTGGCACCGGTTTTAACGCGTTTTTTCCGGTACTCCTACTCCCAAGGCGTAGTCCCGAACTCATGGAAGACAGCTTTGGTGCACCCGATCCCTGAAAAGGGCGACCGCTCAGACCCGTCCAACTACAGGCCTATCGCCATCACCTCCTTGTTCTCCAAAATAATGGAAGCCATTATAAACTGCCAGCTCATGAGATACCTTGAGGATCACCAGCTGATTAGTGACCGCCAGTACGGTTTTCGTCGGGGTCGATCAGCTGGTGATCTTTTAGTCTACTTAACTCATAGATGGGCGGTGGCAGTAGAGTCCAAGGGGGAGGCATTGGCCGTTAGTTTGGACATAGCGAAGGCCTTCGATCGGGTCTGGCACAAAGCGCTTCTTTCAAAGCTTCCTTCCTATGGGATTCCCGAGAAATTGTGCAAATGGATCACCAGTTTCCTAGCTAATCGGAGCATCAAGGTCGTAGTAGACGGTGCATGCTCTGATTTTAAGCCTATCAACGCTGGTGTTCCACAAGGCTGCGTGCTATCACCAACGCTGTTTCTCCTGCATATAAATGATATGTTGCTAACTGGTAGCATTCATTGCTATGCAGACGATAGCACTGGTGATGCCATATATACCGGCCGTGCCAATATTTCTGGGGAAAACGTTGCCGAGTACCGGGACAAACTTGTGTCTGAAGTCGAGTCTTTGCTTATCAAAGTCTCGGATTGGGGCCGACTAAATCTAGTCCAGTTCAATCCCCAGAAGACACAAGTTTGCGCGTTTACCGCTAAAAAGAACCCCTTTGTCGTATCTCCTCAGTCTCAAGGCACTCCCCTTGCTGCCTCAGCCAGTATCGGAATCCTTGGCGTCGACATATCGAATAGTGTGCAGTTTCGTGGTCACTTGGAAGGGAAGGCCAAATTGGCCTCTAAAAAGCTTGGCGTGCTCAGCAGAGCGAGACAGTATTTTATGCCGGCATATCGCTTGCAACTTTACAAAGCGCAAGTTCGGCCCCACATGGAATACTGTTCTCATCTCTGGGCCGGGGCACCCCAGTACCAGCTCCTTCCACTTGACCGCATCCAGTGCAGAGCGGTTCGAATCGTCGACGACCGAGTTCTTTCTGATCGGCTCGATACACTTTTTTTTTTTTTTGCTGTGGCAACCCCGGTGACAAATACTTAAATAATTTGCTCCCAAATAATTTCGTAAAAATAAATATTGTAATTGATAATTTCCACCTCAAATTTAAGTTATAGTTGTTAATTAGGAACAAATTGTATTGTGTAATAAATAAAAGTGGTAAATATCTAAATAAATAAATTTTTAGTGCCTCTCAATTTAACGTGACAGCAGGTAACGAACATCGTTTAAAACTTAGGTTTAAAAGTTACTGTAATTCTTGTTATCCCTTTTAATATTTACGATATATCTTAAGTTTTGTTGTTTTCGGATTTCATTTTGAATTGTTTTCTTGATAATTTAATTTGAGATCTGTTATTAGAGTCCTACAATTAGATATTTGCTTACTCTGTTCCCTTGATTTTCCATCTTTGTTTTCTTTTGCTATATAAAATATATAGTAAAATGAATACTCGCAACGCCAAAACGCGCCAGATGGAGAACCAACTTCATCTGGCGCTCCAAGAACTGAGGGCGTCCAGGGAGCAGTGTGAGCTGTTACTTAAAGAAAGGGATGACAATGAAAAGGAAATAATAAGTATAATTTTGAAAAATACACAGTTGAAAAGTGATATGGTTAAGATACATAGAGATTATACAGATATTTTAAAGGAAAGGAATCAGCTCCAGGGGACAGTCGATGAGTTTGACCGATGCAGCAAAGAATATGAGGAAGCCCTCAGATTAATTGCTGCATTGAAATTACAATTAACTGAAGCTAATGAGCAGATTTCACAATTTAAACAATACATTGATAACGTGCAAGCATTTCAAACTCAGAGTCTGTTCGATGAGCTCGTAGAATGTAAATCTCATGAAACATTGCAACCCTCCACTACAATAGATTTGACTAAAGATTCTACCTCATCAAGAACAGCAGAAAGGATTACATGCAGCAGAAGGAAATTAAGAAAATATATAAAAATCAATAAATATATTAGGAAAGTTCAAAAATTAGTTAAAACTAAAATTAATATTAAAAATTATTCAAATGTATGTAAGGAAAAGCAAGAGTTAATTAGTAAAATTAAATTATATTCAATTGAGGTGGAAAACATGAAAAATTGTTATGAGACTGAAATAGAGTGTCTTAATTCAGAAATTTTATCACTTCAAACTTCATTACAAACTATGTCAAATAAGTATAAATCAGCAGGGAATGAGATAAAAGAACACATACTGGCCATGGATAATCTGGTAAAGTCATGTAAATATAACGAGGAACGTTTTGATTCCTTATTAAAATATCAAAATGAATATCAGCACTCAATGCCAGGTTCTTTAGGGACAGTGTGTGTTAATAATATGACAAGCAGTAATACTTCATTTTCTTTACCTGCACTCTATGATAGTACCATAACAAAGCAGATAAATTTAAAAAGTAATGAAAAAAATAATGTAATTGTGTATAGTGATGACATAGGAAAAAATTTGGGTATATCATTGAATAACTGTTTAAAAAGGCAACAGTTAAGTAATTACTGCATGCCTGGAGCATCATTCAGTGATATTATGAATAAAATTTTAACTAGTAAATTTAACCCTAATAGTATATTAATAATTTTTGTTGGGAGAAGAGGCAATATGAACAAGAATCAATTATTAAAATATATTGAATATCTCAATAACATAAATGTGGTTAAAGTTATATTGTTTACATTGCCTTACATAGAGGGGTGGCCACAGGAAAATAAACTAAGATATAATTTAAATTTAATGATGCATAATTCGACATGTAATAATAACTTAAATTTGAAATTTAATTGTAAGAATAATAATGATAAATTTCATTTAGTGGATATTAATAATTTAATTAAGAAGTTTTTGACAAGAGATAGGTATTACCTATCAAAGTTTAGTTTGAGACTGGTAGCAAATACGCTATCTCATTATTTATATTTTAACCCAGCCAAATTATTGGCTACCTTAACACCTGCTTTTATTGAGCAGAAAAATAATTTCACAAATGATTTGGAATTAGTTCCAAGTAATTTAAATTAGATAATAAGACAATAGAGGTAATCTCTAGCAAAGATAACTTAAATACCTTAGAATACAATTCAACTATACTTCATTGTGTAATTTCACAAAATAGCAATAATAAAAACTGTATTAACCTGGTGCATCAAAATATACAAGATATGTTAGGCAAAGAACTAGAAATTGAATTATTTTTAAATAGTAACCTTATTCATATTTTATGTATTACTGAACATTGGTTAAAAAGTTACAACTCCATATTTAATTTCAGTAATCACCAGGTGGTCAGTTCGTTCAATAGAGATACTAAATTACGTGGTGGCTCCTTAATATTAGCTAATAAATCCTTATCATGTAAAGAACGTAAAGACATTGTGAGCCTCTCTGTTGAGCGTACTGTAGAAATGGCATGTGTTGAGCTTGAGCACCTTATTGTTGTAAGTGTTTACAGAACCCCATGTTCAAATTATGATACCTTTGAAAAAATTATGGAAGAAGTTTTAGTTAAGCTTAATAAACAGAATAAATCTCTTGTAGTGTGTGGAGACTTCAATATCAATCTCCTGGAAACTTCTTCCATCAGTATTAAATTTTGCTCTTTGTTCAAATCCTATAATCTTGATAATTTATTCTTTGAAGCCACACGAATTGCAGGGTGTAGTGCAACTTGTATTGATAATATTTTTACAGGTGTTGTACCAATCAACAAATCAATAATTCAAAAACTTAGTTCAGATCACTGTGGACAACTGGTTTCATTACCTTATATGCACAAAAAACAGGAAATTGAGAAAATTGTGTTTGTTCCTATTAATGCAAAACGCCTGGAGAGATTTAGAAGTAATATGGTAAAAAACCTTCCATCGCTTTCTTATAAGAACAATGCAGACTTTTAATATGGAGAATTATTTACCCTTATAAGCAATGAATTTAAAAAAACATTTACTTCTAAAACATTCTCCGGAAACAGTCGCAAGGTATTTAATGAGTGGGCGACAGTGGGAATTCATAAAAGCAGACGAAGGTTATATGACCTTTACCATGAAAGATCATATAATCCTTCTGATGCTTTTAAAGAATATGTCAAAAATTATTCTCAAATGTTTAAAAAGTTTGCTCCACAGCCAAATCGTTACATATTAGCAACAAAATTAAGATGGCTAAGAATAAAATTAAAATGACGTGGAGAATAATTAATAGCGAAACCGGTAATGAAAAACCTCGTAACGCAAACTATCAATTAAAAATTAACAATGAATTGACTAAATCAAATCAAGAAGTCGCAGCGGTGTTTGAGAAATATTTCACTGATATTCCTATTTTGACAACAGAGTCTTTGAATTCTTCTCCAACTGTCGCCGAGTCATTACTCAAACAGAATGTTAATATCTGTTTAAAAGAATTTAGATTTGAAAAAGTATTACCGCAAGATATTGTAAAATACTTCAAAACCATTGATGTAAAGAAAACCGCAGATTTGTGGGGGATTTCCGTGACAGTTATTGCGTCCATAATAGATTTAATTGCACCTCATCTTGCTATTATTTTTAATACTTGTATCGATTCTGGTGTGTTTCCTGATTTAATGAAGTATAGTAAAGTAATACCTTTATTTAAATCTGGTAGTACATTGGACCCCGCTAATTTTAGACCTATTTCTGTACTACCAACTCTTAGTAAAATTTTTGAAAAAATTATTTTGGATCAATTGTTAATTTTTTTTAATACAAATAAATTACTTCATAAAAACCAATTTGGATTTACAAGGGGTCGCTCGACGTCTGACGCCGGCGTTGAGCTTATGAAATATATTTTTAATGCCTGGGAGAATTCACAGGATGCCTTAGGTGTTTTCTGTGATCTTTCCAAGGCTTTCGATTGTGTTCATCATGAGACATTAATCAGGAAACTACAACATTACGGTGTAAAAAATTTGGCGCTTAGACTTATTACTTCATATTTAAGTAACAGAACTCAAAAAGTCGTGATAAATGGTAAAGGTTCCTCCGGATCGGTAGTATCAATGGGCGTTCCTCAGGGCTCGATTCTTGGCCCAATCCTGTTTTTAATCTATATTAATGACTTACCTTATCTTGTAGGGGACAATCACGATATAGTATTATTTGCTGACGATACTTCTTTAATTTTCAAACTCAAACGGCAGTTAATTAATTATGACGATGTAAATAATGCTCTATCGAAATTAGTACATTGGTTTAACGCCAACAATATGCTCTTGAACGGCAATAAGACAAAGTGTATTAAATTTACAATACCTAATGTAAAACATTCGAATACCAATGTGCTATTAAATGGGGAGGAGTTGAGTCTTGTGGATACCACTGTTTTTCTCGGTATTACTATTGACGCGAAACTTCAATGGGGCCCCCATATATCTAAATTAGCAAGCAGACTTAGTTCTGCAGCATATGCTGTAAGAAAGATTAGAAGTCTCACAGATGTTGAGACAGCTAGGTTAGTGTATTTTAGTTACTTTCATAGCGTAATGTCTTATGGAATTTTGCTATGGGGTAATGCGACTGATATTGAAGCTATATTTGTTTTGCAAAAGAGAGCCGTTCGGGCGATTTATAACCTAAATTGTAAAGAGTCCCTCAGACAAAAATTTAAAGAAATAAACATATTAACTTTGCCATCGCAATATATTTATGAAAATCTAATGTATGTACATAAAAACATAAATAGCTTTAATAAGAATAAAGATGTGCATTCTTTAAACACTAGGAACAAACATAAGCTTGTAATACCAGTTACTAGACTCCACAGAATCAGTAATTCATTTATGGGGCAATGTATACGCTTTTACAACAAAATCCCAGAACATATTCAAAGTTTATCAATAAACAAGTTTAAAAGTTTTATTAAAGAAAAACTGTACAAAAAGGGTTATTATAATATCAAGGAATACATGAATGAAAATAACCCCTGGGAATAAGGTGATCGCCACCATGCTGGTTTTATTAAAAATCATTTAAAAATTGTATAAATGAAATTATTGTTAAGTGAAATATGTTTGAAAAAAAAAGTCCCGTTGGGTTTCTTGCTGGTTCTTCCCAGGACAGAGGTATTTTCCGAACCAGTGGTAAATAAAAAATGACTTTCAATAAGAATTATATAATAATCAATATTGAATAAAAAATTATTCTATTCTATTCTATTCTATTCACTGGCACTGCGTAGAGATGTTGCATCTCTTTGCGTATTTTATCGCATCTATCACGGGGAGTGCTCTGAGGAATTGTTCGGACTAATTCCAGCCGCTCAATTTCACCATCGCACATCGCGACAAACTCGCGTTACCATCCATACCATCTGGATGATTGGCTGTCCACCACTGTGCGATTTAGAAGAAGTTTTTTCCCTCGCACGACTTCCTTGTGGAATCAATTACCACCAACGAATTTTCCGGACCGATACGACTTAGGAACCTTCAAGAAAAGAGCTTACACCTTTCTAAAAGGTCGGCAACGCATCAGCAATTCCCCTGGTGTTGCGGTTGTTCATGGGCGGCGGTAGTCACTTACCATCAGGTGAGCCGCATGCTCGTTTGCCCCCTATTCTATTAAAAAAATAGTAGAAAGAAGTAATTTAATTTATGAAAATGGGGTTATTATTTAAATGTTCATTGGTAAAATTAATTTAGAAAATGATGTACGATACATGTGTAACGATAATAAACATCTCACAGATTATATTGTAAAATATTTCTCTCGGAAAATATTTGAAATGAATTAATATTAGATGTAAACTTAAGCCAAATGATATTAGGGTAGCAGAAATATGCCAGAATGTGAGCAGCCGGCGCTCGTATGCGAAGCGGGCGTTACATAGCTGCGACTCATTGCGGCATGTTATTGCTCGGCTGCGTCACATACGTATATGGCACTGCCGAGTATTTGACATTTCATGCCAATGAACACACTGGATGGGCACGTGAGTTTTTGTATGTTTGTTTTTTTATGTTTACAATAAATATCTTAAATATCTAACCACAATTTATTTTTAATCTATCTTTAATATCGTTTTAAGTATATTATTGGTTGGTAAATAAAATAAGTGGTAGGACTCCTTTTGGTACATAAATAGGTGGTAGGAGTCCGAAGGGATAGGTACCACCCACTTATCTATTACTGCCACCGATTAACAGTGCTTAAAACGCTGTGTTTTAGTCTGATGGGTAAAGATTGTTTTATAACTGGCTTTACGGCTCTGGGTTCTAGCCCTTCTGAGCCTGAAGTAACAATGTATAGTTATTCTTCATAGTACACTGCTTCACAATATGTTGATGCGTCAAATTGTGCAGCCCTTGGGCAATTTTGACGGTAACTTGAGCCAGCAGATAGCTGACAGTTAGCGATGGTATTTCAAGGTGCCTAAGCAGGCAGACACCTTATCTTGAGAATCACATTTTTTTATATAGGTTAAGGGTGACAAACGAGCACACAGTCCACCTGATGTTAAGTGGTTGCTGTGGCCCATAGACATCTACATCTATCTTCGATTACGAATCAAAATGCAGATGTTGTCACCCGTGATGACTATGATGGAATGCCTCTTTTCCAGTAAAAAGGGTCTCCGGTTCTCTACACTCACCATACGAAACACAGCAGCGTTAAGCTGCTATTTGACGCTGGTATTCTGTGAGAGCGTGGTCCTTCATATAGCTGCAGTATGGCTCTACCACTTACAATATACATTACCATCAGAGCACTTTTTTACCGTTTCCACTAATAGTTCACATGCGCAGACACTTACTACACAAAATCGCACCAATTTTACATATCAATATCCACTTCAAACCATTATTTAAACAATAATACAGGAGCAGCAAACCGCCGCCGGTCAAGTTCCCGCCAAAACTCCCCGATGGGTAAAGAGAGTGGGTATAGTTACAGGATATGATTACAGGCTGTGAAGCATTCCATCTTAGTCCTCAGAGGTCACAACGCATCTGCAGCTTCCTTTGTTTAAAGGTGGCTGCAGGTGTCCATTTACTTAGCAGTAGCCACTTACCATTATATTTGTTTTACAGAAGAGGGCCATAAGAGCAATTTATAATTTAAAGCTTAAAGAGCCGCTGCGATAAAAATTTAAGAAAATTAATATATTAACTTTGGCCACTCAATACATTTATGAGAATGTAATGTACGTATACAAAAAATTATTATACTACTTTTACAAAAATATATTAATATTTTTGTAAAAGTAGTTTTACAAAAATAAGTGATATTCATTCTGTAAATACTAGGAACAGACACAAGCTAGTAGTACCAATTACTCGACTCCATCGAGTTAGTAATTCATTATTGGGGCGATGTATACGCTTTTACAATAAAATTTCAGAAAATATACAAAATTTGACATGCTTAAAGTTAAAAAACTTTATTAAACTAAGTTTGTATAAAAAGGGTTATTATAATATTAAGGAATTTATGGATGATAATAACCACTGGGAATGAGGTGATCGCTACCAAGCTATTTCTAATTTGTTGTGTTTGCTAATTGTGTAACATACATGATTGAATCTGTTTTTTTTTAAGTTAATGTTTCTTGCTGGTTCTTCCCAGGACAGAGATTATTTTTCCAACCAGTGGTAGGAGTACTTAGCTATAAGATTGTAGGTTCTGGTTTCGATTAGCAGTCGAAGCGACGTTGTACTATAACTGCAGCACGATTGATTCGGCTTAATCTTAAAAGATCCACGATCGCAAAGAATCAACTTAATATCAGGAGGACTGGTGTTCGTTTGTCCCTCAGTCACTGATCCCACCGCATATTTATATATTTCCCCGCAAGTTCACCCAGGTTGCGAAAGGTACGGTAGATGACCCAGCGAGTAGCGAACTAAGCTAACTCAAGGCAGTTGCGTCAGACCGATCGAAGCCCAGGTAAAAAAAATACTTTTAATAAAAAGTAAAATGAGGATATCCGCAGTAGAACCAAAGTAAACGACATAGCCCAACGGATTAGTAAGCTAAGTGGCAATGAGCCGACCATTTCGCTCGAGGAACCGACAACCGATGGGGAAGAAAGGTGCTTGAGTGGCAAACTAGTACCGGTAAGAAAAGTGTACCGTCAGGATAGTGCTTTGTGGCATTCCTTGGGGGAGGCCTATGTTTAGCAGTGGACATATGAAGGGCAGTAATGATGATAATGAAAAACGAATACCTGTCTTGAAAGAAGTAAAAAGAATAAACTGAAGTCGGTGTTAAAATGTAAGAAATATTAAAGCCCAACTTTAATATGTGAAACACCCTTTTTAGTTTTTTTAAAAAAAAGTACTTTTAAAAAATTTACTCTTAATGCTTAATAAAAACTAGCTACCGATTAATTTTTATTAAAATTTTTACCCTTTCGAGTGAATAAAGGAATATCACAATCAAAATGTTGTGTAGATAGTTTAATTTAAAAATCTCATCAAGTATTTTGCCAACATTACAGTTGACATATTTTTCTCAGAATTTATACGGGACAACCCTTAAAGTTTAATCTATGAAACAAAGAAAATTATCATCAAAATCGAATCTTTAGGGAAGATATCACGTAAAATACATCCAAAAGCACATACAGGTAAATTTAGAACCTCCACCTTTTTTGAAGTCGGCTAGAAATGTTTCACGATAATAATGCGTATGGACTTGAAAAGTGTCATATTAATCTTCTCTGTATCCTTCCAATTTGTTATATATACTGCTGAAATATCACAATGTGTACCATCAAAATTATTTATAATAATGCATATATAAACTATCACGCCCGTCACCTAGAGGCGTAGGCAGAAAATACGGACATCCGTTTGGCACGATTTTGATAGAATTCTCTCGATTCTTTCACATCTTTATATCTACGCTATGGGACAAATTAAGAGTTCCCCTATATATCTTCGTGGTAGAGCCATGCTGCAGCGATATTAGTAGTATAGTTGTAGCACGAATGGGTCGACTCGACCGGGGAAGGACCACGCTCTCACAGAATACCAGCGTAAAATAGCAGCTTAACACTGCTGTGTTTCGTATGGTGAGTGTAGAGAACCGGAGACCCTTTTTACTGGAAAAGATGCATTCCATCTTATATTCTACATATTTTGATTCTTTATTGAGGATAAATGTAGGTCTATGGGTCACACCAAGCACTTACCATCAGTGGACTGTGTGCTCGTTTGTTACCCTATCCTATTAATAATATATTCCTAAATTGGTCGATCTCTGCCATTTACTTCTGCAGCATAAAGGAGAATGCCAGGTCTTGCCCCATCTTATACAAAAAAGGTAAAAATATGAAAAACAATCTTATGAATTTTGAAGATTTTTGTGATTAATCGTTATTTTGTACAACTCGCAGTAAAATATAATTTAAAAAAATGAATTAAATGAACAATATTTACATTTCCAGTCTTTTCTAATAACATCTGGTTTCTTTGTACGAATAAGTGCATACGTACGCATAAAGTATCAAACAATACAACATATTTCTATTGAAATATATGTATTATAAGTCTTTGTCATATAAAAATGCTACTTATCGTTTTTTTATTTTCAATTGTTATTATAGGTTGATAATAATCATTAATCATTAATTAGAATTGCATTAGATAATTACTGAATAACAATAATTGATTTTCGTGCATTTTGTGAAATTGTACACACACTTCATTGTGTCAATATCGTAAGTACGTATGTCAAATTGCTGTCGAATATTTTCACAATTGACTAATTTATGCTTGTGAAATACATTGATTATGATTATATCACATTTTACTTGTGCTGATTCCCGCTTTCTATACCACTGCACTTTTTCCTGTTTCTGTTGACAACTTATGCTTTTATTAATATACGGACTCGATCACGCCTACTTATTGACTTACTGCTAATTACTACGGACATTCTGATAATTGCATCCACGAAGTTGAGGTGCAATAATTGTCATCTTTGCGTCGATAGGATGCAGGGGCATTTTGTGTCCTCATTTTGATTTACAATCTTAACTCTTCTTTCAACATGGAGATCTTTGCAACAGATACTCGTATATTTAGTTTTATAGCTTTTTTATATGGTTAATAATTTATGGACTTGCCGTTGTAAAATTATTTACTAATCTGTAATTATTTACACCTTCTTCAGATGTAAGTCATAATAATTTGTATCATGAAAAATAATTTTGTAAATAATATAACTCGTTTACATGACTAGGACTTAGATTCTATGAAAAACAGGTGGTGCTAGTCTTATATTGTGTAAGAACCTTTTAGATCCTATACAAGAGAACCCTTTTTCCAATGTTACTGATCATTATATAATAATGCTCCTTAAATTCTTAAATTCTTATTTATATATATCATTAGCGCCTGAAAATTTATATTCTGAAATTACAATGTACTGCAACGAATGCTGTTCTAAAAACTAAGGTAAATGTAATTATTATAGACCAGTTTAAAAATCGCAAGTTCTAGAAACTTCAAATTATATAATTTGGATGAAGTATTAAAGTAGAAAAAAAATGCTGCATACGGCATTCGTGTACGCCACACTTTTGGGCGGGGCAAAGTTCTATTATAGTAATATAGAGAATCTGGCATTCTCCTTTACTTTTTTATTCTTTCTTCATTTAATATTTTTACGTGTCCAAACTGCCGAAATTTCCCTTTCTTAATTCTGAGAACAACATCTTGCAAACCAGACTTTTTTCTCATTAATCAATTCGCGCTTTATCATTCAGAGTCGTCTCTAACATTTATGCCCAAAGTATTCATAATAACCTCTTTTGTACAGCATTCATTTGACTTTCAGGTTGCTAACACCCAAAAACCTTAACTTTTAAAATTATAAATATTTATCTTCCCAGTGACCAACACACTGCAATTGAAGACTTTATTTCAAAAACCACCTTTGTCAAATTAGTTAGTTTTACAGTAGAGTAAAAAAACTTTTTCACATCTTCATATTTAACTTTTTATATTATATTTGCTATTTATTATGATTTGTACTATATTAGCTATCATTTTGCATGTTTTGGACTTTTTGAAATATTTAAAATCCTATATAAATCTAGACCTAAACCTGAGAAGGATGTGACAAAGGTTACTTTTGAAGGAAAACTGGAAATTAAAATGTGACATAGGTGGTTCTTGAAGGAAATATTTAAAATTAAAAGACAAGGGAATTTATATATTTTGTATTTATTGCTGACACATGAAAAATAAATTACCACTAAACTTATTCCTCGCCTCTAGTGTTATCAGAGTTATCAACATCAGCATTTGCATCATCGTCGGTGGTGCTGAGAGTAGAATAAAACTGTTGGTTAGATTCTTTCAAAAATGGGGCCAGTTTTTGTACATAATTTAGTTTGGCATTGTTTATTGCGATAGACATTTTGTAGAGAGGACTTAATGTCATGTCTTCGGGTATTTTTTTCTTATTTTTGATTATGCAAGACAGCCAAGGACCAGAATAATGATATTTCACAAACAATAATGCAGATTCTTTGGTTATTTTGTACATTCTCAAATTTTTAGCTCTACAGCTCGTTTTGAGGATTTTAGAAAATATGGCTCTGTTGCATTCTTCATGTCTAACAACATACTTTAACCTACCTTAGTTACATTAAATGGTTTTGGAGACTGTCTACATCCACTCATGATGGAATCCCAATCACTTGGTGTTTCAGCCCGTTCCCTTCTCTTCCTCTTTTCTATAATAGTAAAGTCTTGGTCATTCGGCAAAAAAGAATGTCCTCTGATAGGAAAGATGTAGGTAATGCTATCAAACATATGAAGGCAGGCAGGCAACTAACATGTATAGGAAGTTAACCATGACATAATTTTTATTATGTCATTGAAAAAAAGCACTTATTAAGTGGCGAAGCTTGCGAAGTCACTTATTGATTTCACGATGTCTGTCCGTCTGTCCGTCTGTCCCACGATTATCTCGAGAACAGTTTCCAATTTTCAAATTCTGTTTTCAGCAATCGATTACTGATCACCCAGGCATCTGAACCTCCTATTTTAATTTTTTTTCCGTTAGGAATCGCTACAAAGCTGATTGCTTCGCCACTTTGCTATGCTGTTAGCTTGCTAGGTTTATTAAGTGGCGAAGCTTGCGAAGTCACTTATTGATTTCACGATGTCTGTCCGTCTGTTCGTCTGTCCGTCTGTCCGTCTGTCCGTCTGTCCGTCCGTCTGTCCGTCTGTCCCACGATTATCTCGAGATCGTTTTCGAATTTTCAAGTTCTGTTTTCAGCAATCGATTACTAATCACCCAGGTATCTGAACCTCCTATTTTGAAACTGATTGCTCAACGGCAACCGTTAGAAACCGCTACAAAGCTGATTGCTTCGCCACTTTGCTATGCTGTTAGCTTGCTAGGTTTATTTTTGCTGTGTTTGTGTGCACTTGCTTTATGTGTTAAATATTGAAATAAAAAAGAAGTCACATCATTTTGCACCAGCAGTAATGCCGCCAAAAACTTAAAACCTTAGAGTCGGGTTGTTTGACAGCTTTGTTTTTTTAACTCATGTCACTGACATAACTGCTTTTTGCCGAAACCACGTTGACAAAGGTTGTTTATGAAGAATCAGTACAACGAATAAAAGCAAATATCTCATGACTAAACTAATTTTTGAAGAAATATAAAATATGATCAGAAAGCTAACAAATTCCTCTACAAGACGGCGTAACTCATATCATGAAATTTTCGACAAAGGTGGTTTTTTAAATAAAGTCTTCAATTATTTACATTCAATCAACACCCGTGGCAGACCATTGACATTTAAGATGATAATAATAGGAATTATCTATACATATAATAAATCTGTAGAAAATTTATGTCTTCACGATTCACATAAAAACTACTGGACATATTTCCATGAAATTTGGTATGTAGGCAATAAATGTCCGCGTATAACATATGGACATTTTATCAACTTTCCGAAGGCTAAAAAGAAGGGTTATATTATTCCCTTTTTTTAGATTATTGTCATTATGCTGATGGTTTTATTACATAAAAGGTTTAAGCTGTTCATATAATAAGTCTTTAGAAAAGTGTCTGTGCATCGCGCCACCTACAAGGGCAGAACAACGTCTGCCGGGTCCGCTAGTATTTAAATAAAATCGTAATAATACTTATTGAGCCTCTTTTTGCTTGCATCTTACGGGATTTTTAAAGTCAACAGAAGCTAAAGGCCTTTGTTATATGAAATTGTTTAAAGAAAAGTTTTTTATGAAATTGTGTAAGTATCAAGACCAAATACGTACAGTATGCTTATGCAAACACTACACTAAATGAAACTAGCTTATTTACAAATTTTATAGCGTTTTAGGTATCTTATTTTTATATTTAAAATATTGTGTGAGTTTAGTACGATTTTTTCAATTGGTTTATTTCATTTTCAAATTTAAGCGACAGTAGCCTAGAAGGTGAAAGGATGGACTGCACACCTGAAAATTGTAGGTCCCAATCTGCCACTCGATTTTTGTCGTGAACCACTCCTATCCATAGTATATAATATCAATTTTTAGTTAGGAGAGAGGTAAAGCCCTAGTGTGGGATGCTACTTGCGTAGACACTTTGGCAGTCTCTCATCTCAGGGGTACCTCGTTTAGAGTCGGGGCGGCATCAGAGGCAGCTGAACTGAGTAAGTGGCGCAAATATGAGTCTCTGAGAGATGACTATGTATTTGTGCCATTTGCTGTAGAGACTATCGGTCCGTGGGGTCCACGTGCGGTGAAGTTCCTAAAGGAACTCCATCTGCGGCTGGTCGTTGCTGCTGGTGATAAGAGGGCTGGTTCTTTCCTCGCTCAAAGACTTAGCATAGCCATTCAGCGGGGAAACGCAGCCAGCGTTCTTGGCACGATACCGCGGGGAGTAAAACTATATGATATTTAAGTTTCTAGTTTTAGTTTTATTTTTAAATTATTATTATAAATTTTAATATTGTAGATAAAAATAAGTATTTTTAGCTTACCAGTAATGGTAATTGCGGTACAAGAATTATTTAAAAAAAAACATTATAATTTGACAAATAAGATTAATAACAATTAATTGTAATTTTTCAGGTTCTTGACGTAATCATCACAGACATAGCGACCAAATAAATTGTTTTCACAATGTATTATAATAGCAAAAGCAAAATGGAAATGGAAAGTACGAGTACGTTTTGTCGTTTCATCGCAATATTTCATGTGACTCAATAATTCTAAAAAGACGGACGAAGAAGCAAATCTTTTTAACCGAGGCGGAAAACTAATGGCACAGGCGAGGCTTTCGGGAAAATCCGCTTCTTGTTGTCAATACAGGGCAACCGTGATGGCTTCCTCCGTTAAGCCTTTATTTCAGAAGTAAGAGAACACTATCTCCGCTTTTATTACGCCCAGATAGGTAGACGCAACATTAGTAAATACGTAAATACAATAAAATAAAGAAACAAGTTGCATAAATCTAAAGTGAATATATGTTTAAAACTAGCTGTGCCAGCGACTTCGGTCGCATAGAATGTTTGTTAGTAACTTATTTGTTTTTATGTTTTAGTTTTTAGGTGTTTTGATTATATTTTATAAAATATAGCAACTTAATAAGTGATAGTAGTTTTATCATAAAACTGATCAAGTGTATGGATGATTTAAGCACCGGGGGTGCAGTGTCCGTTCAATGTTATTTCGTATACTCGTATATAAAAATCAATTGCCGTGCGTTAATCTCGCAAAAACGTGAAATTGCCTGGACCAATTTTGTTGAATTTTTAGCGTGTGTTTGAGAGGGTGATTGGTTTAGATACACAATTAAACCCCGTAGGTGGCGACTCTATCGAGTACCAGAAATCGCAGATTAAGGAGAGAAACTAAAGAAGAAGTTAACAATTACTCTAATTTATAAAAACATAGAGTTAATTTATTAAAACATAGAATTAATTTATGAAAGCAGAGTTCATTTATGGACACATAAGGAGGGAACGACAATTCGTTTGCCATGTAGTAGCGACGTAAATTAATCCATAAACCCTATACGGGTTTATGGGTTAATTTAAGAGAGACTATAGGAGACGCCGGAAAATTCTCTTTGTTTTTGATATATGACGTTATAATCAAATAATTCACCGCAGAGCCAGACATAAAATTACCAAACTGGCTACATCAACGGCAAAGATTCGAGAAAAGGTTGGAAAGACAAATAGATATAAAAAGGAAATTTATAGCAAAACAATGTGGTCCATCTATTGCAGTAGACTTTCACGAGCTGATGATGAAGGAGAAGAAGAATAGATACAAGTTTGTGAACATTTTAGAAAAGAATTGCAAGTGTGAATTATTCCTCATTTATCATAGCATAGATATATACGTATATCATATTATGTATATTTTATATGTTGTATGTAGTTACGTAGATTTATGTATTTGTGTACGTCTGTATTAATATATTAATATTATATGTACATTTGTATGATATGTGTATAGAATACTTCTTATATATATTCTGGTTTGTTCGAACTTCGTTACCTTTTCTGTCTCATTATTCGTTTATTTTTGCTGCACTACCTCCCATATTATGTTTATGTCTGCTTAGCCTAATGGTTGACTGGGAGAGAATGCCTTAAGGCATTAAGTCCGCCATATGTACGATTTTATTTTATGTGCTTAAAATTTTAAATAAATATATAAATATTTTGTCATTTTACGTCATAAAGAATTGAATGTCTTCAGTCTCTAACCCTCTCCCAACTTTAGATTTGCTCTTGCAAGTCGCGTTGTTTATTGTCCCCGGGGCAGAAATGAAACTGGGGCCCTATTTAAACTAAACTAAATACTTTAAAGGTCCAAAACTACTTCATCATCAGCTCCTTGTCGTCCACTGCAGGGCATAATAAAGCAAAGCTACTTACTAAGAAGTATTATGTGTACCGCATAAACAATGACGAAGTAGATTACAGTTAATAATATAGACAGATAACAAAACAGTGAAAGAGCCACACGGCAGCTTTTGCTGTCACACGGGTGAGCCAGACTAGATGGAGTGACGACCTGGTAAGACATGAAATGAAGAGCTGTAATGAATGAATGGACCGGCTCCAACCGAGGAGAAACACGACCTTACAGCTAACCAGCGTGAGGTAGAAGTTTACTTCGCCTGTCAAGTAGGTCGGAGGCCTATCCCCTCTCCCCCTTAACATGGTAGTGTAATTAAATAAGAAACCATACCAGGAGGGTGCCAGCGCTCCTGGTATTGGAGAATCCCTGGCTGAGCATCCAAGTCCAAGTTACCCTACTCTTCGTAAGCGCGGGTGCTCAGGCTGTCTCGCATATCCTGGGGAGTGGGGGAGGGGGGAGAGGGCGAAATTCTTTTTTTTTTTATGGAATAGGGGGCAAACGAGCATGCGGCTCACCTGATGGTAAGTGACTACCGCCGCCCATGAACAACCGCAACACCAGGGGAATTGCAGATGCGTTGCTGACCTGACCGACTGAGGTTCCTAAGTAGTATCGGTCCGGAAAAATCGCTGGTGGTAATTGATTCCACAAGGAAGTCGTGCGAGGGAGAAAACTTCTTCTAAATCGCACAGTGGTGGACCGCCAATCATCCAGATGGTATGGATGGTAACGCGAGTTTTGTTGCGATGTGCGATGGTGAAATTGAGCGGCTGGAATTAGTCCGAACAATTCCTCAGAGCACTCCCCGTGATATATGCGATAAAATACGCAAAGAGATGCAACATCTCTACGCAGTGCCAGTGTATCGAACCGATCAGAAAGAACTCGGTCGTCGACGATTCGAACCGGTCTGCGCTGGATGCGGTCAAGTGGAAGGAGCTGGCACTGGGGTGCCCCGGCCCAGAGATGAGAACAGTATTCCATGTGGGGCCGAACTTGCGCTTTGTAAAGTTGCAAGCGATGTGCCGGCATGAAATACTGTCTCGCTCTGCTGAGCACGCCAAGCTTTTTAGAAGCCAATTTGGCCTTCCCTTCCAAGTGACCACGAAACTGCACATTATTCGATATGTCGAAGCCAAGGATTCCGATACTGGCTGAGGCAACAAGGGGAGTGCCTTGAAACTGAGGAGATACGATAAAGGGATTCTTTTTAGCCGTAAACGCGCAAACTTGTGTCTTCTGGGGATTGAACTGGACTAGGTTTAGTCGGCCCCAATCCGAGACTTTGTTAAGCAAAGACTCGACTTCAGACACAAGTTTATCCCGGTACTCGGCGACGTTTTCCCGAGAAATATTGGCACGGCCGGTATATAAGGCATCACCAGTGCTGTCGTCCGCATAGCAATGAATGTTACCAGTTAGCAACATATCATTGATATGCAGGAGAAACAGCGTTGGTGATAGCACGCAGCCTTGTGGAACACCAGCGTTGATAGGCTTGAAATCAGAGCATGCACCGTCTACTACGACTTAGATGCTCCGATCAGCAAGGAAACTGGTGATCCATTTGCACAATTTCTCGGGAATCCCATAGGAAGGAAGCTTCGAAAGAAGCGCTTTGTGCCAGACCCGATCAAAGGCCTCCGCTACGTCCAAACTAACGGCTAATGCCTCCCCCTTGGACTCTACTGCCTCCGCCCATCTATGAGTTAAGTAGACTAAAAGATCACCAGCTGATCGACCCCGACGAAAACCGTACTGGCGGTCACTAATCAGCTGGTGATCCTCAAGGTATCTCATGAGCTGGCAGTTTATAATGGCTTCCATTATTTTGGAGAACAAGGAGGTGATGGCGATAGGCCTGTAGTTGGACGGGTCTGAGCGGTCGCCTTTTTCAGGGATCGGGTGCACCAAAGCTGTCTTCCATGAGTTCGGGACTACGCCTTGGGAGTAGGAGTACCGGAAAAAACGCGTTAAAACCGGTGCCAACTCCGGAGCACACGTCTTTAGCACAATGAGAGGGACTCCATCGGGCCCACTCGACTTGCTGACGTCCAGGGAGAAGAGTGCTTTGCGGACCGAGCGCTGTGTAAATCGCACATCCGGCATGGAGCACTCACATCGCGGGATGGTTGGCGGTGTGTTTCCCCCGTCATCTAGAGTCGAGTTGGACGCAAAAATAGAGCTCAACAGATCGGCTTTCTCCTTTGCGGCATGGGCCAGTGAGTCGTCCTCTCTGTGCAAAGATGGAAGAGATGGCTGACAGAAGTTGCCTTGGACAGCCTTGGCGAGAGACCAGAACGCACGGGTTCCCGAAGGAAGGCGAACTAGCTTCTCGCCAATTCTGTCGATGTGCTCAGAAGTTGCCTTGGCAATGACGCTTTTGAAGGACCTGAAGGCGGAATTATACTTCTTTTTAAGTGCGCTGGTGTTTCCATCCTGAGACGTTGATGCGTCAGCCCAGGCCTCGTAGCACTCCTGCTTATAGCGTGATGCTATTTTACAGGAGCGACCAAACCATGGCTGGGATTTGCCTCCCATGGGCACCACAGAGGATGGAATAAAAAGTTCCATACCCTGAAGTACCACATCAGCAACAGAATTGGCAACAACGCTGGGATCTTCCGGCGAGAAGCAAACCCGCCCCCAAGGGTAGGATGAAAAAAAGGCCGCATCCCGTCCCAATCAGCTGACATATAGTGCCAAACACGGCGGCAAGCTGTAGATCGCAACTGCTTCCAATCGCAGTTGCGATCTACAGCTTGCCGTCGTGAGTGGCACCGTACTTCGGATCAGGCAATGTTCCGAAGAGCCCAGAGGGGCATCGACGGAGACCTGATATCCGTCCGGATGAGAGGTCAGCAGAAGGTCCAACAGGGAAGGTACATGGTCTTCCATATCTGGGATCCGCGTAGGCGAAGTAACCAGTTGTGTTAGACCATATGCCAAAGCAAAGTCATAGACAGATCTACCAGCATGATCGATTAAACGAGAACCAAGCCATTCAGCGTGGTGGGCGTTGAAATCACCGAGTATCACGATCTCTGCGGATGGGACCTGATGTAGCACGGAGTCTGCAGCCATTTGTACGTGGTAGATGAGTCGGTCTGTGTCGGCATTACCGATATGGGACCTATAGAGAATTCCGCTCAAGTCTAATACTGCTCATGGCAAGTAGAGCAATAAGACAAAGGTGACCACTGCCACGCTATCCGTGAATTTCTGCAACATCAGGGGATTTCATTCGAACGTTAACGAAGTCCACTAGGCACCATCTGAAGACGACGAAGGCGACCTTGCTCTTTCTAACCGTGAGGCAAGTCTCCTCTCCGGTCGATACTTCTCTCCTATATGGGTTACAAATTATAACACTTTTGTACCTCAGGCTGGAGTTTGCTTTTATGTCAGAGAGGACATCTGTTCTTGACGCCTCGGCAGTCTTGAAGGTAAGCGACGACCATCCTCGCGTCTACCGCCTCTATAGGTACAGACCAACTCATCAACCACGTCCAAATCGCTGCAGACTCCGTGCTAAAACAGCTCCCATCTGCAGAAATCGTGATTTTTGATGATTTTAACTACAATCTGTGGAGCTTTACTACCCTTTGACCATGATCTTTGCCGCACGTTCTTGTCCTAGGTGATCCACTCTTCATCACCAGTGATCAATCTTTTCAAAAATGGTTCGGTTTCATTATGTTCCAATAGAGAGTCGCAAATAAGTAAACGATTCATTAGGTTTCGTTCAGTGTGATCGTGTGGTACACAAATATCGATTTTTTTTGGTATAGCCAGAGAGAATTTTTCAAATGGATCCAAATTGTTTTATGCTCAATCCTCAATTCCTCAGCTACGTCGGGCTATGCTTTATACGCCGTTCATGCTCCAGTTTTTCAAAAGTGGCACCAACTCTATCCGTTAAGGGCGACAGAGAGAGCTACATCTTTGAAATCAAAATTCCCGGATTGAAAACGCTTGAACCAACTTTGTGCTACTCTTACTGACACTCCATTGACTTCGCTTTTTTCGCACACTTTTTTTTCGCTGCTTGAGTCGCATTTTTCCCTTTTTTTGTAATAAACTTCAGATTGTATCGATTTTCTTCGTTAGAGTCATTTTGGCGGACAGAAAAACAATTGACAAATGGTAGAAAGGCACTGACCTCTATATATACAAGTACGCTGGTCTGGCTATACCATACAAAATGCTTCTGCCGATTTGAAGCGCCCCCATTGTCCGTACCGGGAATTAAAATTGACATAATATGCCAAAGTCTCTTGTGTTATTTAAATCGTATCTATGTATTTTGAACTTTTAAACTAAAAAATGACAGTATTTTATGTGGTTTTTGTTATCTTTGATTTTAGTTACATAATAGGAATTAATTTAAGTAATAGTGAGAATATGTGTAATATAGTATAAAACTCGTTACCAAAAGGAAAGTGGGATAACATTTCACAAGTAAGTTAGTTTATAGCTAATATTAAACAAAATAAAAACTATTTGATAATATAGGTACTTAAAAATTTGTTACTAATTTTAATATCGTAATTACCAACATGTTTGGATTTTTATTACTGAGTTTTGATAAATAACAAAATTCAATAGGGTTGTCGAGTTCCTTGTCTATAATACTTATCGATTTTCTTTTCTACCCATATATGTTAACAACCAAAGTCGCCGACAACAGATAATTATCAAATGTTTATTAATTAACAGGTTTCGAACTGAACCTAGACTAAAATTATGGCTTACAAGCATAAAAATTGAGAATTGGCGTCCGAAACAAAATGATTATCTTTGTCCTAAACACTTCACAGACGACTGTTTTATTATACATGAGAAACGCACCACTTTGAAATAGTGCAGTATACCCACAATATTTTCTGGTAGTATTAGTACCAGTAAGTATAAAAGTATTAGATTATTATTTCGAATGTTTTTTTTTATTTCTTCTCTCCTTATTTGCCCCAGGCTCAAGGGCCATAGCCAAGTGTAGAAAGGTCACCTGAAGATGACTTTGTGTTTACAAGATGTAAATTTGTTAAATCTGTTTAAATATTACTAATTTATTATATCAAGGGTATAAATTTATAATGGGGCTGCAAAATTATTGATGTCCTTAGTGAGCTTGCGTGAGTTAAGGTGAGAAATAGCTCCCCCCTAAACGGGTTCCTGCCTTGTCGTGGCGTGGGAAGGGGGGGGAGGAAGTTAGTAGCCGTGTCTCAGTAACCCATGGTAAACGTAGGGTGACTCACATGGCTGGCCCGAAGTGAAGGGCTGGCCCAGGGTGGCCACTCTGAGTGGGCTAGTCAAGCCCTTGGATATGTGTTACTGGGCTGTTGCTAGAGGAGGGTCCTTTTCCTATATTGCTGCAGCAATGCACTACAGGACTATCCTTCGCGACTTTGGCAGTGCTACACCACTTGGTGCTGGAGGAGTCTGTTGTCCAGGTGGAGTTGGAGGCCACAAAGAGCAGTGTGCCTTGTGTTTCTGGTGTGCCGTATCTCAGAAGGCTGCTATTGGGTGGCTGGTGCTTGTGGGGTCACAGATGTGTTTAAAAGCGTTTCCGTGGCCCTGTCAATGTGCGGCGAAGGTGG
The DNA here is from genome assembly GCA_033319125.1 of Parnassius glacialis. Taxonomy (NCBI): domain Eukaryota; kingdom Metazoa; phylum Arthropoda; class Insecta; order Lepidoptera; family Papilionidae; genus Parnassius; species Parnassius glacialis. The sequence goes on along the minus strand of JAVANC010000013.1, from coordinate 30,777,510 downwards.
AACACCATGTGGTTTTAGTAGGTGCGAGTCCGATATAATTCGGTTTTGCCCTCGCGAAGCGGGTATGTGTAGGCATTTCCTCATTTGAAACCCGAATCAAAATCCGTTCTGTAGTTACGAATAAAAACGTATATAGACCAACGCAGCGTAGATCTTGGTTTTATATGAGGTATAAAGCTTGCGTCTAAGGCTTAGGTATTAATTGATACATTTATTTATTGTATGGCATCATGATAATATGATTCATAAATAGAATGGACTTTACGGGTAGGCCTAGGTATAGAATTTTTATCGATATGTTAAGTCACACTATCTTATCTCTATTATTAGTTCCTTGGACGTTCACTTCAGCTGTCAGCGCCAAAATGGCGAAAATAAAATCGCCTCATTATGTCACAGTTATAGCCAGTCCATATATAGAGGTTAGTGTGGGAAGGTGCTTTTTACTTTTTATTTTGTTTTTCTTAATGTACAATAATAATGTAAATAATGTACAATCCAAAAAACACTTGGAAGTTAATAAAAGACGTATGTTTTTTAAATCAACCTAGAAATACATCCGTTGAATTGAGTAAAATTGCTGAAACACCAAAAGTATCTGTCAACATAGTCAATAATTTCTTTATATTAATCGGAAGTCATCTGGCCAATACTATCCTAAAAAAGTTAAATAAAACTGACTTTCAACTTGCCAGGGAAGCTAATCAAATTGGTCCAGCTCAATCTATGTCACTTTTTTTAACAGATCCGGAAGAAGTTAGTAGTAGTAAGACTCATAATTAGTAGCTTTAAATCCAACTGTGCTTCGGGATGGGACGATATTTCTGTAGGTTTTTAAAAAAAATTTAACTCCTTGTTAGCGCCTCACATAGCCCATATATGTAACTTAAGTTTTCTATCTGGTGTTTTTCCGGATCAATTTAAACAAGCCATAATTTGTCCAATATATAAATCAGGAGACAAGTCATTAGCATCAAATTATAGGCCAATAGCGCTATTATCATCACTTTCTAAGATACTAGAGAAGCTTGTAAATAGACGACTAACTAAGTACCTAGAAAATAACAAACTTCTTGCTGATAATCAATATGGCTTTAGAGCAAATCGTTCAACCGAAGAGGCTGTTTTTAATTTGACCATTAAAATAACACAATATTTAGATGAAGGTAAGAAGTGTTTAGGAGTTTTCCTAGATTTGCAAAAAGCATTTGACACAGTATCTATTCCTGTCCTTATAACCCGACTTCAGAACTTTGGCATTCGAGGAATAGTATTGCACTGGTTTAAAGATTATCTTCCCAACAGAAACCAAAAAGTACGTATTGATGACTGCCTCAGTGACACTGCTATCTGTTCCTATGGAATTCCGCAAGGCAGTACACTGGGACCAACCCTCTTTTTGGCTTATATTAACGACTTGTGTCACTTAAATATTCGTGCCGCAGACCTATTCATGTTTGCAGACGATACAGTCTTACTCTTTCATGGTCCGAGTTGGGAATCTGTTAAAAAATCCACTGAGGAAGGACTTTGTAAGGTTACTAGTTGGTTGGAAGATAACCTACTTACATTAAACACCACCAAAACAAAATTTCTATGTTTTTCAAAAACCGCTGCTAGCAATCCACGAAACGAATTAAAAATAATAATTCACACGCATCCTTGTAATAGAAATTACAACAACCATACAACATGTGAGTGCCCCATTCTAAGTAAAGCTGACAAAATTAGATATCTCGGTATAATAGTTGATGATAAGCTTAATTGGGCTCCACATATTTATTTTATTTCTAATTAAATCAGAAAGTTTATTTATGCTTTTAAAAATTAAAAAACAGTTGCAAACAGAAAACTATTATTACAAACGTACAAAGCGCTATGCCAGAGCGTTATCAGCTATTGCATATGTTCCTGGGGATGTGCTGCTAAAACACATCTTATAGAATTAGAGCGAGCCCAAAGGGCTGTACTAAAAGTAATACTTTCCCTTCCTTACAGATATTCGACAGAAATGGTATATAAGTTAACTGAAGTACTAAATGTTCGAAAATTATTCATATATCAATGTCTTAGACGTTTTCATAGATGTAGTGTTCCGCAATTACAAAATTTAAAAAGAACTGTTCGTATAAGTATCCCCAAGGTAAAATCCATATTCGGCAAAAGGAATTATAGTTACCTAGCTCCCAAGTTATATAATATATTAAATAAAACAGTGTGTACAAGAAAGGCTTCAAATCATTCATTCAAAAGTATGTTGTATAATTGGCTTAAAGAATATGACTACGATCAGTGCGAAAACTTAATAGCTCCATACGAATAACTTTATGTGCAGTGCAACAATCACACTACTCACTCACTCACTCACTCACACACACACACACACACACACACACACACACACACACACACACGCACACGCTCACGCACACGCACACGCACACGCACACGCGCACGCGCACACACACACACGCACACGCACACGCGCACGCGCACACACACACACACACACACGTATATAGTATTAAACTGAGTACTAAGTAATATATCAACATTTCCTAATGTATTATCGACACAAAGTGTTACTGAATAGGAAGGAACTGACTCCTGAAATACAGGGTATCCTAGTTTAGGAGTCAGGGCTCAATGATGGTGTATGAAATGAAAGTGTCAAATAAAGATATTTATTATTATTATTATTATTATTAATACAATAAAATACAAACACTCAAGCTTGTCACCCAGAGGGGTAGGCAGAGACTACGGACTTCCATTTGTCGCGATCTCTACATTTCTTAATGTCTTATAATATATATTGATATTAAAACCAGCCAGATATAAACAGTACAACCAAAGAGATTTTTCCTCAATTTTATAGAAACAAAATACGAAGAAACATTTTCCCCAACCTATTAAATTTAATGAATATCAAATCGAAACTAATCTACGTTTCGGAGGGTAACGGGTGCAACCAAACTGACAAGAGTCTTGGGTGAATCGTAGCGGTGGGATGGGGGAGCGTGTGGGACGCGTAGTTTCGGTTAGACGTCACCTTGCGGGTTATCGGCCGTCCGGTCACACCGGCTGTCGTCGCCGCTACAACTTGTTCGAATATACGCCGAAAGCTCAGTTCATTACAGTAGCCATATTATAGATAATGCACAAGTCATATTGATGTATTCGAATATCAAGCCCTTTTAGTAGGTTATAAGATCAATTCGTTTTCGAGCGGAATCTTTTGTCGGATGTTTGTAAATGACAATATGTATTACACAAAACAGGATATTATGATTGAAGAGTCTATAAAAATGAATGTTACGATTCAAAAATATATTACTGTCCTTGTTAAATAAAATTGAAGTTTCTGCCTGTAACATCGATATAACTTGTCTTAGCTTAGGGGGTTATTTGCATATTATTAAGATTTTTTTTTTAATTTTTGACTGTCTGTCTGCCTGCCCGGGCTAATCTTCGAAATGGCTGAACCAATTGTAATGAATCTTCACGAGCAGATAGAGAGCAATGCCAGGAGTGCTCTATGCTATATATTATACGAAATACCGAGATTGAAAAAAATACAATTGAAAAAATAAATGACCTTTACCGTCTTAAATCTAAATATTGCTATATTAATTTATCCTACCCAGGCGAATACAGGACGGATCGTTGGTTAAAATTATAAACAGTTACTCGACTACATCGATATATATGTACTAAGTACTAGATTTCGCATTCCGAATATACACTATGTACAACTGAACTGTACTGCAATCCGTACAGTGCGTCCTTTAGTGTGGTTTCAATCTACTAGTTAGTCTGTGGTTTCAATTAAACCGCGCGGGCGCGACTCTTACTATCTCCCGCGTATGCGCTTAGACATACAGTAGTGCACATTTTTTGTTTGGAAAGGCTTCTCTATATGGAGTGTAGAGTAGAAGGAGAACCATCTTATTAGGGGCGAAAATGGAAAAAGTGTCCTACTATTTACTGAAAATAGAGGTTCCAAAACCTACCGCAATAGCGCTGGCGTCTGAAAAACTACGATATGAAGATAGCTGTTGTGAACGGAGTGAAGTCAGCTGAATTGAAATATTTCAAAATTTCATGATTAGAGTAGTTAGTAAAATATTAAAAAATATTAAATTAAAATATTAATAAATAAAACCAAGCGGATTGGTCGGTCCTTGTTGAAAATCTGAAAGATGGAGAAAATCTTATTCTAATTACATTTGGCGCTTTTTTTTAATTTATCCTATGCTACTGCAGCGCCACCCTTATTGGACACGTTTTTAGGGACACTTCATATATAGAGATGGTCCTCCTTCTCTCTACACTCCATACTTCTCTAGTACGTAGTACATATAACTCAATGCTCGAATCCAAAGAGTCAGTAATTCCTTCATGGGGCAATGTATGCACTTTTACAACAGAGTTCTAGCAAAAATATGCAACCTTATCTATCAAAAGATTTAAAATAATTATTAAACAAAAATTGTTTAGTAAAAGCTGGTTATTATACTACTTTAGAGTACATGATTGATAATAACCTCTGAGAATGAGGTGATCGCTACCACGCTGTTTCTAAATGTTTTCATAGCAATGGTATAAATATTATATTGTAAGTTATGCTTTAAAATAAGTCCCGCTGAGTTTCTTGTTGGTACTTCCCAGGACAGAAGTTTATTCTGAACCAGTGTTAAAAGTTAAAAATGACTTTCAATAAGAATTACATGTAATCAAAAAAATTATTCTATAGATCCTGACTGCTGTTTCCTATCTAAAGAATATAAACGTGCCATTTGGTGGCATCGTAAGCGAATCCATCACCCTCATTTCGCCCTGTGGCTTTTGTAAGAGGCGACTATGACATGTGTCATAAAGATCTTATGAGTTCCGATAGATGGCAGTATAAGTATGCATTTACACTAAACCGGCGACTGTAACGATTTCGGTAAATCCTCTCTACTTGGAGGGTAGAGGGAAAAGGGAGAGGCTTATGTAGCGAACGTTGACGGGCTAATGATAATGAAGAAGCATAGTAACAAGAGTACTTATTATCTTTTTTTTATAGGATAGGGTGACAAACAAGCACACAGTCCACCTGATGATAAGTGGTTGCTGTGACCCATAGATAGCTACATCTATCCTCAATAAAGAATCAAAATGCAGATGCGTTGTACCGTGAGGACTAAGATGGAATGCCTCTTTTCCAGTAAAAAGGGTCTCCAGTTCACACGCTCACCATACGATACACAGCAGGTTAAACAGCCATTTTACGCTGGTATTCTGAGAGAGTGTGGTCCTTCCCCGGTCTAGCCGATCAATTCGTGCTACAACTATACTACTAATATAGTAGCAGCATGGCTCTACCACGTATCTTTCTCAAGAATCATACACGATATATTTATTGATAAAACCAAACTATCAGTTTAGGAGTCATTAGCGTATACATTAACAGACATTATTTTCTACAACATACATACCATCCAAACTACCTTAACCTTAAAATTTGCCTGTTTTGAATTCCATCCCAATCTGGTATGTTATTATATTGATACACTGTAAGAAATTTAAAAATGGTAAACATGAAAGGTAGAGATGATGAGTTATTAAACGAGCTTTTTAATATCTTTTATAAAGTAAGTTAGTAAGTAATTAAGGTATATTAGTAGTATAGCTGTAGTACGAATGGGTCGGCTCGACCGGGGAAGGACCACGCTCTCACAGAATACCAGCGTCAAATAGCAGCTTCATGCTGCTGTGTTTCGTATGGTGAGTGTAGAGAACCGGAGACCTTTTTACTGGAAAAGAGACATTCCATCTTAGTCCTCACGGGTGACAACGCATCTGCATTTTGATTCGCAAACGAGGATAAATGTAAATGTCTATGGACCACATCGTCCACTTATCATCAGGTGGACAATTAATCCCCTATTTTTCACTTTTAGGGGTGGAATTTTTAAAAAACCTCTGACATCTCATAAATATCATTCAAATCGGTTCACAATATACTAGGATATTATATGATGTGTATATTTTTAATTTTTTTCTTAAATTAGTGTATACCGATCGCTTTTTTTATTTCTAAATAACGTCTAATTGTCCGGGAAAGCTTTTAATAAAAATATGTTATGTACATATAGCAGCGAATGGCAGCGCAGTAGAATAAAATGCATAATAATTTAGACTTTGTTATTTTGTATACTTGAGTTCCATTTACTTACACAAGACACTTCAAAAATTAATTACATATATATTAAACAAAATAATTAATTGAAAAAATTTACTTGTAAATTCATAATTGCAAAAGCGAAACCACTAACTACCAATGTACCAATGTCCTGCAATAAAACAATTACCTTGCACTAAGTACTTAGGAATAAGAAGGTTATTATGGATGGCGTACTTTGAAAAAACTACAAGCAGAATTCGAACAATCATTTTGATTTTTAATACCTTTAAATATATTGCCTCAATAAATTTTAAATCAATAGCCCTTGCGCCTATTACCGACCATATAACCAGTGTGCGGCTAGTGACACTTCTTTTAGTGACTATAAATACCGATTTAGAGCGGCAATGCTTACACCGGTGTGTATCACGCCGGATGGACTGTTGTTGCGTTTGTGCTGTTTCACTCTTTTTTCAGCAAGTTCATCCAAACAGGCTCTGTCGTTAATTTTCTCATAGACGAGGGTTCTCTACTAAATCCGGTCCTCCGCCTTCTTTTTCCGCTTACCATGCTCACTGTTGAATTAAGTCAAGTCACTCTTGAACCAGTCTTTAAAGTGTAGCAGGGGTCGCCAAATACAAGGGTATTTGTATTGGCCGGGCGCTGTCCAGCTGAAGCGGGCGGTAACTGTTTAGTGAGTTTACGGTGGACCATCTCACTGTTGTATGTCACTTGGGACACAATTTAGGAAATGCAGGTTTGTCGACTACATCTCCCTCTCGCGGGCTGAACACACAGAAACGATAAGTCGTTGTGACTGTGCGAAAAGCGGGTGCGAAGTCTGTTCGGTTTCAGGACCTGGCTTGCATACTCTGTGGTTGACGTGACGTACACACGTTCAAGATTAACGAAAACTTTGCTGTGTGTGTTTACCGTGTTATAAAAACAAAACGGTGTAGGTTTAGTTGTTACTAAACTTACACCGTTTTGTTTTTATTTGTCAATCTGTAATTTTTTATTAATTTAATAGATAAGTAAGTTGTACCTAGAAGTTTCTTTTGCTACCCACTGTAACGTATGGAAGAGCAGGGCTTTCAGTCACAAGTTCTTTTTCAATAGGAATTGGGGGAAAAGTATTGGAAGTATAACGAGTTAAATTTCTTTAAGCATACGTGTAATCAATCTTTTCATCGAAATTTTTCATAACTTTTTTCTAAATTTTAGTAAATAATTAATATTCGTCTAATATTAAATGTTAAATAATTATATCCTTAGCTAGACAGTTTACAGCTGGACATGTGTATCTTTCATTGTAGGGAGGATTTCCCATAACAGGTATTTGACAGGCGGACTGTCGATCGGAGTATCAGATGTCTCACACTTTGTTACTACTTCCCGTCCAGGTGGTCTGTTGATCGCAGTATCAGATGCCTCATACTTTGTTACTGCTTCCCCTCCAGGCGGTCTGTCGATAGCAGTATCAGATGCCTCACACTTTGTTACTACTTTCCGTCCAGGCTTTCTGTCGATCGCAGTATCAGATGCCTCACATTTTGGTACTGCTTCCCGTCCAGGCGGTCTATCGATTGCAGGATCAGAGGCCGCACACTTCGTTACTGCTTCCCGTCCAGGCAGTCTGTCGATAGCAGTATCAAATGCCTCACACTTTGTTACTACTTTCCGTCCAGGCGGTCTATCGATCGCAGTATCAGATGCCTCACACTTTGTTACTGCTTTCCGTCCAGGCGGTCTGTCGATCGCAGTATCAGATGCCTCACACTTTGTTACTGCTTTCCGTCCAGGCGGTCTGTCGATCGCAGTATCAGATGCCTCACACTTTGTTACTGCTTCCCATCCAGGCGGTCTGTCAACCGCAGTATCAGATGCCTCACACTTTGTTACTGCTTTCCGTCCAGGCGGTCTGTCGATAGCAGTATCAGATGCCTCACACTTTGTTACTGCTTCCCGTCCAGGCGGTCTGTCGATCGCAGTATCAGATGCCTCACACTTTGTTACTGCTTCCCGTCCAGGCGGTCTGTCGACCGCAGTATCAGATGCCTCACACTTTGTTACTGCTTTCCGTCCAGGCGGTCTTTCGATCGCAGTATCAGATGCCTCACACTTTGTTACTGCTTTCCGTCCAGGCGGTCTGTCGATCGCAGTATCAGATGCCTCACACTTTGTTACTGCTTCCCATCCAAGCGGTCTGTCGATAGCAGTATCAGATGCCTCCCACTTTGTTACTGCTTCCCGTCCAGGCGGTCTGTCGATCTCAGTATCAGAAGTCTTACACTTTGTTACTGCTTTCCGTCCAGGCGGTCTGTCGATCGCAGTATCAGATACCCCGCACCTTTGTTCTTGTACCGTCGTCGATCTGGGTATTTTATATCTAGTTTGCAATAGATGGTCTTCGGAGGTCATCAATTTTTTTGGATCTAATGGTGGATTCTTTTACGCCACCACCGTATAGAAAATAATTATTTCATAGTGGATATAAATATAATATTATATAAGGTAATCATCATAAGGCATATAAGAACATTCACGAGAATATTTGAAACGTTTAATTTTTTAAGTCTTCTCGACAGCCAAAGCGAGGTGCAAACTCAGCGTACGGGTAGTAAATCAAATCTGCTTCCATTGGACACTTTATTACGACGGCGCGTTCTAAATCAAATGATAAAATGCTTCGTATTTTATGATTTCTTTCAGTATTACTCACATATTATCACAATTGTTTCGTATCTTGGGGTTGAGCTAGAGTAGCTTATATAAGTATTTATATAATTGGTTAATAAAACTAAAATTTAAGGAATCTGAGTAACAATAAGGCAATCTCCATTGTATTCACAAATTTTAGGTGTATAAATAAATCTCTTCTGATCTTCATTCACATTAATCTTTATTTCATTGTTGAATACTGATTTACGATTTGCCGCGACAAAGAAAAACATCTGAGGAAACCTGCATGTGAAAGTCGCTAATACGCATAGGGCTTGCAGCGAACTCACCACTGCTTCAATACCCTTTCAGAAGAGGCCTTGGCCTAGTAATTGTATATATATAGGCAGTAGCTTTACTTTTTTGACTTTATTTTTTGAATATAACCTGATGTCCTTTTTTCTTAAAAAAATTTATCCTTAAAGTAGGATTTTCTCCTGTATCGTAGAGGCATACATAATTTACACAAAGACCATACAAGTATTTGTTCTATAAGGAATTCGAACCCTCAGCCCTCAGCGACGCAACTCATTGCTAAGCCACTGCGCCACGGAGCTAATCACGGCTCCATTCGTAGTCGTATAAAGAGTTGTGTTTGTTGTTTAGCTAGTGTGGTATCGATCTACGTAACCTGTAATATAAAAAAAAATCTAATATGTCTCGTATAGTGTAGACGGTAGCTTAGTCCTGTTTAATTATATAAAATTAATTAAAACTATTCAATCCATAGAGTATTTATAAGCAAGCTATTATAAATACCCTTAGACTTAATTATATTCCTTCTAATAAATCAAAAAAATTCACAACTCAACCATAAATGTTGTTCGTTTTCTATTTTGCATGTATGTATTGTATGTTGTACTCGTATATTTTTTTAAATACGATGACATATTTGAGTTCATTAGTATTTATTTTGTGTTCATGTAAATACAAAGTAAGAAATAAAATAATTATGGTTGGATAAACTTATAATATCAATAAAACAAATGCAAAATGTAAGTACCTTATAAGATCCAAGATTTTTAACAGAGCAGGCAAGACGCACGCTCCTACCGGCGGGCACTGTCACGTTTTGTATAACATCAGTGAACTCGGGCTCTTCCATGACTGGAAAAGAGAAAAATATTTTCAGAATATCGATATTATCAACAGCTTACGTATTACTATATAAATTTTACGCCTGTGACAAAGGGGAATATAAAAGATATTAAATTTAGATAAATCGAGGCAATTTTTTTCGCCTTCATCTTATCTAGTAGCTGGCGAGATTTCGTTGTTATAAGAACATTTTTGTGTCAGGGGATACGATTTGTAATTTTCAAATTATCAAAGCAGAACGCTTTTAAACAAATTGAGTGGGCGATAAGGAATAATGTCGTCGTTTGTCAAGCTCCAAGATAGATGACTGCTGTTCCACTTTGCCCATTTTAAATACGTTTGTCTTCGACTTGCCAAATTGGTTCCCTTTGTATCCTCTGCGCGTACGTGTCAGCGTAAGCAATAAAAGGTGCGTCAGCGACTTGCAAAGTATTAAGGCTTGGCAGAAAAACTCAATAAGGTAGGTAAGGCGTTGTTGTATTGTAGTTAGCGTTAGTGCTGGGAGCTTCGAAAGCTGAGTTGTCCACTTGACTCGGTAAACATTTTTCCATTCAGTGAACGGAGCCAGTAGGAAAGAAGATGCGACGTACTACTTGGCGAGGGTTCGCGCACACCGCGTTGTTTGGAGAATAAACTTGCATTGCGAATAGTTCGCCCGCCCCTGCGTGTTTAAGTATATTCCGCGACTGTAATGAAAGTTTGCCGATAGTTTGTTCTAAATTTAAAAGTATGTTTTTTATTGGACCTAAAATATTATTTTAATATTCTGAGTATGTAATAAAAAGCATTTTAGTAATTGACTTCATATTTTAACGCAAAGACATATGGTTGTTTACGCACATTATTCATTTTTATTTAGCTAGAATCTTTAAAAAATTGTTTTAAATCAATGAAGTACGCACACTAGTGCGTATTATTCTACTGTTTACGTTAGCCTGCATCTGTGTGTGTGAAGCAGCGCATTACTAACAGATACCCAACTGAAGATGAAAGCTCCACGTTACGTGTTTGCTCACCTGATCGTATTAGTTCTGAGCACGATGCTCCATTTTCTACACCGCTGCCCCTAACTCAACTGATGTAAATCGTGCATTACCAACCATAACGCACCCTTTTAACCGTGCTTTTCTTAGTCGACAAATATGGTTATTGATTAAATCCTGTCTCAGGGTTACTGACAACTACTGACATTTTAAACTCGGAACTAGCTATTTGAATTTAAATCCGATACGCTTTGTGGCAAAAATTGTGAATACCACGGAAATTAAAATTTTTCGTTGTTATTATAATGATGGAAAAATAATATTATAATCTATGCATGTTTAAAATATAAGTACATGTAATGAGAAATAAAATATTTATTATTATGTATAATGTTAATTAAATAATTCATAAAATATTATTACTATATATTTAGAAAACAAACATACAAACATACCTAATAGGAAGATGTGTGCAAGCGAACACTTAGTGGAATTAAGGAAAACAAAGTTGACCGCATCCATCATTTGTGTCAGAAAGTCTAGCGATACAGAGCGTTTTGTTTGTGTCTATCGCCATTCACCAATTAAATGAAGATATGAAACGTAGACATTTAATAAGTCTGAAAGTTACGCGATGAGTATGAGCAAACATGCAATAAAGCTAATGAGCTCGACGAGACGAAACGTTCTATTTGTTTCAATAATAGCGTACATTAAAATTAAGCGGGGTAAGGTTGGCAATAATCTTACATACCGCACGAGGCAGTGTGGCGCATACAAGGTATTTAGGGGTTAATTAAGAAACCGCAGACTGTAGCATTCGAGGGAGATCCGGAGGAGGGTGTAATCCCTTTGTCATCGGTCGCAAGATGTTGGCCCGCCTGACTACAAATATGTTTCGTGTTGCTTTATGTTCCTTAACTGAACACATGATCTAAAAGTACTTTTTTTGCTTTTCGTGATACAATTATGGAGTTGAAAAACAAATTTAAACATTTTATTGCTTTTAAGACGATGTAATTAGTTCTAAGATCTTTCTTTAAGACGTCTTTTTTATATAATTTAAAATCGGTACCAAATATATTATACTCTATTGTAGACTACAATAGGAGTTAAACTTAATGCAAATTATCGAGTTTAAAACTGAAATTGGCAATAGTTTTTATGACTTATATGTTAAAATAGGTAGACAAAGAAAAAATATACATTTACCGTAGTTACGCAAAAAGGAACCAATCCAAGAAAATATTCTTACCTTATATTGACTTAAGTTAGGATCGGTGTTCGGTTTTTTATTGACCGTGATTTTACTGGTATTTCGTTTGTCTTTTTTTAAAGAATAAGGGTCATAAACAAGCATACAATCCACCTGAAGGTAAGTGGATACTGTGGCATCGTATTTCCCTCGATTAAGATTCAAAATGCAGATGAGTTGTCCCCTCTGAGGACTTAAATGGGATGCCTCGTATCCAGTAATAAGGTCTACACAGTCTATATGTCTAAATGATTTTACCGGCATTCATCAGTAATTTTTACCTAAATGTTCGTTGGTCCTCTTTAGTTTTTTGTTAGTTGTTTTTGTTTTTTTATTTAGTTACTGTCTAATAAATAATAACAAGCCTCTATATGGCCTCAGTCATATGCCTCCTACAATTACCAAGAGGATTTATGTAGCAGGAAAGGTTCCGCTGAGCTGCTTAAATATATTGTCCTAATTCATATCTTCCAAATATTTGTAATAAATAAAATACTACACTTAACACAAGTCACCCTATGATTTCCTTCACTGCCTAGAACATATATATTAGCACTTAAAATAGCAATTAACTGTTTCATTAGTTCCGGTGAGGGTCGAACTCGATTTGCTCGCGTATTATAAAATTTAAAGGCAACCGCTTATCCCTCGAGCTACCACGGCACGTTCATAATTTATTACGAGCTGAAAAGGATGCCTGGATACCAGTCTAATTCAAATTATTAGACAATAATACAAGATAGTAGAAAAAACTTAGCATTTAAATGGATTTATATATATTTTTTTATAATAGATATTCTCGCAGTCAGTATAATATATTCTCTAGAAAGAAATAAAATGTCTGTATTCTGAATTCTGAAGCGCACCTATGTGTAATAGTCTATTTGAGTGTCTAGTATGATGTACTATAACGCTTAGCGTTTTGAGGTAAACTTTTTTTTATAGGACGAAATGACAAACGAGCACACAGTTTTCTACACTCATCATACGAAACACAGCAGCATTAAACTACTATTTTAAGCTGGTATTCTGTGAGAGCGGGGTCCTACCCCGGTCAACCCTATTCGTGCTACATCCATATTATAGCTGTAGCGTGGCTCTACCATAGTATTAGTAATACAGTAGCCAGGTAGACACAGATCCATTGTGATTATCTGCATAAGCCTTTCTTTTTTTATAGGAGAGTGGGCAAACGAGCATACGGCTCACCTGATGGTAAGTAACTACCGCCGCCCATGAACAACTGCAACACTAGGGGAATTGGAGGTGGGTTGCCGGCCTTTCAGAAAGGAATAAGGTCTTTTCTTGAAGGTGTCTAATTCGTACCGGCCTGGAAAAATCGTAGGTGGTAAACTATTCCATAGAGAGGTCGTACGCGGAAAAAAACTCCTAGAGAAACTAAGGTGGACCGTGAATAATCCAGATAGTATGGATGGTATCGGAAGTTTTTGCGTTCATGAAATTTGGCGGCTGGGATTTATCCGAACAATTCCTGAGAGCACTCCCCGTCGCAGATGCGAAAGAAAATGTAAAGGGATGCAACATATGTTCGCAGCGCCAGTGAATCGAGGCGATCGGAAAGGATCCGGTCGTCGACGAGTCGAGCCACTCTGCGCTGGGTGCGGTCAAAGCGAATGAGCTGGCACTGGGGAGCCCTAGCCCAGAGATGGGAATAGTATTCCTTGTGAGGCTGAACCTGCGTGTTGTAAAGTTGCAGGCGGTATGCCGGCATGAAATACTGTCCTGCTCTGCTGAGCACGCCAAGCCTTTTAGAGGCCAATTTGTCCATGTCGTCCAAGTGACCATGAAATTGCACGTCACTCGATATGGTGATGCCAAGGATTCTGATACTGGCTGAGGCAACAAACTGAGGAGATATGACAAAGGAGCTTTTTTAGCAGTAAATGCGCAAAGTTGTGTGTATAAACTGGACTAGATTTAGTCGCCCCCAATCCGAGACTTTGTTTAGCAAAGACTCAACTTCAGACACAAGTTTGTTTCGCTACTCGGCGACGTTTTCCCGAGAAATATTTGCTGGGCTGGTATATAGAGAATCACCAGTACTGTCATCTGCATAGCAATGAATGTTTCTGGGTTGCAACATATCATTGATATGCAGAGAAACAGCATTGGTGATAGCACGCAGCCTTGTGGAACATCAGTGTTAATAGGCTTGTAATCGGATTATGCACCGTCTACAACTACCTTGATGCTCCGATTTGCAAGAAAGCTGGTGATTCAATTGCACAATTTCTCGGGAAGCCCATAGGAAGGGAGCTTCAAAAGAAGCGCTTTATGCCAAACCCGATCGAAGCCTTCGCAATGTCCAAACAAACGGCCAATGCCTCCCTCTTGGCATCTACTGCCACCGCCCATTTATGCGTCATGTAGACAAGAAGGTCACCAGCTGATCGACCCCAACGAAAACCGTATTGGCGTTCACTAATCAGCTGGTGATCCTCAAGGCACCGCATGAGCTGGCAGTTTATAATGGATTCCATTATTTTGGAGAACCAGAAGGTAATGGCGATATGCCTATAGTTAGACGGGTCTGAGTGGTCGCCTTTTTTAGGGAACGGGTGGACAAAAGCTGTCTTCTATGATTTCAGGACTACGCCAAGGGAGTAGAAGTACCGGAAAAGACGCGTTAGAACCGGTGCCAACTCTGAAGCACACGTCCTCAGCACAGTTGTGGAGATTCCATCAGGCCCGCTCTACTTGTGGATATCCAGGGAGAGGAGTGCTTTGCGAACCGAGTGTTGTGTGAATACTCGGCGGTGTCTTCCCCCCATTATCGAGAGTCGAGTTGGATGCAAAGAAAGAGCTTAGCATATCGGCTTTCTCCTTTGCGGCATGGGCTAGTGAGTCGTCCTCCCTGTGCAGAGATGGAAGAGATGGATGACAGAAGATTCCTTGGATAGCCTTGGCGAGAGACCAGAATGCACGGGTTCCCGAAGGAAGGCGAACTAGTTTCTCGCCAATTCTGCCTATGTATATTTTTTAGGGACGTTGATGCGTCAGCCCAGGCCCGGTGGCACTCCGGCTTATAGCGTGATGCTATTTTACACGAGCGACTAAACCATGGCTGAGAACTGTCTCCGATGACACCACAGAGGATGGAATAAAAATGTCCATGCCTTGAAGTACCACATCAGCGACTGAATTAACAACAACGTTATGATCGTCCGGCGAGAAGCATACCGCCCCCAAGGGTAGGATGCAAATAGAGACCGCATTTTATCTCAATCGGCCGACCTATACTGCCAAACACGCCTGCAGCCTGCAGAGTGCAACCGCGATTTCAGCATAAGTGGCACTATACTCCGGACTAGAAAATGGTTCGAGGGGCCAAGAGAAGCGTCGATGGAGACTTGATATCTGTCCGGATGAGAGGTCAGCAGAAGGTCCAACAGGGAAAGTACATAATCCTCCACATCTGGAATCCGCGTAGGCAAAGTAACCAGTTTGTCAGACCATATGCCAAGGCAAAATCGTGAACAGATCTGCCCGCATCGGTAAAACGTGATCCGAGCCATTCGGCGTGGTGGGCGTTAAAATTGATGAAGATCACGATCTCTGAGGATGAGCAAGGAATCTTTAGCCATACGCGGGGAAACCTGAGCACCCACGCTTAGAAGTAGAGTAGCTTGGTCGTGGATACTCAAAGAAGGATTCTCCAAGGGTGCTGGTACCTGCGGTATTCTTCCGTTCAATACCACTACCATGTTGATGGGGGGGGGGGGGGGAGCAATTGGGCCTCCGGCCACCTGCACTCACCAGATGAAACGCGGAAGCAGAGCTTCCACTTCACGCTGGTATTCTGTGAGTTCGTGGTACCATCCCGGCTCGAGCCGGCCCATACGTGCAACAGCAAAAGCTGCCACGTAGCTCTATCTTATTGTATTAACATCTCTTAAGCGTTTATTGAAAACGTGTGATATTACAATATTACGTCCAGCGAAGTTAATAACTTCTAATTATTTTCGTAAATTGCCGCTGTGATAACCATGATAATTTCATTATTAATTAAAAGAAAATTAGTTTAGGAATTAATGTTTTTAAATAAATGAAAGGAGTTTTTCGTTGTGGCACTACTTTACTTCTTATTAAATATCTCTAATCAATTTTTACGCAACAATAATTCAAATTATGGTTTCCAACATTGCATCGACTTAATATTCGAAAACTAAGTTACAATACATTAATTTGGAAATAAGCGGATAATCAAGCTGGGTTGGCCCTTATGCAAATCGGAGTCGGTCACTCGGAAGTCATCAGCAGCGCGATCCGACCCGCCGCAAATTGACAGCCGTCCGTGCCGCCAAATTGATTGTGGCTTCACGAGTACATCGTTATCATTGCACTGACGTGACGTGTTGTTGATAAATAGTGTTCTACAGTTTTATTACCTTATCAGTATTAATCGAATTTTATTATGTTAAAATAAGATTATTAAATGGGGTTGTGGCAGCTCAGCTCATAAGCGCTCGTCATAAAAATTGCGTAATACTCGAGTGAACCGAGTATCATCCCTGCTAGCCAGAACCAATCAAATTGTAATGACAATTTTAAGTGCTGATTTGCCTACACACATGATTTTGGAGTAAAACATCGTGAAGAAACCTGCATTTTTGAGAAATTAAAAATGTGTATTTGTGAAAATGTCGGAAAGATATTATGGATTAAGATATGTATGTTGTGCTTTACCGGAATCACGCCATTAGTCAAATACCCAAACCGGTGACGAGAAGCAATGTCAAAAATATGAGACATAGGGTGCTTCGATCGCTTTACCACCTGCCAAAAGTGGCAATAATGGAAAATTGTTCTTACTACGGGCGAATCCAGTCCAGCATACAAATTTTAACGCACTGTTAAAGCAATTAGGTACAAAGGTGTTTACTTTCTTATCACAACCTTTATGTCGCCTTTGTAAATTCAGTTGAGATTAAAATAATGGTCGTATTTAATATTGGAGAAATAAGTACAATACACTGAATAAAAACAAAATATATTATTTTACAAGTATTTGCAAATATGTAACCATACAAATTATTTTTATTAAAGAAAATATCTTTCTTCAAGTTGCGATCTCGCAGAAAGTGGACCTAGCTGAGGCTCGACGGATTGTCACAAAATAAGATTGACTTCATTTTGATTACTGTTCAGTGATGTCTCAGTGATTGTAACTGGCAGAATGATGCGAAGCACACTGAACCTTAATAGAGGTCAAGTAATGGAGTCTACGCTCCGTCCCGCTCGTGTTGTAATCAAAAAGCCCCGAAAACTTTCAGCTCGATACGAAAAGTGCCCATACGATCAGAACTAAATTTTCCAAGATCTGTCGCAGAAGAACCCAAAAACTCGCCGACCACACTCGTATGTAGAGACATGTTGAATATTGCAGTTTCATTTCCAGAGGGAAATGAAACTGCAATATTCAACAGATATGAAAATTGAACAGACAGATTTCCATATGTATGCGGCCATACTTACGCAACTTCAAAACAACTCCTATTGAAAAAGAGATTGAGCAAGGCTGCAATGTGTTTGCCAGAGTTTTGTCTGCCAGAAAGAGCAACTTGTCTAAACTGAAGAACGACTGAAGTAACAAATAAACTTACAGTCTACCTGTTTACAATTTTGGCCGTGGAAGGAAAAGAGGAGATCACCCGCCAGGCAAGGTGAACGGCTCAAGGAGCGGGTAGTTCCGAGCTAGTCTATATATACCGCAGTACTTCGGAACTATGAAAGCGCGATTTAGGCTTTGGTGAAGCGCCACCGCACTACTATGGAAATCTGCAGTAAACTTCATACAAAGACAACTACAGACAATGCATCTGTAGTTTGCCCTGAAGACTAAGACGGGATATCTTACAGGCCGTAACTATACTGACCGACGCTTATTTATAACCCCGATACTCTTCACACCGAAGGACAATAGTGCAAACACTGCTATTTAGCTGCAAAAATAGGTTTTGTTTATATAAGATGAGGGTGACAAACAAGCACACAGCCCACCTGATGGTAAGTGGTTACTGCGGCCCATAGACATCTGCATCTATCCCCGACAAATGAAAATGCAGATGTGTCGTCACCGGTGAGGACTAAGATAGAATGCCTCGTTTCCAGTAAAAGGGTCTCCGGTTCTCTACACTCACCATACGAAACACAGCAGTGTTAAGCTGCTATTTTACGCTGGTATTCTGTGAGAGCGTGGTCCTTCCCCGGTCGAGCCGACCCATTTTGCTACAACTATACTACTAATATAGCTACAGCATGGCTCTACAACGTAAAAAATGTGAAAAGGTAATGACTACCCAGACGGGCTCTTAGGCAGAAAAGGAGTCCTACAATCTGGTTGTTGGCAGTGTTATTTCCAGGAAACCTGAGTATGGAGGAAGTATGAGAAAGTTCTACGGACATCTATATATATCGTCGTGGGCGCAACACGCAAGAGTAATTAACGTCCAAGAGCAGGTCTTATTCAACACTATTCAGATAATATCCTGGACGTCAGTTTAAGCGAGATAAAAATGGTTCAGCATTTTATTTTACAGATTTTGGCAGTGAGGGCCAAGCGGCAGCTTTTGCTGTCGCACGGATGGGCCAGCTCGAACTGGAGAGGTACCACGACCTCACAGAATACCAGCGTGAAGTAGAGGTTTACCTCTGCGTTGCGCTTGGTGAGTGCAGGTGGCCGGAGACCCAATTCCTACCCCCCATCAACATGGTAGTGGAATTAAATAAAGGACTACCCCAGGAGGGTACCAGCACCCCTGGAGATTCCCTCGCTGAGCATCCACGACCAAACTACTCCACTTCTGAGCTTGGGCGCTTAGGCTGCCCCGCGTATTCTGGGGGGGGGGGGGGAGCAAAATTCCGCTCGCGACAAATGCTGCTTGGGGCAAGCGGAGCAATACAACCAAGGCGACCCCTGTCACGTTATCCGTGAATTTTTCAGCAACATCAGGGGACTTTATTCCAACCTTAACGCTGTCCATTACCATCTAGAGACAGCGAAGCCGGCCTTGCTCTTTTTAACCAAGACTCAGTTGTCCTCTCCGGCTGATACTTCATATCTCTCCTACCTGGGGTACAAATTAGAACACTCCTTTATTCCCCGGGCTGGAGTTTGCGTATACGTCAGAGAGGACATCTGTTTTGACGCCCGATCACCAGTTTCCTTGCTGATCGGAGCATCAAGGTCGTGGTAGACGGTGCATGCTCTGATTTCAAGCCTATCAACGCTGGTGATTTACAAGGCTGCGTGCTGTCACCAACGCTGTTTCGCCTGCATATCAATTATATGTTGCTAACTGGTAGCATTCATTGCTATACAGATGACAGCACTGGTGATGCCTTATATACCGGCCGTGACAATATTTCTCGGGAAAACGTCGCCGAGTACCGGGACAAACTCGTGTCTGAAGTCGAGTCTTTGCTGAACAAAGTCTCGGATTGGGGCGACTAAATCTAGTCCAGTTCAATCCCCAGAAGACACAATATTTGCGCGTTTACCGCTAAAAAGAACCCCTTTGTCGTATCTCCTCAGTTTCAAGGCACTCCTCTTGCTGCCTCAGCTAGCATCGGAATCCTTGGCGTTGACATATCGAATAGTGTGCAGTTTAATGGTCACTTGGAAGGGAAGGCCAAATTGGCCTCTAAAAAGATTGGGGTGCTCAGCAGAGCGAGATAGTATTTCATGCCGGCACATCGCTTGCAATTTTACAAAGCGCAAGTTCGGCCTCACATGGTATACTGTTCTCATCTCTCATGCAATGCAAACTTAGCCGTGCTTGGCAGAGTAAAAGGCGTCTGGGAGGTAGGTCTGAGGAGTTAGCCAGGATAGCTTTCCATAGTGTGCGTGCGAGATATAGGAATATGACGGTGGAGGCGCAGCAGTCGCAGCACAAGAAGATTGCCAACTCTGGCAATGAGGACCCATGGGGCCTTGCATACAGGCTGGCCAGCGGGAGGGTACGTCCGCCTGCAAATGTGATAAATGAGATCGCCTTTGTGGGTATACACCCGGACGGCTTGGAAGCAGCGATGCATAAATTAATGTCTGCGCTCTGTCCGAATGACAGCACTGACTGCGACTCGCCTTACCACTGGCAGGTTCGTCTGCTGGCGGCTTTCATACCGTCGGGTGGAGCTGCGCCTCCACTTAAGTTTGGGGACCTGGGTGGTATAGTCAAGGCCTTGCCCAACACGGCTCCGGGACTCGATGGAGTGAGTGCGAGAATCGTGAGGAATGTATGGATTGCGGCACCGAGGGAATTTCACTCGGTGTATGCCAAGTGCGTGGAAGAGGGGGTTTTCCCTAGAGTACGGAAGGACGGAAGACTGATTGTCATTCCCAAGGGTAATGACAAGCCGCTCACCGCGGTCAAGGCATACCGGCCAATAACACTCCTCCCTGTTTTGGGAAAATTATTGGAACGAGTAATTTTAAGATGTGCTCCCGCGATTAGCCGCGGGATATCCGAGTACCAGCACGGATTTTCTCCGGGGCGGTCTACAGTAACAGCGCTGCGTGTACTGCTCAGTACGGCAAGGTATTCTCAGGCATGCTACGTGCAAGCAATATTCTTAGATATCTCCAGCGCCTTCGGCAATGCCTGGTGGCAGATGATGATGGTCAAGGCCAAAAGGGGTCGATGTCCACCCAACATTCATAGAATGTTGGTGGACTACTTCACCTCCAGGCGTGTGGGCCTCTACATCGGAGACCGGGTAGAGTGGAAGACGTCGACCATGGGATGTCCTTAAGGCTCCGTGCTGGGCCCTATACTGTGGAATGTGCTGATGGATGACCTGCTTCGACTCCCTCTGCCCGAGGGAGTAGCCATGACTACCTATGCCGATGATGTTACAATCTTGATTGAATCGGGAACGAGAGCGGGTATCGAATCCAGGGCCAGAGTCACTCTGGACCTTATACGGGAGTGGGGGCTAAGGAATCGACTGGAGTTTTCCTCCTCAAAGTCGACCACCATGACTGTTAGAGGGAAATTTCAGCGCCCCCCCGTTATTAAACTTGGTGGAGAATCTATTAAGACTGTGACTAACGTTAAGGTATTAGGCGTGGTTTTAGACTTGGGACTATCGTTTGTGCAACATGTATCCGAATATAAATATATATAAAAAAATAAATATCTGAAAGAGCAACCAAGGGATTCGGCAAGATGTCTCGCGTATCTACATCATCATGGGGTGTACGAGATGCGAGTTTAAAATTAATTTATAGAGGAGTATTTGTGTCCACGCTTACGTATGCGGCAGAGTGCTGGTACGAGCGTGCAAACATGTACACAGTTCGTTGCGCACTACTGAGATCGCAGCGATCCGCTCTTGTATTGTTAACCAAGGCGTACCAATCCATTAGCACGGCGACCTTACCGGTGCTGGCTGGCGTTCTCCCTGCTGACCTAGAGGTCATCCGTGCTGGTAGAATGGGTATAGCAATTTGACCGCGCCCAAAGAGGAGTTGAGCAGACGGAATCGCGATATCTGGACTGAGGTGATCGGCGCCTGGCAGAATAGATGGACGTGTGATACAAAAGGACGTGAGCTACATCGATTTTTCCCGGACGTAGCGTTGAGACTCAGGTATACCTGGGTCTCACCGGACTACCAAACCTCTCAGATTCTCACCGGACATGGATGCTTTCGGAAGAGACTGAGCGACATGAAACTGTGTGAAATTAGTATGTGTGAGTGCGGTATGTCAGAGGAGGATGTTCACCATGTTCTATGGGAATGTCCTTTGTATGATGACCTAAGAGTGAAAATGATGGATGGACTAGTTCGTCCGGTTCAGGGACCAGTTTACTACTCGGATCTCGTCAGCGATGTGGTGAACTACGGACTGTTGCGCGAGTTTGCGCATAGGTGGCACGATCGCAGGACAAGGAAGGAGGAAGGCTGGTAGGAGGGCCGACAACGTAGGCGTCAATGTGTCGTCAGCCCCAGAAGGGGGAGAATGACGTTAAACTGGGACAAGAAATAGATGAAATATTTGTAGGGAGTCAAGAAAGTGTGCGCGGGAAAGAGCCACGTGCAAGTACCGCACGCATCTCCCGAGATTCGGCCCGTATCACCTGAGGGTCGGTGGGGCCATGGGAGGTGGTGGGTTGTTGTTCTCATCTCTGGGCCGGGGCACCCCAGTGCCAGCTCCTTCCACTTGACCGCATCCAACGAAGAGCGGTTCGAATCGTCGACGACCGAGTTCTTTCTGATCGGCTCGATACACTGACACTGCGTAGAGATGTTGCACCTCTTTGCGTATTTTATCGCATCTATCACGGGGAGTGCTCTGAGGAATTGTGCGGACTAATTCCAGCCGCTGAATTTCACCATTGCACATCGCAACAAAACTCGCGTTACCATCTGGATGATTGGCGGTCCACCACTGTGCGATTTAGAAGAAGTTTTCTCCCTCGCACAATTTCCTTGTGGAATCAATTACCACCAGCGATTTTTCCGGACCGATACGACTTAGGAACCTTCAAGAAAAGAACTTACACCTTTCTAAAAGGCCGGCAACGCATCTGCAATTCCCTTGGTGTTGCGGTTGTTCATGGGCGGCGGTAGTCACTTACCATCAGGTGAGCCGCATGCTCGTTGGCCCCCTCTTCTATAAAAAAAATCTTAAAAACGGAAAGAACCGGGATGAGGATGAAATTACAGCGGATCTTTTGAAAGCGGATAGAAAACAGAGACTTGAAGGCCTTCATAAGCTGTTCAATTCCTCCATTGTGGCTTCCACAAGTGCAATGGCAAGTTATCTCTCCGTGCTTGTCAACTTAATGACTTTCAGCCCCTAAACAAAAAGGTTTCAAAAAGTATGTATGTGGTGTATGGCTCAGAGCGTACACCACATTAATACTCTTATGAAAATTATACAGAAGACCTTAGAGTACAATCTGCTACTTTGTGTACCATGGTAATATAATTATGTACTTTATATGTACTACGGAGGCGTACGCATTTTACTTAGAAATTTGGGCGGTTCTACAGTTCCCCCAGCTTTGGAAGATTGAATGTCGATATATCGAGGTGCTGAAGTGTTTGAATAATACACTTACGATGGCTTTTGGAGAAAAGAACCAGAGTGCGAAACTATCCAATTGCATAGAGAGTTGTAAAACCTGGTGTCGTTATATACCCGAAACTCATCACCGATATCAGCATCAATGGTAAATATTATATCACTTACCTACGATTTGCTGACGATGAAACTAATCCCCTTCAGACTGAATTTCAGTCACGGTGGCCAGTCTCAACTGAGACTAGCCATCTTGATAGGACAGGATTATAGTACCCAAGTGTATGCGCAAGTACAGGTGCACTATCTAATCCCCTGACTCTCATAGTCCGATGGGATAGTAATCCGACACGACTAGAGAGGCTTTACGTTCTTTCCGAGGCACGTGGGGTGAAGCACCGCTAACTTCATGACTCTTGACTACTACTGAGTATTTGTTGACAGAAAAACCCAATAACTGATTTTGGCCTAACCCGGGATTCCTGGGACAGTATTAACAACCGCGTTTACGAACACTAGCCCAACGAGGCCGTTGCTGAACATATCGTTATTGTGACAGAAGAATTGGAGGTTCCTAACACTATTCTGATTTCAATTTTCTCCCATCAGATAGGTCTTAAAATAAAATGAAAAAAAGAAGATTATTGGTACGTCCATGCTTAACTTAAGCCGATAATTGTTGGGAACACCACGCTCGAAGTTTTCAGGAGCATATTTACCTTTGACAAATTGTCCTACTAAACAAATTCATCTTCGACCAAACAGGTCCAACTCGCCAGGGCAGCGATAGAAATATTACGACACATTTTCTTATTACGTATTCCTCAAAACTTGACAACAACAGTGTACAATCGGTGCATGTTATCTTACCTGCTGCCCGCATGAGGAAGCTCAAGATCACTCAGCGAGCTATGGTGAGGATTATGGCTTGGAGTTTCTCCCAATGGATCTGTAAGCTGAAGTGGCAATGGGCTTGCCATATATCTCGAATAACTACCAACCGATGGGAAAGAAAGGTTTTTGAATGGCAGTCCCGTACCGTTAAGTGAAATTTAGGGTGTCCCCCCACAAGATGTAGTGACGACTTGGTTAGAGATATAGGAATTCGATGGATGCAGGTAGCTCAGGACCGTGTTTATGGCATTCCTTACGGGAGGAGCCTATGTTTAGCAGTGGACTTGTATAAGGCTGTAACGATGAATGATGATGACGAAAACTGTACCCATTTCTTGCCACGCATTAATTAAAATATTTTATAACACATCTTTAAATATTATAGCTAAATTTGTATACGCTACAAAACCTTTAGTAAGAAATTATCCTATCTTTTAATGTTGAATGAAATTCCTATTCGTGCCATCCTGTCAAACTCGTTAAGTAAAAAGCTCTGTTCTTGCTTCTGATATATTAATTCTAATTAAGGCCGACAATTTCACTTATAGTTCCCCGAATCCCTATTGGAGATTATTATAATGTTTTAGGCACCTAAAATGTAAAAGGTCGCAAGGGACAAATCGTTATGTTTAACAAAATTACTTTTTTAAAACATACCTTGTTCATCATAAGTGGAAGATACTGCTCAATTCAAAAGAGATAATTTCGTCAATTTGTCGAAATTTACTTGAGATCTATAGGATTTGATTGTCCCATGTTCGCTTCACAGTATGGCACCATAATTTATTACATAAAATACATTTACGGAAATTAGCTGTAACTTATTTTTAGTTCTCGGCGTTTCTTTTTCTTTGCAGAATTTATGATCACGGGAGAACTGAAGTGTTTGATTTCTCGAGGTTAATAGTACGAGCCACCTTCAGCTTCTTTCAATTATTTTGGTTAGATCTATACTTAATGGAGTTACTGTACTATCAGATATTTAAATGTAATATCTTAACATCAACCATCAAATTTCACTAGCTTGGAAAATTCGTTTTCTCCGCACCTTCGAGTAAATTACAGTTATCAAATGATACAGGCAACAGTCCAGCGTGTGTTCATTGTACTACCACCATATATCAGGTGATTCACGGACGAGACTGACAATATTCTGAAGCGAGCTTGCATTAAAAGATTCGACCAGCTACTAAAGATTAGTAATTTTGCACCATCAGCGAAATTCCTTTACAAGTCACAGTTTTTTATTGTACAAGCTTGATTGTGAAGATAGTCTCTATATTCTATTCTTTATATTATATCGGGCAAACAAAAAGATAAAAACTTAAGTAAACGAACATATTTCTGACTTAAAATACGAACGTTCTGTGAAGTCTGTCGTCTGTCTCCATATTCAAGTCTCCACCATTATATAAGATTAGATATACCACAAATATTTGAGTTAGAACAGCGTTTGCTAAAAAAGTTGTTTCACAAAATGATTAAACCACATTTATTTCCATAGGAAAGTTTGTTTACCAGTTGCGTCTGGTTCTGACATTAATAAAATTTAAATTGTTACTCAAATATACAACTGCATGACTTTAAAATAAAATAAATTTAACCTTCCGTAACCTTGGGTGCTGCAAATCATCCAAAATGTCGTACGTAAAAAATTAATTAAACTTGAACACAAAAAAATCCATTAAACTGGTACTGTTTAATGTATAGTAATCGCTTGAACATGAACAATTGTAATACACCTAACTACTATAGTCACTAATGCTTCGCTAGCATTAGCAATTTCGCAAAGCTTCACTTTTTGTATAATAAAAATATATCAAGATTTTCGTTAAAAACTAATCACTTCTCTGATAAATGCAATTGCGAGAAAATATTTTTCAAAGAAAGACTATTTTATGACCACAAATAGTCAATTATTTATTGATCTGACTGAATTTTGGTCAAACACATTTCAACAAAGTGAAGACGTTACGATTTGCAACGAAATATTAAAAAATAATGTATGTATGATGATGGATGTGCTTGCAGTTGAATTGCAATTTATGTATTTTTGTTAGCTTTTCATGGCTAAGCAGCTGGCTCGAGTTGATCTTTTACATTGAGATAGATCTATTATCTCTATCTCTTACAGTATAAATTCCATACATTAATACCACGACAGCCGGCTGTCGTGGTATGCTTAGAGCATTCACTACCTCCCTTCCTCGCTTTCCGGAGTGTAGCCCTTTCTATTGCATCTGGGCGCAAAAAAAAATTAAATTTTATACGTTTCAATTACAAACTAGTCTATGATCTGACTAGGAATATTTAGAAATTAATATCGTATCACAATTATAACAAGTGTTCTTTGTATATTCTGTAGAAGTTAGTAATAAAAGTTTATACCTATGATTTTGCTCAATCTTTTTACCGTAATTGAATGACATATACTAAAGCATATAAACTTTCTCATCTATAATATTAGCGAGATTAGTACCTAAGTTACAAAGTTTGCTACAGGGTAGCGAGAGTATTTTTACCGGTGCTTTGCTTTATCAAAACAGAGCAATAAAGCCAAACATTTAAGTTTATTCGTCCCTTGTCACAGATGTTTCTTGCAATATTCTTATATGTGATCAAATTCTTTTAAGATATCCTTAGATAAAGAACATGGCGTCGGGTTTTTGGACGGTTCGGACTTTCACTTATTTGTATGCTTTACCCTTCGCGGGGACCGAACGTGACTATTCGAGATACATAAACCCTGAGTGAATACGGAAAATAGAAATAAAGTATCATATTATCTTTCAGTCGACGGATTGAGGATGTAATACATATTTGTTTTATAACTGCTCGCATCATTGTTTTTGGGAAGAACAAATACTAGGAGACATCAAATAAGGTAAATAATGATTTTTAAGAGCTAGATTTTGATCTTTAGACTAAAACAATGAATTATTTAAAATATTCTGTACCTAGTTTAATAAAATATACGTGGTATATATACGTGATAGAGCCATGCTGCAGCTATATTAGTAGTGTAGTTGTAGCACGAATGGGTCGGCTCGAACGGGGAAGGACCACGCTCTCACAGAATACCAGCGTCAAATAGCAGCTTCATGCTTCTGTGTTTCGTATGGTGAGTGTAGAGAACTGGAGACCCTTTTTACTGGAAAAGAGGCATTCTATCTTAGTCCTCACGGGTGACAACGCATCTGCATTTCGATTCGCAAACGAGGATAAATGTAGATGTCTATGGGCCACAGCAACCACTTATCATCAGGTGGACTGTGTGCTCGTTTGTCACCCTATCCTAAAAAAAAATTATTAATAAAAATATGCATATTAAGCTGTGAAACCCAGATTATTTTGTTAAAAATATAACGAATAATTTTTATTCACAATTTTAAAAAAATATGGTTAGATTTGTATGGCTTTAATATTGCTAATATACTTTTATAAAAACAATTTTTAGAGAAGTAGGGAAGTCATAAGAGTCATGCCCGACATCGTGATAGGCATAGGGCGTCGTGGTCAGTTAGTCGGTAGTGCGGAAGCAGATGTTGACAGCTTTCCCCGCCCTCACACCGCCGCGCCGCCCGCCTTACATACTATCACCCTAACTTACAACAATCGTTTGAACGCCTATTCAATATCCTGTGTTGTTTGAAAGAAATACAATCAAATACTCGTATCTATGTTCGATATACATACAATGTCAGTTGTTTTTTCTTTCAAAAAATACATGCTATTTGTACGCACAATTACTTGAAAAACCATACTATGTCGAGTTTAAGATTCGAAACGTTATCGATGATCATAATTACGATTACGATGCTTGTAGTTTTCTAAGACTTTCTTATTCGTATAAAAGAACTGGCTTATATATTATTCTTGCAAATCCTATCCTCATATTAGTCAATACATTCACTTCTAAGTATGTGTCTATGCCAGAAAAAATACCTCGCTTGGAAAGATTTCCCCCACGCCAGGTTTACGTGACCACCCAATAATGTTTTCATTGCGTGAAATTGCCGTGCCGAGTTGGCGTCATAAATTGTGGCAACTTGCTCGTTTTTACAAATGATGCAATCAGGATTATTGTTGAATGTGCTTACAATGCTACATATAAGAGTTGCATTTAAAGAGTTAAACATTTTGTAATTATAATGCAATGTAAACCATGGTAAATAAAAATAAAAAAAAACTAAACAGAAGCAAATTAACAAAGACTTTCCTAACCAAATACATGCGCTTAACCGAATCAACGTTTGCATAATACAGTTTCTTAAGACTGATCACTAATTGAACAAGTGTTTTGAGGCTCACGGGCGCGTAAGTCGAGAGATCTAATTAAGGCACCTACCGCGGTGAGCGCGAACCCCAGTCGGGGCCTATTATCACGCCTCCACCTCCTATTAGCATTGTCTCCTTGAGGGCGATACTTATCTTTATTTAAATTCACTTCTTGGTAATTGGGTTGACGAGTCTACAACGTGATTTGCATTGATGAGAATTGGCTAGTATACTTTGCTTCCGTAACTTTCTTGTCGCCTAATTTGTTTTATTGCTTTTGTCAAACTGTAGCCATTATACCTAGGATATTGTTATTAAATTATTATTTTATCCATTACTGCTTCATAATCAATGCAAAGTTTGTTATTCTATTAAGATCATTTTTAATTTCAATTATAAAATAATGAGAAGAAAATAATTATAATATAGACATATCACGAGTTTCACTTTAAGAGCGCTTCATGCTAGTATAGCGCCGACGTCACTTGTAGCATTTTTGATAGCAACTGCGAACGAGTGAAGTCAAAGAGGATGCGCCTGGTTATTTCTCATTAAGGCATACGCGATAAAATCACACAGAGTCGTTGCCTCATTAAAATCTTCTGGTGCGCGCATCTGTAAGCCTTTTGTGAAGTCGAAGCACGACACTCTTAACGCCTTTCACGTGTCATTTCGGGCACAATGCCGCATGGCGAGGGAAGCTGCGCGTTGCTATTTTGAAAGAAAGAAAGAAAGAAAGAAATATTATTTATTACATCAAACACCGACACACATGTTACAAAAGATATTATGCACTAAAAAACTTATAACTACAGATCAAAACAAAATTAAAACATAAATAAAATCATTACAATCAAAATTTTATTATGTGTGTGGGTTTGGTATAAAAGGGCTACACTCAGCATTATTTCGTGGTATTATCCACGAAGCTGGTTTTCAGTGCGCCCTCTAGTGAGTAACGTACGGCCGAATATGCAACAACCAGTACCACTATTACAACGCTACACTTGATGCACCTACCACACATAAACACATAGTGAGTACAAAAGAAAAATGAAAAAGTGAAAAAGTGAGATGCAGATATTGCTGATTTTATAATAACAAACATCGCAAATTATTTATTACCAACAATATAATAATTATAAAATCTACTACTATTACATACTACAAAAATTTACTAGAACCTTTATGTGACGTTTGCTAGTTATAAGTATATTATGTCTGTTTGGTGGTAGCTGTAAATAATATTTATATACGTTTTTGTATATTGAGAACATGAATTCTGTATTTTTTTCTAAAAACTAATAACGATGTCAAACTACGCAGTGGGGGTGGTAAATCGTTCCAGCATTTTGAGGCTGCGTATCTAAAGCTACCCCGAAATAACTGAATACGACAGCTTGGAACTTTTAAAGACCACTTAGACCGCCTTGTTTGATATTTTTGCGTCTCACAGGAGTTGTCAAGTTTATTTGCGAGATAGGGTGGAGTACGATATTTTAATAAATTAAATAATAAACAAGCCATATGCAGATTGCGTCTACCTTTCATTTTTATCATATTAGCATTATTAAGAAAAGGTGTGACATGAGTACGGGGTGGTATACTGAAGACAAACCGAGCACATGCGTTTTGAACCCTCTGAATAGTATTTTCTGTTCGAGCGAGTAAGCGAGGACCATAAACAACATCCATGTAGTCAAATTTTGACAGCACCAGAGAATTAGCCAGCTGAATCCTAATACTCGTACTTAGCGAATCCCTAATTTGATAAATAATTTTTAATCGGTAGAAACAATTTCTTGCCACCTCAGAGATATGTTTTTCAAATTTGAGCTCATCATCTACAATTAATCCAAGAATTCTAGCTTCCTTCACCTTATTTACTACTTCACCATTAATCGATATATGCTGTCCCTTATTTGCTATGTTTTGTATTTGGTGTTTTGTGCCAAGAATCAAATACTTTGACTTACTTGCGTTAAGTGCTAAAGTATTTGCTGCGGACCATTGAGCTATGCGTGCCAAATCTTCATTGATTTTTTGAAATGCGGAGGAAGTGTCACTAGGTTTACATGAAATATATATCTGAAGATCGTCTGCAAACATGTGATGCTTACAATGTATTAGGTTCTTAATGACGTCAGCGCTATATAGTACAAAAATTAATGGCCCTAAAATCGAGCCTTGAGGAACCCCACGTTTGACTTGTTTCGGTTTTGAATTAAGAATCATACCGTTATCTGTTTTCAGCTCAACTTGTTGGGTTCTATGACGGAAGTAACTATCAAACCAATTAAGGGTATCTTCGCAAAAACCATAATATTTTAATTTAGCCAATAATAAAGTAATATTTATACAGTCAAATGCGCGAGAAAAGTCTAGTAGCGCTAATATAGTACCCTCCCCGTTATTAGCTGCTCCAAGTATGTCATCGACCACTTCCAACATTGCTGTTGTTGTACTATGTGATTTTCGAAAACCTGACTGATTTATTGGTAATATATTTTCACTCTCTAAGTAATTACGTAATTGCTCTGCTATTATCTTTTCTAATATTTTTGAAACACATGGTAGTACACTAACAGGTCTTAAATCGTTTGGAGATGTGGGGCACGATATCTTAGGTACAGGTCTTACTACAGCAGCTTGCCATGCGGATGGGAAAGTAGACGTTTCGATAGATTTGTTTATAAGTGAGGTTATAACAGCGAGCGATTGATCAAGTGTTAATACAAGCATATCTAATGAAATTCCATCTAAACCTATTGCATTTGATTTGAGACTCCTTATGATTCTTAGCACATCACTCTCATTCACTGTTTTAAGTCTGAATATAGCAGAACCAAAGCGATGGTTTTGAAAGTAGGTTACTTCAGATAAAGACAGACTGCTATTATTAGGTAGCTTTAAAAAGTGCTCGTTTAAAAGGTCTGGATTTGTAAAAATGTGGGTTGGGAGAACTGTTTTTTCTTTAATTCTTACATTCTTTTTTATATGTTTCCATAATAATTTAGGATTATTCTTGTTGTTATTAACATAATAATCAAAATAAGCACATTTTTCACGTTGAATCGCTTTTTCTACAACGCGTTTCATATCTTTATAAAATACAAAACGACTGTCAAGTCCGCTTTTTTTGGCTCTTTTATATGCTTCATCTCGACGACTCATAAGTTGCAATATATTATATGTTATCCAAGGATATTGTTCGATTTTTATCCTTTTAACTTTAATTGGCGCGTGAATATCAAATAACTGAATTAAAATAGAATTGAGGGAATTCAGCATAATATTTACATCCGTAATTGAGATTAAATTTTTCCAATCAATATTAACTAGATCCGAGTAAAATGCATCCTTATTTATGAAATTAAGTGGTCTGCTATTTACTAAGATAGGTCTTGGTTTATTTATCATAATATTTAATAGACATGTAACAAACGCGTGGTTGCCTAAGTTGTATATATAATCCACCGTAACCTCGTATTTTTCAATGTCCGTGCATATTAGATCGATTATAGTTTCACTGTGCGATGTAAAATGTGTATATTCCTGTGTGTGTGTGTTATTTTGCTGTGACATGCCAGCGTACGCTTTTTATAAGTTTATCGAAAAGTATTTTTGCATGAATATAGCGCTATAAACTTACCCGTCTATTCGACGCTCAACTCGCGATGTATACTGATCGTATTTTGTGTTTGGTGCCTTAGGATTTATTAACAAAATAAAGGTTGGATATTTTGAGAAATACTTCTACTGAATTTTTTTATAAATTATAAAAAAAATATTAATTGATCTCAATCCCATATGATAGTAATCAGTAATGCAGTATTGGATAATAAATTGCACTACTTTTGAAAAAG
Organism: Parnassius glacialis; assembly: GCA_033319125.1. NCBI lineage: Eukaryota > Metazoa > Arthropoda > Insecta > Lepidoptera > Papilionidae > Parnassius > Parnassius glacialis. The sequence goes on along the minus strand of JAVANC010000013.1, from coordinate 30,745,190 downwards.
CTCCCTCAATATTCTCTTAAAGACACCCACATTGTATTGGGATGGACAGGGTGTTGCAAGCAAATCGTTCCAATCTTTTGCTATATATAAACGATGTTGCGTAACGCTTCAACGAAATTATGAAATAATCATAATCACAACGAAAATATAGAAATCTACCAGGCGTTCTGTGGTCTCTAGATGAAAAGGCGATTGGGGAATTAAATCATACAATTCTAAAGATCCGAGAAAACACCGAGAGGCTGACTTTCTTTCGTCTATGCTTGAGGCAAAGCTGAGCAGCGAAATCAAATGAAATATAAGCTCCATATTTTTCAACGTAAGAAATTAAATTATTTTTTCGTTTTTTAATCTACTAATGTTTTTAAAATATCATAACTCGGAGAAGAAACTTCGAAATAATCTCCGCAGGTACAGAGTAAGAGTAGGTATACGAGACATCAATAAGTTTCTTGGCACGTCTCTCCACTGAGTCTAAAGCTGCACGATGGTCACTCTCCTAATGTTTGGATTCACCATTTAATAAATATTGCAAAAAAACTCCTAGTACAAGCATTTAGACAACGTCAACCTAATGGATTATTAATCGTTTCAAGAATAATCGGAGGCCATCAACTGCACAGCACAAATTATACTGCTAGAAGATTATACACAAACACTGAGGCAATCTCCCGTCTTAGCTATCCGCGCCCGATGTATCCTTAAAACGACTATGTTAAGATCAATACTATGCGAAGACGCAATGACAGAGACACGGTGACAAACACAGCCCAGTCACATTACAACCAATACGAGTATATTTTAGTTTCTTTAAAATATTTGTTCCGTCGAGGTTCGAACTTAGAATCAACGGTTGTAGTAGACTCCAATCATTTGGTTGTTTTATTTCAAGTAATGTTTATTCTAGTATTATACAAAGCTGCAGCCTACATGCGTCATACTGCTGGCCACGGTCATCTCCCATTTCCAAAATGGTTATGGAGCGCTTAGTTTGCGCTCTGTTTTAGTACGTGATAGAGGACTTCACATGTCCTCGAATAATTTTATTTCTCAGACATGCAAGTTTTCTATCTATGTATTCCTTCACTGCCGAGAAAAAGTTGCAATTAATAATTTCATTGGCGCCGGCGGAAATCAAACCGAGATCAGGGCTCAAATATTACAATACTGTCAAAACTATGATAAAGCTATGCTTGAAGAACGGACAGCTGATAGGGAAGGAATGTGCTCGAGTGACAGCTTTGTACTGACAATTGTAGTGTTGAGCGTCTCTTCACTAGATGGAGTGACGACGTAATGAAACATGCAAATATAGTCGATGTATCCGGATTTGGAAACGTGTTCTGTGGCAGTCTGTGGAAGAGCCCAATGTTCAGCATCACACATATTAAATGAACACAGTTACATGTATGCATCTATTTATTTATTTAAAAGAAGAGATAATAACTGCATTGTTCACTAAACTTATAGCATCTTAGCAACTCGTGTTTCAGTTTCTTTTCTTCTTGCATTAGTACTGCTTCGTGCTCCCTTTGAATTTTGAAATCTCAAGAAACATTTACTGCAAATTTTACTACTAAAATGCGTTAAAACTTCTTATAATTTATAATATAGTATATATAAATATAAGTAAAATGTATAATATAAATAAAATGTAAAGATGTTGCACCTATATTCTGTCTATATACCCTTCAAAAGGCTTAAGCCTTATGAAGCAAATTTTCTGAAATTTCAAATTCTCAAAATGTTTTATGTTTTATACGTGCATATAATATTTTTGTGCAATTTTTATGTAGCCATGATTTTAACATTCATCGCGAGCAGTCGCCATGAGCAGTCTCATTGCAAATTCGAGTGGTCGGCGGTGTTGAGAGGCACGCGTCGTTCACCGGCAGCGAACGTGCCCCGTCACTTACTTGCTGTCTGTTGATCAGGCTGTTACGAACGACGGTTGCGCATTTCAGATTTTCGAATTTTAATGCATTTGTAATATAATATCCTGACCAAATTCATACGACACTTTATATAATTTACATTTTTAATTCGTATAAGTTCATATAATTTCACGAGTTTTCTAGAAGTAGTATGAAATAGGTAGGTATTTCATTACTCTTATAGCGTACATATTTTACAGCAGATTAATTATTCCTGCCATTTGGGCAGTACGATATTTTAAGAAATTATATCTAAAAAGAGCATAAATAAAGATAATGAAATAGAAAAACTTTACCTAGTACGACTTTAAGATCTACTTCGAAATTTTTACGTGGTAGAGCAAGCTCCGTGTTGTAGCACGAATGGGTCAGCTCGACCGGAGAAAGACCAAGCTTTTACAGAATACCATCGTAAAACGTTGTTGTGTTTCATATGGTGAGTTTAGTGATTGAAAAACTCTTTTTACTGAAAATGAGGCATTCCATCTTAGTCCTCAGGGGTGACAACGCATCTGCATTTTGATTTTTAATCGAGGATAAATGTAGATGACTATGGACCACAGCATCCATTTACCATCAAGTGGACTGTGTGCTCGTTTGTCACCTATATTCTCTCCTAAATCCTCTCTCAAATTGGTCCGGACATGTGCGTTAAAGTTTGAGTTGAGTCATAAAGATTTTTAGTTCATTAAAATTACTAGAAAAGCTGTCTTTTGTTGCAAAATCTTGAAAATGTTCTCTTTTGGTGTTATGAAATCAGCAATAATAGTATGAATTGTTTTCCTCATTCTATAAACAAAATCTCATTAAAAAATCATGTAAACGGACTGTATTATGTTATATATGTTAGTATAACAAACGCCTCTGATAACTAAATTAAATAGATCTTCAGACCATGAAATTAAGACTGACTATAGATATCTGTCAATATTGTTCTGGTTCAAAAGGTTTACCATTGATCAAAACGTAATATGTTATTTTTTGTATTACAATTAATCTTCTTCAGGGGTTTAAGAAGAAAACGCCATCTTTTTCTAAACAATGTGTAAATTCATATAAATGTGCATATTTAAATACGTTTTACGTGATTGTGGGTACGCGAATAACCTGAGTTCGTTTCCCGCCAGCACCACTGAATATTAATTGAAAATTGAAGAGAAGATTCATTGCTACAGTGAGGAAAAACATATATTAATCTACGATAAAAAAAAATTCGAAGATAAATGGACAGCATAGCATGGCGAGACTCGAGTTTTACAAAAACACATCTAAAATGTGAGAGGAGATCTAAACCTAGCTATAGGTAGTGCTTTGATTTTAAAGAATAAGGGTGACAAACCAGCACACAGTTCATCTGATGGTAAGTGGATGCTGACATCTATATCAATCCTCAATGAAGAATCAAATGCAGATATGTTGTCACCCCTAAGGGCTAAAATAGAATGCCTCGTTTCCAATAAAAAGGGTCTCTGCTTCTCTACACTCTAAATCTGAATCACAGCAGCATTAAGCTGCTATTTTACGCTGGTATTCTATTAGAAAGTGGTCCGTCCTACTACAGTTATAACATAACTACAGCATGGTTCTACCACGTGTAAAAAGTGTGTGCTTTTTATTTAAATGTCCTGCAGCGATAGAAAAACCATAATATTTTTTTTATAGAAGAGGGGGCAAACGAGCATGCGGCTCACCTAATCGTAAGTGACTACCGCCGCCCATGAACAACCGCAACACCAGGGGAATCGCAGATGCGTTTTAGAAAGGTGTAAGCTCTTTTCTTGAAGATTCCTAAGTCGTATCGGTTCGGAAAAATCGCTGGTGGTAATCGATTCCACAAAGAAGTTGTGCGAGGGAGAAAACTTCTTCTAAATCGCACAGTGGTGGACCGCCAATCATCCAGATGGTATGGATGGTAACGCGAGTTTAGACGCGATGTCCGATGGTGAAATTGAGCGGCTGGAATTAGTCCGAACAATTCCTCAGAGCACTCCCCGTGATAGATGCGATAAAATACGCAAAGAGATGCAACATCTCTACGCAGTGCCAGTGTATCGAGCCGATCAGAAAGAACTCAGTCGTCGATGATTCGAACCGCTCTGCGCTGGATGCGGTCAAGTGGAAGGAGCTGGCAGTGGGGTGCCCCGGCCCAGAGATGAGAACAGTATTCCATGTGAGGCCGAACTTGCGCTTTGTAAAGTTGCATGCGATGTGCCGGCATGAAATACTGTCTCACTCTGCTGAGCACGCCAAGCTTTTTAGAGCCCAATTGGCCTTCCCTTCTAAGTGACCACGAAAGTGCACACTATTCGATATGTTGACGCCAAGGATTCCGATGCTAGCTGAAGCAGCAAGGGGAGTGCCTTGAAACTGAGGAGATACGACAAAGGGGTTCTTTTGAGCGGTAAACGCGCAAACTTGTGTCTTTTGGGGACTGAACTGGACTAGATTTAGTCGCCCCCAATCCGAGACTTTGTTAAGCAAAGACTCGACTTCAGACACAAGTTTATCCCGGTACTCGGCGACGTTTTTCCAAGAAATATTGGCACGGCCGGTATATAAGGCATCACCAGTGCTGTCGTCTGCATAGCAATGAATGCTAGCACACAGCCTTGTGGAACACCAGCGTTGATATGCTTGAAATCAGAGCATGCACCGTCTACTACGACCTTAATGCTCCGATCAGCAAGGAAACTGGTGATCCATTTGCACAATTTCTCGGGAAGCCCATAGGAAGGAAGCTTCGAAAGAAGCGCTTTGTGCCAGACCCGATCGAAGGCCTTCGCTATGTCCAAACTAACGGCCAATGCCTCCCCTTGGACTCTACTGCCTCCGCCCATCTATGAGTCAGATAGACTAGAAGATCACCAGCTGATCGACCCCGACGAAAACCATACTGGCGGTCACTAATCAGCTGGTGATCCTCAAGGTATCTCATGAGCTGGCAGTTTATAATGGATTCCATTATTTTGGAGAACAAGGAGGTGATGGCGATAGGCCTGTAGTTGGTCGGGTCTGATCAGACGCCTTTTTTAGGGATCGGGTGGACCAAAGCTGTCTTTTATGAATTCGAGACTACGCCTAGGGAGTAGGAGTATCGGAAAAGACGCGTTAGAACCGGTGCCGACTCCAGAGCACACGTCTTCAGCACAATGGGAGGGACTCCATCGGGCCCACTCGACTTGCTGACGTCCAGGGAGAAGAGTGCTTTGCGAACCGAGCGCTGTGTAAACCGCACATCCGGCATGGAGCACTCACATCGCGGGATGGTCGGCGGTGTGTTCCCCCCGTCATCTAGAGTCGAGTTGGACGCAAAGAGAGAGCTCAACAGATCGGCTTTCTCCTTTGAGCAAGCTGCAGATCGCAACTACGACTGTAGCGTGAGTGGCGCCGTACTCCGGATCAGACAATGGTCCGAAGAGCTCAGAGGGGAATCGACGGAGACCTGATATCCGTTCGGATGAGAGGTCAGCAGAAGGTCCAACAGGGAAGGTACATGGTCTTCCACATCTGGGATCCGCGTAGGCGAAGTAACTAGTTGTGTTAAACCATATGCCAAGGCAAAATCATAGGGAGATCTACCCGCATGATCGGTTAAATGAGAACCAAGCCATTCAGCGTCGTGGGCGTTAAAATCACCGAGTATCACGATCTCTGCGGATGGGACCTGTTGTAGCACGGAGTTTGCAGCCATTTGGACGTGGTCGATGAGTCGGTCTGTGTCGGCATTACTGCTATGGGACCTATAGAGGCACCCGTAGACGCGGGGATGTTCATCGCTGTCTACGCGCAGCCATAGGATGGACAGGTCCGTACCTTCAAGACTGCCGAGGCGTCGAAAACAGATGTCCTCTCTGACGTATACGTAAACTCCAGCCCGGAGCACAAAGGAGTGTTTTAATTTGTACTCCGGGTAAGAGAGATATGAAGTATCAACCGGAGAGGACACCTGAGTCTCGGTTAAAAAGAGCAAGGCAGGCTATATATAATATGTTAAAATTGTCACACTTATCACATAATCTTATAAACCATGTGATGGTAAAAACGTTTCCCCTCTTGAGGACACCAAATTATCTAATGCCACGTTACTAATAAAAAGGTTTCAGGTTCTCGGTACAAACCAGATGAAACACAGCATTATACTCGTATTATGCTATTTTTACGCTGGTATTTTGTTAGAGCGTGGTTGATTCGATCCAATCGTGTGGCGGTCATAAAACTATGGTAGCGTGGCTCTACAACTTTAAAAAATAGGTAATAAAGATTTATTGATGAAAACTATCCTCATTTTAACAATTTCAAAAAAATAAAGTAGCCTATATATGTCCCTTTGCTGGACAGAGGTTTCCTCACCATTCTAAGGGTGTTCTCTAAGAGGATTCTGCGAGGGCGTGTTGGCAAACTTCACATGTCAGATTCCCTCGCGATATTTTCTTAACCGCTTAGCATGTGGTAAATCAGCATTTAAATTGGTGCACTGGTGCCGGTAAGGATCGAACCAGGATTTCTCGTTCGACGAACGTTTGAAGGAACGAACCAGAGTGTACCGACCATAGCTATCACCGCAGACAATGTTTAATTTATGTAAAATATTGTTTTACATAAATTAGCCGTGTAGTGGCGGTTAAGAATATCCACTACCCCATATCTTCCCGTGGGTGTCGTAAGAGGCGACAAAGGGACACAGGCAGGAGATGGGCAGCAGCATCTTCCTGGTAACGGCAAAATACAATAAAAAACTGCGGTTGCCAACCCGCTCGCCAAGCGTGGCAACTATGGCAATATACCCCCCATAATGAAAGTTACGAAGAGACGGCCCCCAGTCCCCGGCGGCCCCGCTATTCCTGGCTACGGTGGCGACCATGGTAACGGCGGGGCAGGGGGTGCTAAGAATCTCCGGTGGAGGTTCGGTTGCCACCTACAACGACTTGACCTGGCAACATACAACGCACGGACCCTGAGGACTGACGAGAAGATTGTGGAGCTGGAAGAAGAGATAGACAAGTTACGCTGGCATATTATAGGATTATCCGAAGTCCGAAGAGAGGGGGAGGACACGGTAATCCTCGAATCCGGCAACTTGCTCTATTACCGGGAGGGCGACCATCTGTCCCAAGGAGGTGTCGGATTTATCGTCCACAAGTCTCTCGTTAACAACGTTGTAAAGATTGAGAGTGTGTCGAGGAGGGTTGCGTACCTTATACTCAGAATCACCAAACGGTATTCGCTGAAGGTCATACAGGTTTACGCACCAACCTCGGCACACCCCGATGAGGAGGTGGAGGAAATGTATGAGGATATCTCTAGAGCCATGCATTCCTCCAAAACCCAATATACGGTGTTAATGGGAGACTTCAATGCAAAACTAGGCACAAGAGAGAACGGTGAGCTGAAAGTGGGGAAATTTGGAATAGGGCAACGGAACCCAAGGGGCCAGCAGCTGGCCGACTTCATGGAGAAAGAGGGACTCTTTATGATGAACTCTTTCTTCCAGAAGCGGCCCCACAGGAAGTGGACCTGGTCGAGCCCCGACGGTTCGACAAAAAATGAGATTGACTTCATTATGACGACCAAACGACAACTGTTCAGTGATGTCTCAGTGATCGCGAGGGTGAAAACCGGCAGCGATCACCGAATGGTTAGAGGCACACTGAACCTAAACGTTAAGTTGGAGAGGTCTCGTCTAATGAAGTCAACGCTCCGTCCCCCTCGTGCTCTAATCCAGAGTCCCGAAACCTTTCAGCTCGAGTTACAAAACCGTTTTCAGTGCCTAAAAGACTGCAATGAAGTGGACGATTTGAATGACAAGCTCGTGGAAACTGTCCATGCGGTCGGAGCTAAGTTCTGCAAGACCCGCCGCAGAAGAACACAAAAACTCTCCGATCACACTCTTAATCTCATGGCTGTTAGACGGGAGATGAAGCTACATTCTTCAACAGATTTGACAGCATACAGGCAACTGAACAGACAGATCTCCAAATGCATGCGGCGGGACTTACGCAACTTCAATACAGCTCGTATTGAAGAAGCGATCGAGCGGAACCAAGGCTCCAAAGTCTTTGCCAAAGATCTGTCTGCCAGAAAGAGCCAACTGTCAAAGCTGAAGACCGAATGTGGCAGCATCGTTTCCGGGGCACCTGAGATTTTGAGTGAGATTGAGAGGTTCTATGGGCAGCTGTACACGTCATCGTTGGAGCCACACGCAAGTGTGAGTAACGATCCAAGAGCGAGTCTTATTCGACATTATTCCGATGATATCCCGGACGTCAGTCTGAGCGAGATTAGAATGGCTCTCCAACACCTTAAAAACGGCAAGGCCCCAGGCGAGGATGGAATTACAGCGGAGCTTCTGAAAGCGGGTGGAAGACCGGTACTTGAAGTCCTTCAGAAGCTCTTTAATTCCGTCCTCCATGGTGGCATTACACCGGAGGCGTGGAGCAGAAGTGCGGTGGTCTTGTTCTTCAAGAAAGGCAACAACGCTCTCTTGAAGAACTACAGACCGATTTCCCTTCTGAGCCGCGTCTACGTGCTGTTTTCGAGAGTCATTACGAATCGTCTCGCGCGCAGACTTGACGACTTCCAGCCTCCCGAACAAGCCGGTTTCCGAAAGGGCTTTAGCACCATAGACCACATACATACCCTACGGCAAATTGTACAGAAGTCCGAGGAGTACAATTTGCCACTATGTCTGGCGTATGTGGACTATGAGAAAGCCTTTGATTCCGTCGAAATTTGGGCGGTGCTGCAGTCCCTTCAGCGGTGCCAAGTTGACTGTCGGTATATCGAAGTGTTGAAGTGCTTGTACAGTAGGGCTACGATGGCTATCCGAGTACAGAACCAGAGTACGAAACCTATCCAATTGCAGAGAGGTGTAAGACAGGGTGACGTCATATCCCCGAAACTCTTCACCGCTGCATTGGAAGACGTTTTCAAGCTTCTGGACTGGAAAGGATACGGTATCAACATCAATGGCGAGTACATCACTCACCTTCGATTTGCCGACGATATAGTCCTTATGGCAGAATCGCTGGAGGATCTAAGCACTATGCTCAATGACCTCAATAGTGTTTCCCAACGGATAGGTCTTAAGATGAACATGGACAAAACAAAGATCATGTTTAATGTCCATGTCACACCTATGCCGGTAGTTGTTGGGAACACTAAGCTCGAAGTTGTTGACGAGTATGTTTACCTGGGACAAATAGTCCGACTAGGTAAGTCCAACTTCGACCGAGAGGTCAATCGACGGATTCAACTCGGCTGGGCAGCGTTCGGGAAGCTACGACACATCTTCTCGTCAGACATACCTCAAAACCTTAAAACGAAATTGTACAACCAGTGCGTGTTGCCAGTGATGACTTACGGAACTGAGACGTGGTCCTTCACTGCTGGCCGTATGAGGAAGCTCAAGGTCGCTCAGCGAGCTATGGAGAGGGCTATGCTCGGAGTTTCTCTGCGTGATAAACTCAGAAATGAGGATATCCGCAGTAGAACCAGAGTGACCGACATAGCCCAACGGATTAGTAAGCTGAAGTGGCAATGGGCCGGCCATATAGCTCGAAGAACCGACAACCGATGGGGAAGAAAGGTTCTCGAGTGGCAGCCTCGTACCGGCAAGCGAAGTGTAGGGCGGCCCCCCACTAGATGGAGTGACGACCTGGTACGATATGCAGGAAGTCGATGGATGCAGGTGGCTCAGGACCGTGCTTTGTGGCATTCTTTGGGGGAGGCCTATGTTCAGCAGTGGACTTGTGAAGGGCTGTAATGATGATGATGATTGTTTTATCAAGTAATTGCCTTTAATAAGTCCAAAGGTAAAGTGCTGAGGATTTTAAAGGCACGTTTAGGCACAATAAGGCAGTTCAATATTTAACGTTGTTCACTTTGCATATTCACAGCGGTCGGGCGGGTTACCGCGCGCCTACCGCTTCGGAATCGTAATGCCGCCATTAGCTGCGCTCCCGACACGACGCCACTTGGCAAAATTTGAACTGATTACTTAATTTCAGTACGTAAATGATGAACGATATTATTGCTGTCGGTACACTTTTTGAAAGTGTTATATGGCTGTGGTTGCATTTTTCATTTCGAATTTCGTTCTACATTGTCAACAACGCTGTATAGTAAAGTGTACAAACTGCGAAAATAAAAGATCGTAGGTTCGAATATGTCATTCAATTACTGACTTAAGTCGTTACTAGCATGTAGATATAGTATTATACTTCCGGCATTAGTGGAGTTAATTGAAATTCTTATATACTTTTAGTTTAAATAGGCTACTGAAAGATCCCACCCCACATTTTAATGAGATATTGTACATTTACATGTACTACGACTAATTTATGGGTTTCAATTTTTATAAGTATTAGCTGAGTTTTGTTTAAATTATATATGTTTGCAAGTTTAATAAAAATAAAGTAACAATAGTGTCTATACAATAGGCTGATAGGCAATTCCATCATAATCTTCAATGATGTCATGAACGGCAATAGGCATTTACGTTCAGGGCTATTTTCTTTTCAATTTAATTTTTTTTCCTCCTGTGTCGTCGTTATGTTTGTAAACTGCCTCCACAGTTTACAAACATAAATTGCACGAGGACAAACATCCAGACCTGGAACAATTATTTGTAGGCCATACAAATACTTGTTTCCGTGCGAGATTCGAACCCGCGGCCCCCAGCGCAACAACTCATTGCTTAGCCACTGCGCCACGGAGCCGTCGTCAATTAAAAAGCAAGTGATCTTTTTTAATTTAGTAAAAAAAAAAATAATATACCCCATTTTCTAGATGTAAAATACACCGATTGTGAGCTATGTTCAAAATTTCAAGTCTCTAGCTCATCGAGAAGTACTCGAAATTGGAATTGCAAGATTCCACCCGGAGCGACAGACAGACAGGCAAACAATGAAGTGACTAAATAAAAACGTGGTAATAAACTAAACTGACAATAGACTGAAACTTAATCTAACTGAAATTAGATCGACTGATTAATATCTAGCAAAGAGCAATTATGATGTAGCTGAAACATTAAACCAAAACCTTAAATTCCATAGCGCGAAAGCAATGTGAGTTTAATCTTTATATCATTATCATCACTACAGCCCTTCACAGGTCCACTGCTGAACATAGGCCTCCCCCAGGGAACGCTGCAAAGTACGGTCCCGAGTCCACGCACCTACACTTCGCCTGTCGGTACGAGGCTGCCACTCTTATATCTCTAATATCATCGTTATAAACTTGATAATTACAATTGTAAGCACTGATTTTCCATATGATCGGTGATAAAGCGATGCAGTGGCGTAGTAGTGAAGAAAACATTTTTTCTGGGATACTAGATCTGCCATTTCGCCCTTTGAACTATTTTTTGTTCCTTTCCTCATTATCTTCACCAATGCATAAAAGTTAATTGTGGCCTCTCCAGTTTATCGTCACGATTGGCAGGTGGATTATCAATTACAATACCTACTACACGTTGCTGTCCGAGGCTGGTCTGGGTATTTTACGTTTAAGAATCAAAATGCAGATGTGTTATCACACAAGATCGAATATGTCGAATTTCATCAGTGATTGCAAAGACAGCCATATCACTCCCTTTGTTAATATATTTACAAACATATTTAATTGAATTTACAGAATAACAATATTCTATGTTTATGTGTGCTTGAAACATTTCAGTAACAACGGATTATATGGTACAACCCATTGATTATCAATTTCAACTTCTTTACCTTTAATTTCGATTTTTGCTGTAATTCCTCCCAATACCATGTTATCAGTAGAATGGGTATCCGGATCTTTACACTCGCCAATCGCAACAATAGAACTATACTGCTATTTTAGGCTGATATAATGTGAGAGCGTGCTCCTTTCCGTGTAGCTGCAGCGAATTCTATTTTCCTGCTCCGTTATTACTTCAAAAACAGGAGGAAGTCTGAATCTGGGCTTACTAGTTAAAAAAAATATTTAAAGTTACAGCATATATACGTCCTACTGCTGGGCAGAGGCCTCCCCTCATTTCTGAGAGCTTACTAATTAACTCTTATTTCAACTATTTATTTAAACGACAGTTCATCAACCAATTAGATGGCATGGTAGCGTTTAGCTGAAGCGATGTGAGCCGCAGATTTCCAGATTTGCACTAACCATTAGTTTCCGGGTTTTTATTTTTATCCCATGTACCAATTACATATGCTAAACTTTTACACGATACAGAGGAGAAGCTGTTGTAAAGATAACGTGTTAACGATTTGATACATTTTAACAGTGGTAGAGCCACGCGGCAGCTTTTGCTGTCGCACGGATGGGCCGGCTCGAACCGGACCACGACCTCACAGAATACCAGCGTGAAGTAGAGGTTTACCTCTGCGTTTCGCTTGATGAGTGCAGGCAGCCGGAGGCCCTTTTTACTGGAAATGAGGCATTCCATCTTAGTCCTCACGTGTGACAACGCATCTGCATTTTGATTCGCAAACGAGGATAAATGTAGATGTCTATGGGCCATAGCAACCACTTACCATCAGGTGGACTATGTGCTCGTTTGTCACCCTTATCATATAAAAAAAATACAAATTACTTGAAAACCTACTAAATGTAAACTTACGTGAAAGAACCACGGTGCTTACGGCGCAACCTGGAAGGATGGTCAAAATACCAGCGTTTAATAGCTGCTTTAAACTACTGAGTTTTGTTTGAAGAGAGAACAGACCCGGAGACCCTTTTTACACGTAACAAGCTATTCAATCTTACTCCTAAGTGGCGAAAAATTATCTAAAATTTCATTTTTTAACGAGTACAAGTCTTCACTTACCATTAGATGGACTGTGTGCACATTCGTCAACCTTAAAAATTATAAAACGTTTTCCTCAAAGGTGTGAAATTCTAGTTTGAGAGTTTTAATACTTCGTTCAAAAATATAATCATATAATTTGCGTATTGAGGGAAACAAATCAGGAGATGTGCAGCAGCGTCTTCCTGATAACGACTCAAAATAAAAAAACTGTGGTTGCCAACCCGTTTGCCAAGCGTGGCAACTATGGCAAATATCCTCCCTATGAGGCAATCAGTGGAAAGGCACACGTTCAGCAGTGGACTTACATATAAAAAGCTTTAATTTTAGCGAAATGTAAAATAAAATCGTAACGAGGGAAATCCATTTAATTTTACTCATAATATATGTAATAAGCGGAACGATCACGTAATATTGCATATCGTGGGTGCAATAGATGCAGGTCACGAGCATCGACGCCCGGGGCTCACGCACGTCGAATAGTTGCACAGAACTGGCATACCGGCGAAACCTACATCCCTTATTCTATTGTGAACACTTACATACAAATATGTTCGTGGACTTAATTTTAATGACTTGTTATGTGTACATTTCTTTATATTAAGTAATTGATTGCTTTTTTTTAATTAAATTGCAGGATATTAACAAAATTATTAACAAATTTAGAATACATCATAGTGTTATGATTGTATTCATTAATTCATTTGTCCATTACAACCAATCATAAGTCCACTGCTGCATATAGACCTCCTCTATAAGTGCATTATTGGACATTTGCTATAAATTTGCCATAGTTACCACGCTTGGCAAGCGGGTTGGCCATCGCAGTTTCTTATTATTTCGAGCTGTTATGTGTTGAAGATACCGCTGCTCATCTCCTGTTTCAGTTTCCCTCTCTCGCCTCTTATGACATATACGGAATGATATACGGCATTATCCTATGCTTGTCTTATAACAATGTCTTAGGTTAATGTAAATTTTAACAGATGCATATCTGGCGTTATCAATACATCTAATACATAACTATACATTTTTGATTTTTTCGTATTTTATGCGCTGCCATACTGTTCATCAGATTGTGTTAAACTTTGTCAAGTTATTTTAAATTTTTAATTTGCGTGAAGGTTATAGGCATAGTACAATTAACTTACAGTCGGTGGCGCGCGTACATTACCGACAAATTGAAAGTTATATATCATTCAACTTCAATGAATGTGTTATCATTCCTAATAAAATAATCTAAATGTTCCAAATTTAAAACGATATTTACACAATTATTTCTTCTGCGGCCGCAACGCGCCGGGTACCAGATAGTTATCAATAAATATTAAAAAAAGAACAAAATTTCTCAATTATCTTCTCTTTTGAGAAAATGACGATTGATCATGTCTTTTTTTAATAATATTTTATAAAATATTCATTAATACCAGTTGCACTAATATTCAAGTAATCACATATTTGTACTGTTGTAAGTATACAAAACTTGAGCGAACAATCTTTTTGTTGAACTAATAAAGTAGATGTATAAGTATTGAACTATGCGAAAACGAAACTAGCTAAGCTCATTCGTTCCACTAAAGAAATCTGTTGTGTTAGATACCTTTGACAGGCCAATGCGCCGTTAGTATGTAGATCTACGCTCAGCGAATGCAGTTACGTATTCTGTCGTCGGCAGCGGATCGTTATCTGTTTCCACTAAAGGAAACTGGCTTTCTCGAAAAAACCACCCCGTCGGTTTCGCCGCCCCCACCCGCTACGACTTCTCTTTTTTGCGTTATTAAATTTTTCTTTCCTAACGTGCACCTGCTAGTTTGCTGTTGCTGGCCCTCGTTGCACTTAACTGGACGTCTAATTAAACAAAGAATAACAATGTTAGACAGGTTGGAAAAATTATAACTATATAGATATTTATAAAGCTGTCTGATATTATTTTGAAATTGATGCACATCTGTGTGGGTGTAATAAATAACAAAGGCGCATCGTATATTTCATCTACGTTGTACAAAGCGTAAAGGCCATCTATGAAGTTTAATGTTAGATGTCAGAACAAGGGATGGCGCCCAGACGAGCGCTAGAACACAGTTTCCTGACACATTTGTATTCCTTACAGACAAGTAATCAATATCCGTTTGAACGCCGCCGGAGCGAGGACAGGGCTGTCTCCTCTACGGGGCAATTTTTCTTGTAGTACGTGCGCGAGCGCATTACGCAAGACCTTGTTTTGATGTTGTACTTAGCTATAAATATGTGTATGGTTTCAAGTAATTATTTATTATAAAGAATATAAGTTTGACATATAAGCTAACAGTCTGTCTCGTACTGTGTGGCTCCTGCATCGCTGAGGCACCTGCAACCAACTCTAAACAAAGAAGGCGCCATATTTGTTATTGCCTCTGAGGACTTATATGAAATGCTTTACAGCGTGTAATTATACCGGCTCACTAACACACAGCACGTTGGTAGATGCACTGTTGATTGACTCACAAGAAGGTAAGAGTTTGGTAGATTTGGTACTAATAACAACCATATTATTGCCAATATCATATTATAATTAAACTCCAACGAAATAGTTCATAACTATTTGACATTCAAAATTTGGAATATGTCTAAACCAAATAAAATTAAAGTAAAGTTTATTAATATAAGCTTAATTTATAAACATTTTGAAAGAACGTACAAAAATAAAAAAAAAATTGGCTCTAAAGAACTACCTAAACTGCCTAGCTTCTTATTTAACATGTCAATGTTCACTCGAGATGTAAAAATTTACTGGGAGGACAATATGATATTCTTATATCGCAGAAAAATAAAGCCGATGCGACGTCACGCGTATGAAATAAAATAACAACGACAACATGGTGCGGATGAGGCTTGATACATATTTGAATATATTACCGAACACGCAGATAATGCCAGCGACATGCCATAGGTATTCATAACGTCAACGAACCGCGCTTGAATACAGATACTGCCGAGCTCGTGTGCCCAACGGCAGAACGAATTCCTACAAACATTATTTAAGTATTAAAACTGAATTAAAGTTCGACGACTGTGAAAGTTTGCAAACGCTGATATTTATTGGAAAGTTTGATCTGTCAATTATGTTTATTTCACTGTCTGTGAACTTCATTTCGATATACTGAGATGTTTTCCGAAATAAAATTATTTAGGTTTAATTTAATTATAATTCGAGTAATGTTATAAAGTTGTTAATACTTGTATTATGTTATTAAGTTTGTGAATTTCAATTTATAAGCATTGATATACTATATTGTATATCGGTGATTTAAAAGCTTGATACTGAAACGACCCTGGATTTGCGTACTTTGACAAATTTATCGTATAAAGGGAATGTTTGCGTATGCGGCGGGCTCGGCGTGAAGGCGTTGACTCTGATTTCTTGTAAACACGTCCATTGTATCCGCGATGTGTTGGCATCTTTTATTCCTTTAATACAAGTAGATTTTACGAATAATTTTTGTTACTTACATTTCCGACTGATCGAACAGGATTTTATGAATACAAGGAAACTGAACATAAACATTAACGAAAATACGATCAATCGATAAATATTTCCCTTTTTTTAAATGTTATTATAATAATAACACATTCTTTCCCTCTAGTCGAATCTTAGACTCTATGAGTCGCACATTTATAATGAGCCATGGTAGCTAAGGAGCTAAACACCGTAAACCGCGAGCAACCCGAGTTCGACCCCGCGGGCACCAATCAAATTGCTAAATGCAATTTCAAGTGCTGATTTACCACGTACTCGGCGGCGAAGGAAAACCTGTATAACTGAGGAATTAAAAGAATATTTCAAACACAATAAAATCCGCCAACACGCATTGGGTCAGCGCAGCCAACATCTCCTTGCCCTCATTCACATTGGAAATGAGAGGCAGCCTGTGCCCAGCAGTGGGACGTTAAAAGCTGTCACTGTACTTTTAACTTTTTTTTAGGTTTTCAAATGTATCTGAAACTTTAACTGTCTTTTTATTTACGAGTATATACTTCGAAAAAACTATAAACTGGAAAAATATCAATTGCATTGGTTGTATTTTGTTATTATTATTTAGTTGTTACCAACTTAGAAAACATTAGATTAAACCACCGTATTATTTTCATAAAATAATATTTCTTATATGTATAAACCCGACACATATTTTTAATATTCAAGCTGTTAAAACTATTATAATCTATAGCTCGGCGCGAATACGGATGTCGAATACGTCGGTGAGCTTTCAACCATTAAACTTAATTTGAGGGCGTTGTCTGCATATTTTGTCACAATTGTGTTTGCTCACAAATGTAGCAGGAAGGGGCGACTCGTCTCGAGGGTCTCTTCTCTTCGACGAGGGCCCTCTTACGAGGTGACAGCCACTGTCTAATCTCCGCAGCCTAATGCCTTTCTCAGCGGCATATTTGTAGGTACTGCAATTCACTTTTAGTACCACTTCACTAACTTATGCCCTTGTCTTGAATAATGGAAATCGTGTGTTGATGTTTTGTAATAATTATTTTATACCATTAAATGTTACCATCCTTTATGTCTGGTTTAATTATTTCTTCTATCACTTTGGACATTAATAACCCCGTCTTAGCGTAAAAACTGTTGCGCTGTTTTAATAATGTCCTACAGTGGTTACGGCAGCCCGTCTCAACGAAGATTAACCATCTGCGCAAGACAGGATTATAGTGCATGAGTGTGGCAAGCACAGATGCAATCTTTGTTTTCTCACTCTTTTTTTTCTTTTTAAAAACGTTACCCCCACGCTAGGATTTTCTCTTGTATCGTGAAGGCAGTTTACAAACATAAATTGCACGAGTACAAACTTCCAGACCCGGAACAATTATCTGTAGGCTATACAAATGCTTGTTCCGTGCGGGATTTGAACACGCGACCGGAGTTCATTATCATCCTAATAATTTATTGTCCTTGTCTGCTCTAGTTGTTATTTTACATCTTGGACAGACTTTATTGAACCATACATCTAATAACCTTTTAGCATCATTAACACATGACATTTTTTACTACTCTGGTCAGCGTATTGGGTACCCATTAGAGGTCATACGTGGTAGAGCCATGCTGCAACTATATTAGTAGTATAGTTGTAGCACGAATGGGTTGGCTCGACCGGGGATGGACCACGCTCGCACAGAATACCAGCGTAAAATAGCAGCATAACGCTGCTGTGTTTCGTATAGTGAGTGTAGAGAACTGGAAACCCTTTTTACTGGAAATGAGGCATTCCATCTTAGTTCTCACATCTACATATTGATTTATAATAGAGGATAAATGTTGATGTCTATGGGCCGCAGCGACCACTTACCATCTTTTTTATCAGGTGGATTATATGCTCGTTTGTCACCCTTATCCTGCAAAAAAGGATAATTTATTTTATAATAATTTCTTTGCAGCTGAACGTGCAGCTTTAGCAAACAACATCAAATAGCAATTTAAAAGAATATGTTTTTTTCGAAATACCCACCAACCATACTCATCCATCCACTGAACGTCATCTCGATTCACGCTTCTTGTGACGGGAGACTCAATACGACCATGTCACATCCAAGGCTACCACATGGTTGCCTAAGCCACAGGATAACTATAAAGATAACATGGACCAGCCTGAGTTAGTGTCGGCCTAAGGTGACCGCTCCAAGAGGGCAAAGGCAACAATCTCAGTCTGGATGGGAGTTCCTTGACTATTAAGTCCTGTCTCAGCCGAGTTTTGGTCACAGGGGTAAAATAGGGTCGGTTTTACGATGCACCATTCTCGGTTCCAGCTCAGCGACCGACATGTGGTCGGTGATGCAGCCAGTCCATAGACCAGATACGTTGTTGCTTACTAGCAAATCTCATTTAGAGCTTATGGTTAACGGGCTTGAAAACGGGTAATAATATATTTATATTACTACGGACATAGTTCGTCAGACATTATGGGACTGAAGGAACGGGACACTGAAGGACGGGAGACGGGAGGTCTTGTGTTCCGATGTTTTCTGCTTTGGGAAAGATGAGAGAATCTCGCAGGCTGCTGGAACTAAACATGTGAGTTGTTTTCAGCTCCTGAGGCCGTGTCAATAGGTAACACCACGAAATTATGGTCATTGCAAGTTCAACATGCTCCACCCTTCAGTTCTTGCCTCCGCAGAGTGGGTAATTGGTGTAATTTTACAATATATATATATATATATATATATATATATATATATATATATATATATATATATATATATATATATATATATATATATAAATAAAAGGAAATATTCCCATTAAAATGTGGTGATTTATTTCATACGAATAAGTGTATCCTTATTAGCACATACACGCTATAATTGATTGGTCACCGCAGTCAAAATCGTCGACCAGATAGGACATCATAATGTAGAATTATCTTAGTTTCAAACTAATATAGTATCTAACCAATTTATTTTAAATAAAGCATAGTGTAACAAAAATTCGCATACCAAAGTAAAAGTATTATAACCTCTATTATAAGAGCGAACACTTTAACGCTTCAAAGCAAGTCGAATAATTAGAAATGTTCAAGTGCAGAGTCCGCGAGTGATTGATGTAGTGGAAGTGTACTCTTACCGCGTCCCACAGCCCACGTTGCTCCCCTTCAGCTCCCCGCAGCGACAACTTGGAGACATTAAGAATATTTAAATTGTAAATTGCACCCCTGTACTGAATACCTATTTGCTGAAAGTTTGCCCTTTTCACAGTTGCTTTTCTCGTGCCACAACGAAGTGTTAACAGTCTGTCTGGATTCGCGGTGATTTTAAAATAATAAATACATGCCCAAAGTAAAATTTAAAAAGCTAGTCAACTATTATCCTGTTATCATGATGTGATCCTTGCCGATTTCAAATACGGTGACAATTGTCTGATACTATCGAAAGCTATGATTTGTATGATATGTGGCTTCCTCGCGGGGCAAGGACGATTTGTGTTGAACTCTAAGTGATTAAAGCCAGATGGGGTTCCACAGGAATGCCTTCGCACATATCTGCGGTCGACCCGTGACCTTCTCGGAAGGTGACAAGTCCTCACCCTTTCCCATCTACCTGTGCCCGATAAGACTAAAGTGGCCAGCCTTATTGCATAATGTAGTATAATTCTACTTAAGCTGTATTAATATTAAAAGAAAAAATAATATATATTAAGCGAAACAACTATATTTTAATGAAGTCTGTTCTGTGGCGTGAGGTTGCAAATTAAGTCAAAAATTATCGTTTCAAGCAGCCAAAATGTTTCTTTAAAAATATAATATTAATTTTAAACATAAAAAAATTAAACTTACCACCTCAATTCTGAGAAGGTTATGGAACGACTTAGTCTGCGGCGCTACTTCAGTGCGTTGCGAACTTCAAATGTCCTCGAAACAATTAAATCCTCGGACATGCAGGTTTCCTCATGATTTATTTCTCCACTGTCGAGCACGTGATGAATGAGCAATTAAATGTCTTAGTAACTATTTCGTTGGTGCGGCGGCCATCAAATCCAGGTTGCTCGCGTACTGTGAAATTTACGGCAACCGAGTAGCCACTAAGCTACAACAAACATACTATATGATTTTCAACCGACTTCAAAAAGGAGGAGGTACTCAATTCGACTGTATGTTTTTTTATGTTTCAATGAATCGATTTCGATGATTCTTTTTCTGTTTGAAAGCTGGTGCTTTTCATAAAACTACTGGTCAGACCTTGATCATTTTTATAGGACCATAGTCCTATAAAAATGATCAAGGTCTGACCAGTAGTTTTTGAGTTATCCTTAATAATTTATATTGAAGTCGGTTGTACAAAATTTTTAATTTTACTACTTGCTTATTTTTCGATTGTGAAAATTACATTTTTACAGGTGTGTACTTTGAAAATACTATATTTGATATAAAAATGTTGGCAACCCTACATAATAATAATTAACCTCGCCTAAAGGAACTAGCAGAACAACTCCTGACAATAATTATCACAAAAAAATAATGCATCAGCGCAGACAAGTAGAATGAAAGAAAATGTCGCCTACACGCTAGTAACAAAAAGTTACATGGATGTCGACTGTAACATGAATGAAACAAACTAAAGAACTGGCCTGATTGAATCATCCGGCTGTTCTTTGTCATAAATCCGACAACGGCCCGCTGTCTAACAATGCGTCCTGAAATCGTTACATTTCTCATTTTGTTACTCTCCCCTTTAATCTCGCATCCGTAGAAAAGTGGATCAGCGTTGCAAAAGCCATTGCAGTAGGCTATTCACTGATTAATGTGTTATACTTTTTTAATATACTTTTTTACTGAACATTTCAACATTTTGAATAAAAACTGTAAAGTATTTGAGGCATGCAAGAACTATTTGCCTTAGGAAGTTGTATATAAAAGTCGTATAAATAATGTTAGTAGACTATAAATATTATTTGTAAAAAATATATAAACCTACTGGGTAAAGTTTCTCTAACCGAATACGAAATAAGCGGAGATAGGTATGTCACGCGCTCGCAGCTCCCAGCGCGTCTCGATACATACGTAATCGAGTTTTGCTGCCACTAACATTTTATTTGCATAAAACAATATCAACTCTGATTAAAATATACCAACGCGGTTCCTACTTTTTAGGTTTACTATATATTTTTTTTTATATAATACTGTTCGTATTATATAAAAATAAACAATTATATAGTAAACGCGACATCATTTGCAGTGGATTCGAATTCGAATTCGATTCAAAACACAAATTGTCGATTTTTGGGTCTAGTTGCGTTGGGATTGTAATTTTTTTTATATGATAGGGTGACAAACGAGCACACAGTCCACCTGATGGTAAGTGGTTGCTCTGGCCCATAGACATCTACAGTCATCCACGTTCGCGAATCAAAATGCAGATGCGTTATCACCCGTGAGGACTTAGATGGAATGCCTCTTTTCCAGTAAAAAGGGTCTCCGGTGCTCTACACTCACCATACGAAACACAGCAGTGTTAAGCTGCTATTTTACGCTGGTATTCTGTGAGAGCATGGCCCTTCCCCGGTCGAGCCGACCCATTCGTGCTACAACTATACTACTAATATAGCTGCAGCATGGCTCTACCACGTAAAATTTTGAGTTGTCTCCATGTTATTGCATCCTCAGTCACTACCGATCTTATTTTGTTTAAAAAAAGTAATTGTGACATACCAGCACAAGTTCGATGAAGATAAGTGAATGCTGCTACCCACAGACACCTTCATCGATACTTAGTTAAGTTTCAAAATGCAGGTGCGTTGCCACCCATGAGGTTTAAAAAAAATAAATGCCTCGTTATGTGGCTTTGCCAAGTACCAAACAATTATAATATGCTTAACATCGAGTTCCAGTTAGGTTAGGAGGAGTGGGTGTCCCCCCCGAACGGGTTCCCGCCTTGTCGTGGCGGGGGGGCTTAGTAGCCGTGGCTTGGTCAACCGCGGTGAACAAAGAGGAACCCCTTGCCTGGCCTGAAGTGTAGGGCCGGCCCGAGGTGGCCACTCCGAGTGGGCTTGACGAGCCCGCTTCGAATGTGTGTCGGTGGGCTGCGATGAGAGGGGTGTCCGCTCCCTCTACCGCTGCAGCCGAGGTGGAGTCGCGGAGGAAGAGGAGTGCTGATATGGCGATGCGCCACTCGCCCTATTCTCCGCGACTCAGACGGGGCCACACCGTTAAATGTTGCGGTGGTGGTGGGGCTGCGGGGGGAGAGGAGTATCGGTATTGCGAGGCGCCGCTCTCCCTACCCTCCGCAGCCGAATCTTGGTTGGCGGCGGAGCCATAAACCAGATCCGTCGCTGGGGTCAGGAAGGCGGGTGCTTCTGAGTGCTAGTTTTTCCTGGCCCCTTGGCCTTCGCGCATCGTAAGTTGCGCATGATAAGTTGGAGGCCGAGGAGGAGGGCGCGCCATGTGTTCTGGTGCGCCTTACCTGAGAAGGAGATGAGGGAGGAGTAGTCCTCTCCCTAGGAGAGGCCGCCATGGTGCGGCCAGCGCAGGTGGGGCCGCGGATGTGTGCGCAAGCGTTCCCGTGGCCCTGCCAATATGCGACGAGGGTGGAACACCATGGGGTTTTAGTCGGTGCGAGTCCGACATAACCCGACCTTGCCCCCGCGAGGCGGGTATGCGTAGGCATTTCCCATGTAAAAAAAATGAGCAGTGGATGTCTTAGCACATATACCTGACAGTATAATATAACGGCATGGGCAGTTACAAACAAAAAGGAAAATAAATATTTACTACTTTATGAAAATAATATTAATAGCTCACCATTTTAATGATGTAATATGCGTTTATCGCTACAATACGTTCTGTTTTAAAAGTAGTCAACTTTTGTGATACAGATCAATGGCCAATTTCCTTTTCCTTCCTATTATTTTTCGTATAGAAAAAGAAATTATAGTTAGATCGGATTATTCTGATATAGTAAATACAACCCCGTTTTGAATTATACCAAAATAGCTAAGGTATAGTATTATCGTAAAAAATACTTTTGAGGTTAGGTTCGACAATATCAACAGATGATTGAATAGTAGGCCGATGTTCAATTTTTAGCGATCTTTAATTTTAGTACATTTACCTCATCTAGTTTCGACTTGTAACAAGGGAAATAATAAGCCGCAAAAAGGCCAAAGTACACGATAGAGATTGACCAAAACACTTTCATGAATGTAGACACTCCATTTTCACCCCTGTCGGCTGCCGAGAAAACAAGGGCGCTTATTTTCTCAGGTTTGTTTGAGGTTAGTGTTTGACTGACGCCGCCGGAATTCCGGAGTTATAGTGTCTTTTATTAAATAGCTTTTTAGAAGTGAACCATTGTTATGATTTTTGTCTCGTAAACGAATATATTTATTATTTATCATGCAGAATTTTGTATATGTGTACATTTATACTGTGTAAAATTTGTATTTTATTGTTATACAAACTGACTTATGGCCTCCAAAATCAAGTACGCCGAGATTACAAGCATTAACCAGCTGATCCCACACGGAAGAAAACGGAATTCTTCGTAGGTTGGATAATGTTAAATTTATTGCAGTGCTAAAATGTTTACGGATATCCCGGGAACGGAACGCCCCAAGGACAGCGAGTTCTACTCACCCTTGTAAACACGTTTTATTGGCTTTATAATATGTTTTACGCGTGACGTTTTACAAACGATCCCGGAGGAGCGTCGAATTATTTTTACGGCACGTACGCCGCGCGAAAACATTGGCAAATTTGGTGCGCGAGGGATTTTGTAATTACACCTCTTGTGCAAACAGTTTTTATTCTTTGATGTGAAATGTAAATGGAATTTTATGTTTTCGACGTTTAAACTTAGAATGTAATTATCCTACAGACATACTAAGCTCAACTTAGAAGAATAATACAAATTCATTCTTCTAAGTCGAGCTTAAGATAAACAACTTTAAAAGGAACTTAATGGAAATGTGGAATGGGCAAAATACTAAAAATGTAATATATTAATTTTAACTATTTATATAAATTATATAAATATATGTTTTAGATTATAATGTATATGTACCTTGTTCCTTGCTCTGCTACCTTATTCTATAACTTGTTGTATTTTTACAAATACTGTAGATATAACTGTAGGTATAACTTGTGTACATTGAGTTTTGGCCCAAAAACTACAACGCAGTAAATCACTCTAATGTCAAAGAATATAAATAGAATAAAACATAAGTAAGTACATTATTATCTCTACCTCAATTTTCGTTGTTGTATCAAACAAACACTTTGTTTCATTTATGTTATTGTTTATAAAATAAAACACGATTAATTACTGAAGAAATATTCAAAATGTTGTAAATGTATGCATACTTTTATTTCTTCCTAAATTGTTATTGACTTTTATAGAGTATATATTTGCATTTTTTGTTTTTCGTTATAATGAAATGACAAAATGTATTAAATATAAAGTTTATGTATTTCAAAGTCAAAGCAAAAGTCCAAACTTTTTATTTCATTTAGGTTTATTAAAAGCTATTATATGATAATATCTATACCGGTACGGAAAACAAAACTTTTTCAGAGAAGAACCGACAAAAAGCTCCGTTTTTCATTAAAGCTTTCGACTTTTAATTTACTTAAACCACAAAGAAACACAAAGATATAAGCAATACGAATACTTTCACTAAACCGTTAGAAGCGAAGTGCTAATTTGTAAAATCTGTGGGTGAAATATGTGTTGCGTAGAACGCGGAATGCGGCATGGGGAACAATTGCAGGCGCTAATACCAGTCAACCACTTGATAAAGGTCCAGCCCGCACCCTCTTTTCGTGCCTATTCCTGACAGTATTCCAGCGTGAACTTCGTACCACCAAATTTTTGTATTTTCACCTTTTAGTGAGATCTTTAAATATTATTTTCTTTGTACTTATAAGAATATCTCTATCACAAACTGAGTGTCTTACAACTTTGAACCATTAAAGTAAAATATACGGAGCGCTGCGTACATTTTAAATGACACCTAAACTATGCTCAATTTCCTGACACGCACCCACGCACACATCTTTCTTTTTTCTTTCTTTGATAGCACATAAAAGTCCACTGATCGACGCACACATAAATGCGTAAACCATATCGTTACCTACGAATGATTTTAGATGCACATGTGTGCTTGAGTGTGTTTCATAAAATAAGTTTTTTGTATTGACTTAGAGTAGGTTTCGAACACGCAGTAAGTCCTGGTTTGGTAAACCTACAAAGAACGATCAACACAAGTACGTTGATACGTGACTTTCAAAATTCTTCTGTTCATTGAAAATCCGAAGATTTTAAAGGCATGAAGATTTCAAACGAAGAACAAAGTCTCTTGAGTATTCGGTATTCTTGCAATGAATTGCCTGCAATATCGAACGCACTATTAAACATCTAATTTATCATAGCGTTGCTCCTATACTTAACCAAGTAATGTTTTTGAATACATATTTTTTGGGCATAAGTATCACAACTGGTAAACAGTTGGCTTCGACAACATTTGTAAAAAACATATTTTGTTTGTTTAGGTTATGGTCGTATAATGTTTAGTAGGTAAGTATTACTTTGTGTGTCTGACACTAAATTCTGCTAGTCTTTTATATTATCTCCGTAATAGCTCAGGAGTTTTCGTGAGTTGTAAACGCGACTGCTGATCATGAGATTTCGAATCCCGGGTCGTGCCATAAAAAATCAGTTATTAAGTTTTTCCGTCAAGAAATTCTTTTTCAGTCAGGAAGTTGGCGATGTCTCGCCTCCGTTCCTCGTAAAGTGGTCCTGCGCTTGATCTCTCTCCGATCGTGTCGGTTTACCGTCCCATCGGAATATGGAAGTGAGGGAATAGAGAGTGCATCTGTGCTTGCGCATACACTTAGGGAATATAATCCTGTCCTAGGCCGATGGCTAGTCTCCGTTGAAGCAGACCGCCTTGACCGAAATTCGGTCTGGAAGACATTATTGTTATTATTAAGTGCTCACCTGAAGTTTCACAGTACACGATTATTCCCGGTCGCCACCAGTAAATTGTGGTTTGCAATTTTAGTTGCTAATTTTCCACGTGCTCAGCGGTGAAAAACACATCGCGAGGAAACGTAAGACTCCATAGTGCAGTGGTTAATAGTTGGGTCTCAATGTTGTGGACTGTGGGTTCAAATACCGTACGGAACAAGTATTTGTGTCATGACAATCATCACTGTCACCATTACAGCCTATTAAAAGTCTAATGCTGAACATAGGCCTATTAGGGATATACTTACACCGCCACTACACGGTTAACGTTATATGTTGTCAATTAATTATTGCGTGTATAGATGTTTGCTTGTGTGTATTATATGTATTTAAAACGCTTCTAAGATATAGAAGAAATCCTAAGTACTTCGTAGCGTTTTTAAAAAGCAAAATCTACTCAGCTCGTGAACAAGACATGTGAAGTCCACTAACATACTCTTCTCAGAAAGCTTCATTTATCCGAGTGATTTGCTTTACTCTTCTACCGACTTCAAAAAAGAGGAGGTACTCAATTCGACTGTATGTTTTTTAATTTATTTTTTATGTGTATGTACATCATAACTTTTTTCTGGGTAAACCGATGTCGATGATTCTTTTTTATTTGAAAGCTTATGGTTCTCATCTGGTCTCATATAAATTTGTACAAGGTCTGACTAATAGTTTTTAAGTTATTCTTAATAATATATATTGATTTTAATTTTAAATTATTTATCTTATCGCACCTTAAATGACTAAGACACATAACCCAAATTAACATTAACATTTGATTAGACCTGCGATTTGGGACGAGGCGTCTCCTAAGGAAAAGAGAGATCTCCCGCCGGGCAAAGTGTTCTGCCCAGGAGGCGGCCAACTCTCCGTTTGTTAGTACGGAGGTGTTCTATATATAGCGTAGTAACTTCAGAACTTTGATAGTGCGATTTAGACTTCGGTGTGTTTCACTTGTGGCGCGACGACAGTGCTGCCACAGGTTCTAAGTTCAAGGCCTTCAGGCCATTTTAGCTAATTTGGGTATCTGCGGATATTCTAATCCGGATTTCATAATCCGTCTATAGGCCCCTACATATATGAAGTGATTTTCAGCTTTTTTTATACATCTACAAGGAAGTAACAGCAAAAATAAATCTAATTTTTTTAAACGTTCCAATGCAGATCATAAGCCTTTTCACATAACTGAGAGAGTATTGGAGCTGAGCAGATTCCGCCACGTTGCCCCATGCGCATGGCAAAAAGGTTTCCCCGTGGCGTTCACCCGCACTGTTCAAGACGTGAGAAACCACCACTTAAATTGTAAATAATTTTATAAGTGCTATAACCAGAAATCAAACTCACGTTCATTTCACGTTTTGTCTCTAAGCTGTTACGACTAATTTGCTTAATTTTTATTAGTTTATAAGATGCTTTTTTTACAGAATAAGTGTAACAAATGAGCACACAGTCCACCGGTAGCGGATGCTGCGGACCATAGAGGTATACTATATTTATTTATATATTTCTACATCTGTCTTTACAGGCGTACCTAATACGACAGTATAGGCACATAAAACTATCTAATTTAATAAAGAAAGAACACAACTTATCTAATATTATAACATAATACATACAATGTCACTTTTGTGAATTCACCAAAGGAACAGCAAAATAAATCTACATCCTGAGGTACTTTATTTAGAGTGTGCAGCATTCGGGTCAGTGGGGCCTCCTTTAGAAGGTTGGTGCGTGCGCGCGGTACCGCGAACAACGGGGGCCGCTTCCGGTGCCACACGTACCTGTCCGGTACACACAGCATAGCCATTCGCAACATCGCCTCATATATTTTTCCACGACGCAATTTAAACATATATATGTTTCCA
This sequence comes from Parnassius glacialis, assembly GCA_033319125.1. Classification (NCBI taxonomy): domain Eukaryota; kingdom Metazoa; phylum Arthropoda; class Insecta; order Lepidoptera; family Papilionidae; genus Parnassius; species Parnassius glacialis. The sequence goes on along the minus strand of JAVANC010000013.1, from coordinate 30,717,117 downwards.
AACTTAACTCCCTCCTAACCTCCAGTTTGTTATACCCCACCATGCCCAACACAAATAATGTTGGGTACATTAATGGGTAGAACGGATACACTCCATATAAACTCTATTTATCTACATTTATCATCGATAAGGAATCAAAGTGCAGAAGCTTTGTTACCCCTGAGGACTAAGATGGAATGCCTCGTTTCCAGTCAAAGGGATCTTCAGTTCTCTACGCTCATCACACGAAACGCAGCAGTATTAAGCTGATATTTTACGATGGTATTCTGTGAGATCGTTGTTCTTCCACGGTCGAGCCGACCCATACATGCTACAGCCATAATCATAGCTGCAGCTGTGATCTACCACGTATAAAATATATATAATATAAGAAAAACTTAAAATACCTAATAGATCGATTTCAGAAAATAATATACATAATCCAAAAGGAACGTCTTATCGCATATTTTACATGTTTTATAAAAATATTATAAATAGATTTCTTAGTTACTGAAATATTTGGTTAATCATCATTAAAAAAATCATTACAAAGAAGCCTTAAAAGCATTAAAAGAGCCGTGGTAGCTCAGATGGTTAGCGCTCGCTGTAAGCTTCACAGTACTCGAACAACCCGGGTTCGATCCCCGCCGGCACCAATGAAATTGTTAATTGCAATTTTAAGTGCTGATTTACCACGAAAACATCGTGAGGAAATCTGCATTTCTGAGAAATAAGAAAAAAAATATTTCGAAGACATGTGAAGTTTGACAACACGCATTAGGGCAGCGCAGTGGACAATTCCTTGCCCTAAAACCCTTTCAGAAATGAGAGGAGGCCTGTGCCCAGCAGTGGGATGTAAATAGGCTGCAACTTTACTTTACTTTAATCATTACAATACAACATTCTAATATGAGAATCGAAAGAAATCTTTATCGGAAAGGAAGCTTACAGGGGAAGATAACACGTATATTAAAGGTAGGAAAGGGATGTTTATATAAATGCAAAACAGATCGGCAGCTTGTCAGATCGGCTCAATAAGGATCTCGTCGATCGAATATGGATTTAGAGTCGTCCCCATTTCATTCGCCCAGTAGCGCACCCTCGTGCCCTATCGACGTAGTCGGACAACCGAAAAATAATCTTCAGGTAATAACAAGATGAAAACTTCCATATTATTACAAGTAACAGAATTCTGAAAAGGAAAACGCCGCCAATAACATAGCGGCATAAAACATACTGACAGCTATTTTGTGCAACAGAAGTTGACATTTCATTAAAAAAGTTCATAATTTTCCCTTACATCTAATAAATTCCATGTACTTTATATTATTTTAATATTAAAATTACTTAAATGATAAATATAATATATAAAATAACATGTAAGACTTATTACAAACAAAATATTATACTTTTTCTTATGTCGTATATGTTTATTTATATTACTGTTTACGTAATCTAGATTACATTTATACACACGGAGACGGTGAACTACTTATATGAAAATATAAACTACCGAGAAATCCAATGAGACTGACAAGATTTCCTTATCTTTAGATATTCGTATTCGTGTTCAATGGTGAAATATTTCCCTTCAATCCCTCAGCCGTACCATCGTCCCTGGCTGCGGCTGAATCTAATCGGAGGGATATTAAAACTTTCCGTCCTCACTGCTCTGGGCCCTTTGTACTGACTGGCTCACCCCCGGCCCACTCGTCGGGGCCGATATGTTTGCGTTCTTTTAAAGATGCTCGAAGCTAATTTGACTTTATAAATGAGCAGTATTGAGTGAAAAAAACTTGACGTTGCAATTCGGCCAAATATAATTACTTCTAACCTATTTTATATTAACGAAATTTAGTTATTAAACTTTTCTTCATTTGACATTAAAACAAAATGATATAAGTTTTAAAATTTAAAAAATAAGTGTGTAAATGAAGTGTCTGTTTGTAATGTCAAAATAACAATTTTTTATTAAATGCATATGGAAGTATATACGGTACTTATAACAAAAATACAAAATTTAAAGTTTTTGTCTGTCTGTCTGTTTGTTCGGGCTAATCTCAGAAAGGGCTGGACCGATTTCGACGGGACTTTCACTGGCAGATAGCTGATATTATAAGGAGTAACTTAGGCTACTTATATTTTAGAAAAAGAGTTAGTAACATAACTAAAACCCTAAATTACACGCGGGCGAAGTCGCAAGGAACAACTAGTACTAAATATAATACATAATATTCTATGGCTAAGAAACATGAATAAATAGATCAGATACCTTAATAAGTGACAGTAGCCAATAGGTTAAGCGTGCAGAGTCACACAATCTAATTACCTACTATAGATTGAACTCGGTCGGAAAACGGTTCAAAAACGTACATCACAACAAAAGCCTGCTTTAAGTCCGTGCTAACCAGGGCTTTAAATACCGCCTTAGGTTGCAAGCATTAACTTTGATTTGCCAATATTATATTGAGCAGAAGGTTTGGTTAGTAAAGTGCCGTTACGCTCGCACAGGTAATGCCCCATCACCTGTATGTGAATTTGAGTTCATCGTTTTTGGATGGATTTCTCCTCGCCAACAGTCGGTCGTCAGAACCCCATCAATAATTAACCGCGTTCAGCTCATCTGCACTGGCACTTACAGGAAATTCTATCTGACAATATTATAAAACAATTAAAAATAAAGGTTTAAGAATGAACGGAGATCGTAAATTTATCCACCTGATTCACATTTTAATTTTTTACTTTATATTGAGGCAGTCAACCAAGAATGTGTTTCTTATTCAGTCTGCAGTGCATTAATAATTAAGGAGTTCGACAAAACTCGCCTAGACTTGGCCCAATTTACTACTAATTAGAACTACGTTCTTAACCTTATGCACTTTAAAATACAAATTACAAAACTAAAATAACATAATTTAATTTAAAATAATATTGGATTAAATGCAAATTATTAAAAATAATGTTTTTTTTTTTCGAAAGTTAATTCAAACGAATCGTATTACTTCAGTGTAGCCTTCTTTGCTTTCTTGTATAAAACTTATTTCAAACTTCCATGTTTTATCCACTTTTTATTAGAACTTTAATATAAATGTTCTTGAAGCAAGAAGTTGCACATTATCGACCAGTTTTCCGAGAAGGAAATCTGCCTCTTCATTTGTATTCGACTCCAAGTCTAGCCGAAATGCGGAGGCGAGCGCTTCTTTCTAGCTTCTGAAACCAATTTGTATACCGGCAAGAAAATTAAAAACTTCAAAGTGTTTATACGAATTAAAAGGTCTGCACTTTCAGAAAGTTTATGTTTAAATAAAAATATTCTGTTTTAATTATGTGAAATTCGTATTTTTAGAAATCTTACTAGTAGTGAAAGTATGTTGAACTGTAGCGGGCCGGATAATGATGAAATTTTGATATAGGAGTCGATTTACGATTGTCAATTATATGGTAGAATAGAAAGTAGGATACTTCTATAACAATTACTACTTGAGGTTATTTACGCCAAGCAAAGCAGGCAGGTAAAGATATAATTACTTTATAATTATATAATTATTCTCCTCTGTATCTGAGGTTTGTGGTTGTAATAAAGTACAAGTCTACCTCCATAAACATTTTTGAACAAATAACTAGCAATATTAACTATAATATTAAATTAAATAAAAAAATACATGATACTTTAAAAAAATGTTCCGTTTCAACCATTTATTTTAATTGATTTAGAACGCCACTAATAATTAATAAGTATTGTGTGGTCCACTATTGTATATTAAAATGTACTCTATGTACCACTAGCAACACTGATATTTTTTTTATTGTCTACATGGAATTTCTTTTTGTCTTTAGCAACGTTTATATTATTTTACTAAAAAATCATAAGGTGGACAATGGTGATGTTAGAAAGGAACCAACATTGCATGAACCAACATTCTGAAGACAGTTAAATATTATTAAGTCATTTTGTCAAGTCGATATTAAATTGTTTTGGAAACTTTATTTTTTACTAGAAACTAATTGCAAAGTTTAAATTAAAACATAAGTATTATTCATTAGTTTTTCCTCTCAATATTTAAGTGCTTTTCTTCACATATTAGAATGGTATAAAAATAATATACCGAATTATTTTGATGAATAAAACACAACTTCTCTTGCTGGGTGCTCGAGGTGTACAAAATATTCAACTATATCATTTTAAAATGATATAATATACAAAAAATTGTGCAAAATAATGGGAATATCAGCCATTATTTTTGATGTTTTTGATTGACAAGCACCATTGCAAAACTTGGAGATATTGTGAACAACAAAACTTAAAAGCTGAAGATAGTCCGGGCTAAGGTGAACTTGCATTCGAAATATCTGGGATATAAAATTAAAAAAATTAAAAACGATAAAATTCTTAAACCAGTAACGATAAAGATAAAGTTCTTTAACCAGTTCCATTCAATAACTTCCCTTTTGTTTCAAATTTATAAATATTAACACTGTGGGATATATTCAGGTTGCTTAGCATATCCTGCACTGATTGCAAAGACGACGATATAAATGTATAAAGTGACTAATGTTTACTAGGAAAATAACGATTAAAACATTACAGTTAATTTATGCATTAAAGTAATTTGAATTACAGCAAATATCTTCCGACCCCCCACTAAATGGAGTAACGACCATGTAATACGTGCAGGAAGTCGATGGATGCAGGTGGCTCAGGACAGTACTCTGTGGCATTGTTTGGTGTCCACTGCTGAACATAAGTGAAGGGCTGTAATGATGATGATGATGATCTTCCGATAATACGAAAATAACGTTTTATTTCTACTGCAGTAATTAACATTTCTTATTCTCGAAGAATTTTTGAATTAAAATGAAGGTGACATTAAGACAGATGTTAAGAGCCGGAACAATAATTAAGAGGCTGTCGGTTTGTAACCGCACCGTCCGCGTCGACGAGATTTAATTAGTGGGAGAACGGTCCCGCAGCCCGCTGCGACGCCGCGCCGCCTTGCTACGACCAACCTCCCTTGCACCTACACCGCTGATTAGCACCCGTACTCGTAGCTACACACTATACTGACTACGTAAGCGCTACAGATTTTTATTTAACAATTTGAGGCTTAGGATCAACCCAAGTGACATAAATATTTTGAAACAAAAATATGTGTTCTCTGTGCGTACATTGTTTTAGTGGGTTTGTAAAGGTATTTTGATTCAGATCCTTTTTACAGCTTATATATGTCCTACAACTAGGCACAGGCTTCTGAGAGAGTTATGGTAGATTGTCAGAACATTATGGTGCTCGTATTTTATATAGTCTAGGGGTAAAAGGTTTTCTAGTGACAGCTTCGTACTCGTAGTTCGGTCTTTCAACAGCTGGAATGGCAACCGCAACAGGACTCCTGTGGTATTTCTTGGAGGAGGCCTACGTTCAGTGTTGGACTTTAGAAGGGGTGCAATGATGACAATATTCTAACGAACAATCGCTCTCTCTCACACACTCCTAAACAATGCCAGCCTCCATAACGCTGTTATACTGCGAAATAAAACCATATCGCTGTTTAGTCAGTCACTGCTAGTAAGTGACAATCGTGCTATAACTGGTAGAGGCATTATTTCTATTGATAGTTAATAGCATACCTTAATATAAGCTTTTCAAGAACCATAGATTTGTTGAAACGTGGTTCACCGTGACCGTTGGATTTCAAACAAAAAATCAAATTACATCTGAAAAAATACTAACTTTAGTTCCGGTCCTATTTTATAAACCGTAACTTATCTAAAGTTTATTTTCCTAGTTTTGATGACGTCCTGACTGATTGTGACCATGATAATAATTATCACATAATATCGGAAGTTAACAGGGCATATTGTTATATAGTGCCGCTCTTTTCCTCTTATATTTGTATTTTTTTAAGAAACGTTACCACTAGGATTTTCTCCTGTGCCGCGGGAGCAGTTTACATACATGGATTCCACAAGGACAAACATCCAGACCCAGAACAATTATTTATAGGCCATACAAATACTTGTTCCGTGCGGGATTCGATCCCGCGGCCACAGAGGCTGCAACTCATTGCTAAGCTACTGTGCCACGGAGTGGTGTATGCACTACATGCAGATTATGTGTTTTTTATAGGATAAGAGTGACAAACGAGCACACAGTCCACGTGATGGTAAGTGGACTGTCCTCGGTTAAGAATCAAAATGCATATACGTCGTCGTTCTTGAGGACTAGAAAACTAGGTCCTCAGCTTACAAAACACAACAACATTAAGCTACTATATTGCGCTGCTATTCAATGAGAGCGTAGTCGTTCCCCGGTCGAGCTGACCCATTCGTTTTACAATCATAATACAGCTGCGATATGGATATAATTCTGACGGCTCCCTGGCGCAGTGGCTTAACAATGAGTTGTTGCGCTGAGTGCCGCGGGTTCGAATCCCGCACGGAACAAATATTTGTATGGCCTACATAAGTATAATTGTTTCGGGTCTTGATGTTTGTCTTCGTGCAATTTATGTTTGTAAACTGCCTCCACGACACAGGAGAAAATCCTATTGTGGGGTATCGTTTTTTAAAAAAAATGTAATAATTAATAAAAAAATAATAGCATGAGTCCACGCTTCAGCGTATTGTGGCTACTCCACAACCCGAATGGGTCGACTCGATCGTGGTAGTACTGCCTTTATACAGAACACCAACGAAAAATAGCGGCATAGTATTTTTTTCTATTATCTATATATTATCTGAAGTGACAATTAATCTTACTTTCCACGTAATACTTACCATTACTATGGCTACTGTAGCCCATGGATATCTACAACCAAATTCAAGCAAAGGAGGATTTAGATTAGTTTTCACCTCAGAGGACTAAGGTGGAAAGCCTCACAGCCTGCCATGGCTCCAGTTATGAACAGGAGCCGTGGCAATGAAGCCTTAAACTCTGTCTTCTGGGCCATGTGGTGGTCGAAAATAATAGATTGATTTTAATTAAAAGACTCGATTTAATAGGCATAAAAAATCCCAATAAGAGCGGTGGTTGTTTAGTTAGTTAGTGGGGCTAAGCGCTCGGGGTAAATTTCATATTACGAAAGCAACCTGGGTTCAATTCCCGCTAGTTGAATCAATTGCTAATTGCGATTTTATATTTAATAGTATACTATTCAAGTTTAAATCTAAAATAACAATACTAATGCCACAGAAGGTACATAAGACGTATGTGATTGTGTGTGAGATTTGTTCTTTAACGCGGGTCACACATAGCGGATGTGAAGAATCGACGCTCCGGGAAGTCTGCAGTCTGTGAACACGTACAGGATCGCCCCCGCCACTACTTGATAGACCACAAATCCTCGCTAAAGAACACCGATTCCTTCCAAGGGCGATTCGCAAGGCTATTGAAATCAAAAAACATCCTAATTTCAATAGAGAAGATGGCTGGGTGCTACCATATGCTTGGGATCCTATAATTAATAAAATTAAATTCCAACCCAAGCATACAACGGCAAGACTTTAAGATACTATAAGTTCGTACTGCGTAGATCGGAACAAAGTTTATAATTTTTATCTGAAGGTAGCCGTGGTTAACCGTGTATAACCATGACATTGGGACGTCAAACACCTCAGTCCCATGTGACCATGGGTGCTGTAAAGTGCTCGAAAGGTCAGGAATATAAAATAAGTTAAACTACGCGATAAAATCCACAGAAACTAACTACTAATAACTAACTAATAACTAACTTTAAATGCGTGTGTTGGCGTTAATATAAAAAATCATTATAACCATAAAAAAGTATTTTATAGGGTTTCGTTTTAGATATGATTCAGTGATGTTGCCACTTCGTTTCTTAGCAAAAAACACGCGCGACTAGCTTACTATAACTCTAAAATGATCAGTGGACGATAGAAGGTGCCAATATTTCGTTATTTATATAATAAGGGTGGGACGCGAGCAAACAGTATACCTGAAGATAAGTAGATGATGTGGCGTATAGACATTAATCAATCCTGGATTAAAAATCGAAATGCAAATGCGCTATCACCCCTGAGGATTAAGATGGAATGCCTAACTACCAGTAAAAAGGGTCTCCAGTTCTCTATACTCACCATACGAAACAAAACAGTATTAAGCTACGATTTTTATATCCCGGTCAAGCCGACCCATACGTACTGCAACCACAGTAAAACTTCACCGTGGCTCTACTTCTTAAAGAACAAATATCCTTATAAAATATATCAGCCTAAGTTGTAACTCTAAGTTATTTTATTAATTCTTAATTTCAATATATAAATAATTTAAAATAAATAAAATTATTTTATTTCAAACCGTTACCGTTGCCTTTACACTCTGTTAAAGCACACTGCTGAATGTAGGCCTACCTCATAGATTGCCTCATTGGGGGATAGCCGCTTTTAATTTGTAAACATCGCTTCAATTCAGTGGCTACTACTACATACAAATGTGTTTCTAAGAGAAGCAACACTCTACCAAATAGTTTTATAGTAAGTATATGCCTTATAAAAATGAATATCATTGTTTCGTTGAACTAATGTTTCACAAAAAAGGTCCCATTATACGACACGACTGGAACTCTACCGGCAAATTTGATTTTTACACATATGTATTCTAAATCCAATCCAACTTAAATTTTCATACATCTTTGCCGGTGGTTTTTTTTTCTTGACTATCTAGTCAGAATAGATATTATAAAACTCACAATCTCGAGCACTTTTCTATTAATAAAAGCAAAAGCACCATAGTAAATCGAGTGGTGTATTCAGTGCTTCTACAAAAGTTATGAGAAGCAAAAATATGGTTTAAACACAGTTTTCAAATAAAAGTATGGTATGTAAGGATCGTGACACTTGGCGATCTGTTCTCTCTGGCTACCCCGTCAGGGATTGTGCGTGAAGATAAGTAAGTAAGTAAGTTCAAATAAAAGCAATAACAATGCAGAATAATTTATATACCATTACTCTTTACCACATAGTTTCACTATGATATTTTGCCGGCTCGAAGCAGTATTCTGCAATCTTAAAGTATTCGACGCATTTTAAAAGTTATAACGTAAAGAAAACTTGGAAATTTTCTAAAATGGTATGATTGAAAGCGTCTTGATGCTTTGATCAAATAAACACTCAAAGACCCAACTTTTGATTAAATGAAGCATCCAAGTTTAAAACACGAAGCAAGCCCACTGTAGTACGTAACCGCTTCCCCGTCCCCTTGCCACCTGATATAAGGCAAACAAGAAAGCAAAGGATATTTCGATTACTCGTAGGTGTACACATGATCATTTTGAATAATTAAGCTTATAATTATTAAACTGTAAAATTTTAAGCATTCTAGTAAATACTTTGTTAAAAATTATAATCCTTTAAAAAAAGATAAATTGGAAATATTCGATATGAAATATTTTCTGAAATCTGAAGTGTTTTACATAACATTACACCCGCACCACGATTTCTTCCCGTATCGTGGAGGCGTTTTACATATATAAATTGCATGTGGACAAAAATCCAGAATTTATTTATAGGCTACATAAATATAATAACGCGCAAAAGACACGACCATTTCGTACGAAGCTCTGCCTTCAACTGGTCACTGTGAAATTCACTTTATAATTTTTGGCGATATGATTGGTTGGGGTTCGTGGCTAGGTCGGCGTACAACGATGAAATTCACATGTTTATACCTGACAAGTCTTAATTGTCATGCTTGGCAGGCGAATTGACGATTACCAGAACCAGAAATCTCGCACTTAAATGCTGTTGCCCATCACCGGTCTGAGTACTATTATATCTTAGGAGTAATTGAGATGATTATATGCCATCGGAAGTCATAAGATTATTCTGGATTTATCTTCGAAATATTTTTGTTCCTCAAACGTGCAAGTTTAGTGACGATGTTTTCACATAGAAACGATCTTTTAATACCGAACACGTGGTAAATCAGCACATAAAATTGCAACTAACAATTTAATCGACGTCAGCGGATTTCAAACCCGGATTGATCGCGAAACTAGCGTAAAATTTACGGCAAAAATTCCGCTCTATAGAATAAAAAGTATACGTCTACTTTTTTTATAATACAACAAAAGAAAACATTTGTTCATAATAAATATACGGCACTAAAAACATATTCTTAATGGATCGCGTAAATACAAATATAAAAGTGTCGACATCGGAAAAAGTTGCTAAGTGCCTCCGTCGGCGTGTGTCCTGATTTATCTAATTTATTTAACTGCTAGTGCGGCGTAGAAAACAACCATCGAGTTTCCATTCCGTTAGTTAACATTATCACGTTCAACTACTTTAAATGATTTAAGATCTTATTTTGTTTTTGTTTTATACAAAAATTGTCCCTGTTACTTAATGTTTAGAGGAAATGACTCCTTAATGAAAATAAGCAAATTGTATGTTTTTAAGGTTGTTAATCGCACAAGTTATTGCATATATGCGTCGTTTTCGATGCGTAGGATGAGATGATATGTCGATAACTTCTAATACTATTCATAAATTTACACATAATGGCATCTGACAATGATTTGTAGCGATAAAAAGTAAAAGTAAAACTTAACACACTATTGACTTAATAATGGGTTACCTATATCACATTTTACAAGTGGTGATATTTACAATTTTGTACAACCGACTTCAATATAGAAAATTACTTATTGTTGATTTTTTTAAAACTGCTCGACCGCTTTCGATAAAATTTAAGTGAGACCATCTGGAAAATATACCATGTGAAACACAAAAATAATTTCCAAATCGGATCAGGCATCTTCGAGTAATCGGTGAACATACATAAAAAAAGATTCCGACGAATTTAGAATCTCCTCCTTTTTTGAAATCAGTTAAAATATATAAATAGAACTACACGTAAATAAATTTAATAATAGATTAGCATTCGCTTAAAAATATTATAATTTAAAGTAAAAGAGGTATATCATTATTTCCAAAAATCTATTCTGTTTACTACAACTTGTCGACCCCTGCAACCAACTTTAAACAAAGTAGCAACTTATATATGTGTTGTCACGCCGAACTATTTTGAAATGCCTCGCAGCGCACACTTCATAGTCGATATTAAAACTTTTTATTCAATTGAGGCTTGTTTAAGGCTGTATGGCATACATGAATATAGGCCTTCTCAGAGGAGAACCGGCAAAAACATTTTTATTTTGGGTACCTCCACACAAGTGTGGAGTAAACAAGTGTAACATCGCTTGCAACTTTACAAAGCGCAAATCCGGCCTCACATGGAAGACTGTTCTCATCTCTGGGCCAGGGCACCCCAGTGCCAGCTCCTTCCACTTTTGACCGCATCCAGCGCAGAGCGGTTCGATCGTCGACGACCGAGTTCTTTCTGATCGGCTCGATACACTGGCACTGCGTAGGGATGTCGCATCCCTTTGTATTTTCTATTGAATTTACCACGGGGAGCGCTCTGAAGAATTGTTCGGATTAATTCCAGCCACCAAATTTCACGAACGCACATCGCGTCAAAATTTAAGATACCATCCTCACCATCTGGATGCTTGGCGGTCCACGATTGTGCGTTTTACTAGGAGTTTTCTTCCTCGCACAACTTCTCTGTGGAATTGTTTACCACCGGCGATTTCTCCGGACCGATACGACTTAGGGACCTTCAAGAAAAGAGCTTACACCTTTCTAAAAGGCCGGCAACGTATCTGCAATTCCCCTGGTGTTGCAGTTGTTCATGAGCGGCGGTAGTCATTTACCAACAGGTGAGTCGCATGCTCGTTTGCCCCCTCTTCTATAAAAAAAACACAAGTGTTTTTTTTCACCCGCCTATTCCATCGTGTGAGGTATCGTTGGATTGGTCTTTTAAAAATATTGGAGGTATGGAACAACATTTTTTTTTTGAGTTAGGGGTCTGTTTGCGAAAAATTTAGCTTTATAGTGGTATTTTTATTAGAGTCTTGATGTGTCCCCCCTCTACCAACTAAACCGCTGTTTTTGTAATGTGAAATGTATGCATGATAGTGGTATTTACATTGTGTATAATCAAGTTAAAAGTAAAACTATCACAGCTAAGTAGGCTTAACAAGTTAACGAGGATTAGTCTACCAACTTATAACGTATATAACGACATTTTTTACTAATCCAAGTGCATTTTACACTTGGATTAGTAAACATCTCGTTCCAATTCCATATAAAATATCCTTAAACTAGCTGCATTATCACTTTGTAATGTTATTGTAAATGGTAAAAAATAAACATTTCTTGAAGAAAACGACATATGCATTACTACCATAGCTTTCAGTTTTCCTTTGCAGGGTAGGCAGAGAGGATCGATTGCCAAGAGGGAGATCCTTACATTTATTTATCCTTTATTTCAACACGCCTTCAACTAGTGGTTACAAAGGGCAGACTTAATGCTCTATGGTATTCTCTACCAGTCGTTTTTTGTTAGTTACACGTTCGACCCTCAGTGTGAGGTGTCAGGCAGTGGTGGTTTACGGGAAGGTTCGTTACAGTCATGTAGATCTTAGAGTTGCACTGTTGGGAACTAATAGATGGATAAGGAACTATGACCAATTTTGTACGGACTTGGCAGATATTTTCCACTTATTTTCGAAGCAAACTTATAGGGTAAAGGCCCTATAAGTCTGCTTGGAAAATAAGTCTTTCAGTTACCATCATCCTTAGTCGTTATAGCGGTCAAACTGCGAACTCAATATGCTCATAGTATCAAGAATACCCCTTCTAAGTTCACTTATTGTGACCTGCAACTGCGGAACCCTACATTGAGTGTGACCCGACACCCACTTAGTCGTTTTTTTTGTTGAGTTAGCAACAACATACTTTACACTGATAAATTACAGATATTATATACGTAATAATTATTATTATCATTAGACACTTGCTCGAGAAGTGTATGGGGCAATGGAGTACAATTCATCTAGGTGAGCGGATGATGGATGTGGGAAGCCGCATAAGGATAAGAAGGGGTACCTTCTAAGGCGGTTGTTTGAGTCCAATCTGGTTTTGCTTCTCCCTAACCCTCTTAGCACCTTACTGGGGAACTTCGGGAGAGGATTTCAGCTTCGGAAAGTTAAATAAATTACTCCAGAACAATTAGTTTTGATTTGCAAGGGGTCGCTCGACAACAGATGCCGGTTTTGAGCTAATCAAACATATTTTCTGTGAATGGGAATAATCAGAATACACTTTGGGTATATTTGTGATTTTTCCAAGGCTTTCAACTGTGTTTACCATGAGACATTAGTCGTGAAGCTAAATCATTATGGTGTAAAAAATATAGCACTTAAACTTATTATGTCATATCTAAATAATAGAACGCAAACAGATGCTATTAATGGATGCAATTCTTCCCAACCGGTAATATCTGTAGGTGTTCCTCAGGGATCAGTTCTTGGTCCCTTTCTGTTCTTAGTTTATATTAATGACTTGCCTTACTTGGTAGGGAATAACCATGATATAGTATTATTTGCTGATGATACTTCGTTGATTTTCCGACTAAAAAGGCAATTATTGAAATATGACGAAGTAAATAATGCTATACCAAAAGTAGTACACTGGTTTAACGTCAACAATTTGCTTTTGAACGGTAATAAAACGAAATGTATTAAATTCACTACACCTAATGTTAAAAAGGTGAATAACAGTGTACTTTTAAATGGGGAGGAGCTATGCCTTGTTGAATCCATTGTTTTTCTCGGTATTACAGATGACGCGAAGCTTCAATGGCTTCCCTCATATACCTAAACTAACTAGTAAACTTAGTTCTGCAGCATAATATGCTGTAAAAAAGATTAGATGCCTTACACGTGTTGAAAGAGCTAGGTAAGTTTATTTTAGTTATTTCCATAGCATAATTTCATATGGAATCTTGCTATGGGGTAAAGCGATTTTTTCGTAAATATATTTGGCATCTCAATATATTTACGAGAATTTAATGTATGTATATAAAAAAAATAGTTTTATTAAAAATAGTGATATGCATTCTGTTCATGTTCGTTAACATTTAGTTTATTAATGTAACAAGGTTACGTTAGGTTAGTTAAGTATGTAGATACATTATACAGGAATATTTGAACGTAAATATTTGTTCTGTATTCAAATCTATATCGAAATCACATCGCTATATGCGAAGTATAGTTGCGAGGAGCGTAAAATATTTATCAAAGGACTTCCGACAGTGCAAGTCCCTCGGGGGAACCTTGCTACAGCTATGCTCTTCCCTTACTATTCTCACATTTGAAAATCCTTCAATAATATCTACGACCGGGACTCATATAATAATAGGTACGTAAAATCATATTTTACATCTTAATATGAAGAATATTGTATATGTCTGTCGGTGAATAAGTTTTTATTTTCATTTCATTTCATCCAAACCCATGATCCAAACCATCAGGGTGTTTATAGTGTCCTAACTAAGTATGGCGTTGAAGTTGATTATGTATTATATATAATATGTTTATATATAGAAACGTGGTAACTAAGGGGCTTACTGCTCACTGTAAATTTCGCAGTACGCCAGCAAGCCAGGTTTGATCTCCGCCGGTATCAGTGAAATTGTTAATTGCAATTTTAAGTGCTAATGTACAACGTGCTCGACGGTCAAGGAATACATCGTAAGGAAACCTGCATGTCTGAGAAATAAAAATATTTCAAAGGTATATGAAGTCCGCCAACACGCATTGGGGCAGTGCGGCGAACAATTCCTTGCCCTAAAACCCTCTCAGAAGGGAGAGCAGGCCTGTGCCCAGCAGTAGGATATATGATGTTACTTTCACTTTTAATATATAAGCCACAACAAACCTTAGATCACTAGCAGAGATAGAAAGAAGTGTCCGCTACAAATGTGAACTATTTGGTATTGTGAGCGCGATACCGCTTGTTAAGCTTTGTGATAAATAGTTAATCTTCCCAAATTGGTTTTTTTAGAGATCGAATAGCGGAAATGCGGCGGTACCGAAGCGGCTGAATGGCCATTTGTACATTTCCTCTGTTTGTGTCAGTGAGCCACATGGTCATAGCTAATCAATCATAATAAAATAAAATAATATAAGACATTTATCTTGTAAATTATTGACGAAAGGACTGAATTAGATATAAAATACCGTTTTTGCCGGTTTTGACAGTCATCTCATCATTAATAAAGTATGATAGTAAAAGTTAGGTGTCGCAGGGGAAGCATGAAATTAAAATTGATTCTGTAAAAATGCAGAAGTTTGTTAGGGCTCTGATGATAAAGTGAAAAATTGTGTGATGCAAGAAGATGTTGTGACTAAAATAAAGAAAGCAATTCTTCGGTGGTTTGGACACGTAGAAAGAATAAATAAGGAAAGAGTGACAAAGTAAATGTATGCTGCAGAATTGAGTGGCAGAGTCGGCAAGCGACTTGATGGAAGTTCGACTGAAGTGGCGATATATTAAAGTTAGGCAAAATTAAAGGAACCCTTAAACGAAGAGCGTGTATTATATGCACGTGAAAGAAGCGAAAGAGGTGTGGCGTAATCAGGATTGTGTCAAATGAAACTGTGAGTGAGAATTTGCGTGTTTTAGAGTGACTTTCAATAAGTATTATTTATAATCTATGTTGAATAAAAAAGTTTCTGTTTCTGTATGTACTTAAGTATGATGTTAGTCATTACAATACATACTAATTAAATTTTTAATTTTTTAAACAAGACTAACTAAAACCGTCGTTTTTCTTTCTTCTTTTCTTTTACTTGTAACGAAGTAATCCCGTATTAAATAATATTATCATTTTTATTTATTTACGAGTATTAACAACCCCACTGACAACACAGTCAAATCATATACATACATGTTTACTTACGTATTGCCTCAAATGTATTATATTGGATTTTATAAACTTAGATATAAACGCCGAACTGCGCCGATTAAAAATATACTACACGTCTGGCATGGGCTGCGGACAAAAATTTTATCCCTCGATTATCCCTGACAAGAGATAAAATTATCTTGTCCCTATGCCAAAGTGCGGCAACGGGGAGAAGTATATCCTCATTTTACATAACTAGTAGACATATATAAAAAGTATGCTTTTAGGACATTTGAAAGGGACAATTCTATCCTAGTTCATTGGACGTAGGTTTAAGTTTATATTCATACTATCTCCCATTTTATCTACTGTGGATATTATACCCACCAGTGTGCCCATGCTCGAAGGGTGGATAAAACTAAGCGAGGGGATAAACATTTTCTCCTTTCCCCGGGGATAAAATTGTCTTCTGCCCGTGCTAGCCCTGCTGGTAGTCGATGAACGCAGATAGCTCAGGACTGTGTTTTGTGGTAATCGATGGGGGAAGCCTACCAACAGTGGACTTGTAATGGGCTGTGATGATGATAATGATAATTAAAAATAAGAAGAAGATTCTTCTTACCACCTTGTACAACCTTCTTGAAATTTTTATATAAGTAAGGTAAAAGAAACATCGTCTAGACTGGACGTTTAAAAATCGTTCATTTTTTACATACTAAGAGCTCTTTTTGCATTATCAAGACGGTTGAGGAGACTGCTATTATTTAAACGTTTAAACCTGAATTTAAGAGATCTATACTTATATAAAACAAGTTTTCAAAAATTACTCTACTGTATTTAATTCAGAAATATCCCTTCAAAGAAATGCATTGCTAACAAAAGTTATTGTGCGACGACTCAACGTTGAAGTTTGCCACTGAGTGCTTCAGTGCTTGTCTATACTGACGACTAAGAATAAATTCCTCGTTTGGATATCGCATAATTGAATATTTTTATTCTATTTACCCTAATTTCATTTTAGCCAACGCTTTTTTTTTAAATTTAACAACCGATTTCCCATACATAATATATTTATTTTCCTTCTTTTTATCCATCGGCACATAAAAAGCAACTGGATATGGACCTCTCTCCGTGTAGGAAGAATTTACCTAACACTCTTGCTTGGCGCCGACGCAGCGATTTCTCTGGGTCTGGGTATTTTACGATAAAAGTTATAAGATTTTTCTGTCACTTTTATAGACACCTCTTACACGCTACAACACCCATGGGACGATATGGGCTATGGTTTATTTTACATCAGCATTACACGGCTACATAGTACAGAATATTATTTTATTCTGTATCATAATATCATATGGTATTTTGTTGTATGA
Source organism: Parnassius glacialis (assembly GCA_033319125.1). Taxonomy (NCBI): domain Eukaryota; kingdom Metazoa; phylum Arthropoda; class Insecta; order Lepidoptera; family Papilionidae; genus Parnassius; species Parnassius glacialis. Next base: position 30,699,990 of record JAVANC010000013.1, on the reverse strand, counting down.
TATTTTTATTTTCTTAACTTTGAGAGCCCATAACTATTTCTTTACTCATTATTTTGGATTAACAATGCCTTCAACAGATCAAGGATACATCTGGGACGAAAATAAAATAAAAAGTTCAATCGAAAACATGTACCAAAAACATTGTAAGGGTAAAGAGGTAAAAAATTTCAGAAAATATTAGAAACTTACAAAAAAAAATCATTAAAAAAATGTGAACAATCAGGGTCTTCTATTTCAAATTGTGTTTTATAAATAGGTTCACCTACATGCCCTCCAAGTTTGTCTAACCCTCCACCAAGCACCCTGTATAATATGCGACGTGTAAGAACGGCACACTGACTACTCCATATCATTCCGTGGATGTAGTAAGAGACGACAGAGGAAAATTAAACAGGAGATGGGCGGCACCACGTTCCTAATAACAACTAAAAATCACAGCATAGCTAGTATCAATATCAGGCCGTAAGCAGTACTGAGCAGTCATACTGCTGAGTGAATTTAGCTGAGTGGCTGTAGGATTTATTTAGGTGGCTGTAGAAATATTTTACAACCTTGAAATGCTTCCCGACGCTCAACGACGATCTGATAAGTTTAAGTCCGGTAAGAGAATCTACCGTATCATCCCGCATATGTAGTAAGAAGCGACAGAGACAGGAGATGGGCAGCAGCGTCTTGATACCTAATAAAACCTCATAAATAATTAAAAGAACTGAAGACAACTGGCCTGCCAAGCGTGGAAACTATAGCAAATTTCCCACCGATGAGACAATTATGGGAAAGTCCTATGTTCAGCTGCGGACACCACATTTATAGACTTAAATGAGGATTATAATGATGACGATATATACATAGCTGAGTGCTAAAATTGTTAAATGCAATTTTAAGTCCTTATTTACCATGTACCCGGCGGTGAAGGAAGAAAGATTCTCGAGTGGCAGTCTCATACCAGTAGGCGAAGTGAAATACGCCCCCCCCCCCACTATGCAGGAAGTTGATGGATGCAGGTGGCTCAGACCTTGCTTTGTGGCATTCCTTGGAGGAGGCCTATGTTCAGCAGTAGACTTGTATGTATATGTGTTGAGGATGACGATATGTGCTATATATAAATACATATGAGTACGGAATATTTTTTGTATTATATTACAATAAATACACCCAAGAAAGAAACTAGTTATTCCTTTAATTTATCATATTTATCTGCGCTTTATATAAAGTACATACCGTTTACCTATAAAATACTTCTAATAAAATACATTAGAGTAGCTTCTTGTGCCGAAAGTCGCGCGGGCTGCTCATCCACTCAGCGATCAACCTTCAACTTTTTAATTACTTTAACAACAATAATAAAAGATGTCTTGTTACTTCGAATTTCCAATTCAACCACAACTTCGTTGTATCATTTCATTATATTGATAACAAGATAATAATATAAAGCTTTATTTTGAAACAAAACAAAAACGTTTTTACAAATATTTTAACTCTTCATTATGTCAACATTATCATGTATATGTAAACATAATAAAAATGGACAATTACTAATAGTAAAATGCTCAGGCGGTGAAGAGCCGTGTCAAACGACTCGCCGTTTATTCCTGCAATCACCAATCCACCTGCTATGCTATGGTAAGGCATTCATACAAAACGTAGTGGTGGTGTAAGAATATCTACTATCCTATATCGTTCAGTGGGTGTCGTCAGGCGACAGAAGAATAGATTAGATTAGAATAATTTTTTATTCAATATTGAATATTATATAATATTTATTGAAAGTTTTTTTTATTTACAACTGGTTCAGAAAATACCTCATTCTTGGGAAGAACCAGCAAAAAACCCAGTGGGACTTTTTTTTAAACATATTTCAGTTTACAACAATTTTGTTTGTACAATTTTTAAATTAATTTTAATAGACCCAGCATGGTGTCGATCACCTCATTCCCAGGGGTTATTTTCATTCATGTATTCCTTGATATTATAATAACCCATTTTGTACATTTTTTAATAAAACTTTTAAACTTGTTTATTGACAAACTTTGAACATTGTCAGGGACTTTGTTGTAAAAGCGTATACATTGCCCCAAAAAGGGATATCTAATTACATGGAATCTAGTAACTGGCATTACAAGCTTATGTTTGTTCCTAGTATTTAAAGTATGAACATGTTTAATGTTATCAAGGCTATTTATGTTTTTATGTACATACATTACATTTTCATAAATATATTGCGACTCTTGACAATTTAAGTAATAAATCTTTTGTACGGCTCTTTTTCGCAAAACACATATGGCTTCAATGTCAATCGTATTACCGCATAGCCCAGACATTACGCTATGAAAGTATCTAAAATAAACTAATCTAGCTGTCTCAACATCTGTAAGACTTCTAATCTACGAGTATCTTACAGGGTATGTTGCAGAACTAAGTCTGCTTGCTAATTTAGATATATTGGAGCCTCATTCATACTTTGCGTCAATAGAAATACCAAGGAAAACAATGGTATCCATAAGACTCAACTTTTCCGAATTCAAGAGCACATTGGTATTCGAATGTTTAAAATTAGGTATTGCAAATTTAATACGTTTTGTCTTATTGCCGTTTAAGATCAAATTTTTGGCGTTAAACCAATGTACTAATTTCGGTAGAGCATTATTTACATCGTCATAAGTAATTGACTGCCGTTTGAAAATTAGCGAGGTATCATCAGCAAATAATACTATATCGTGATTGTCCCTTACAAGATAAGGTAGGTCATTAATATAGATTAAGAACAGGAATGGGCCAAGAATCGAGCCCTGAGGAACTCCCAATGATACTACCGATCCGAAGGAACCTTTACCATGGATCACGACTTTTTGAATTCTGTTACTTAAATATGAAATGATAAGTCTAAGTGCATTATTTTTGACACCGATACAAAGCAGGAGATAGGCTTTTTCATTATAACAACCAAAAAAATTTATTGTGGTTGCCAACCCGATTGCCAATAGTTACAACTATGACAAATATCTCCCTATGCCTATAATGTCGCATATATATTTTGATGGACTTTAAGGGATTCATACAATGGGTGAGACTTGTATCTACGAAATTTTACGGGCTAACGAAGAAAGAAGTTTAGAGAAGAAAGAAAGAATTAAATATTTATACATATGTATTATCTCTCTTATCTTATTACGCAATCTATGAAAGTTCTATAAAATTATATTCTATCAAATAACAGATATAAAAAAGAAATATATTTTTTTATAGAAGTAAGGTTGGGAAACGAGTACATAGTCTATCTGATGGGTAGTGGATACTGTGTCCATACATACATCTATCATCGATTAAGAATCAAATTGCATATATGTTATCAGAAAAAGGGTCCAGTTCTTTACACGAGTACTTATCATACATAAAAAAGCAGCATTATGCTGCTATTTTACCCTAATCTTCAGCGAGGGTGTGATCTTTACCAGTCGAGATGATCCATGCATGCTGCAGCCATAATATAGCAGCAAAGTCTACAAAGTAACATATATCTATACAATAGTAAAAAATCACTATTATTAATGACCTCTATAAGGTCGTGTCGAGGTAGCGTTTGACAATCTATCACAACATCTCATTACAAAAGTTTCGTTAGAAGTAACAATATCTGTAAAACTTTATTTCCACAATAAATACCCCTTTAGTATAAACTAAATGTAAATCACCCAGGCCAGAGATTAAAAGGTAACAGAAACAGAAACTTTTTTATTCAATATAGATTATAAATAATACTTATTGAAAGTCACACTTTTGTTTAATTACCACTGGTTAAAAAAAATCTCTGTCCTGGGAAGAACCAGCAAGAAACCTAGCGGGACTTTTTTTTTTAAATAACAGCTTACAATCATGTATGTTACACGAATTAACAACACAACAAATTAGGAATAGCTTGGTAGCGATCACCTCATTTCCAGGGCTTATTATCATCTACACTACAATCTAGGTACAATCTTTGATTGCAAGTCTTCTGCAAGACTTCTGATACTGCGGTCGTCGTTCTATTTACCAAGCGTAGTATTTACGGATAATTGTCTTTACGTTGAAAGCTCAAGTTTGCGAACTAATTATTTATAGCAAGTTACATATTTTTGTATAGTAGTTTTCATAAAAGATAAAGTAAACTTTTTTATAATTAATGCTTTGTGCGAGAACCATGCTCTTTTACGCCAAACCATTCACAAGCTCCCTGAATGGCTGTAAAAGTATGGAAGACAATGATCAAACGAAATCGAGTTCTTTCGCGGGTTAAAAAGGTGCAGTAAGATGCCGAAATGCTGATATATCGATAGAAATGTAAATAATTCTTCGGCGGCGAATGTGGGGCAATTTCTCAGTTCCTAGGAGTAGGTAAAACACCTCTGGATTGTGGCCCATCTCTTTTTCTTACGACATTTTGAATCATGATTTTACTTCTACTTCTGCATTAGATCTTTCAATCTGATCTCAAACCTGTCTTCTAACATTCCAGTCTTTCTTTTTTCCTGTTAATGAGGATGAAATTAGAAACACTCTTCTGGCAATTAAATCCAAGGGTGTCGGTTTTAATGAATATCATTTAAACCGACACCCTTGGATTTAATTGCCAGAAGGTTCATGATTGCCAATATGTTTGAATAACTGCTGCCCTACAGTCTAACACATTGTTGAATTTCCCCTTGACTTGGGTCAGTAAACAACTTGGTGAAAATAGACTTTCTTAAGATCTTTTCCTACACTTCCTAGCTACTTCTGGCTCATATAAATTTTACCTTTTCTATCTAAAGTTTGGGAAGCCTATGTTCACAAGTGAATTTCCAATTTCATATATAGATATAGCCTGTTTTTTTATTTTTCTGCGGGTTCCGTCCTGATTACAGCACCACAACTGCTTTCCTTAAATCACTGATGATTTAGAGAAGGCATAGAAAATAAGAAAGTTACAGTTATGGTGGTTGTTGACTTTTCATAGCTTTCAAACCAGCCGACTTTGACATCCTTCTTGCAATTCATTCTTGTCTTAAATTTGCGCGGTAGTTGCTGAAGTGATTCTCACCTTATCTTCACGGATGCCAGCAGTCCGTCTATGTGGAGTAATTGACTTCACAAAGGGTTTAAGGCGGTGTACTTTCCGCGTTAATCTGTTGAGAACTTTATCACATCTATTATTGAACGTTCGTACCATCTGTACGATGTATGATGATCTGACATTTGTGACATGCATAATGCGATTGATAAATTAAAGTCCAATGCCAAGGGAGTCCGTGATTGGTCTATGCGTTTTGGAGTTTCTGTTAGTCCTATAAAGTGTTAGGCCATGATTATAGGTAACTTAAGGATGCTTGCAATAATGCATGCTATCATAATATTTGCTGAATACTGTTTTCGTTCTCAGTTAAAAAACTAAGTCTTCACATTGATATTACTCTGAACTGGTGTGTCTATATTTCTGAAATGAATACGACTCGTACATATATTATAGTAATACATACTATTATAGTATTCTATGGATTAAAACAAAGTCTTTGGTGGTTTAGTTTACTTTATCGCTTAAAATTTAAAAATGTCTTCCCTTTGAGACAGAATTTATGGTTCTACAGGTACTCAATTTTAAAAAGTTTATTACGTGGTAGAGACATGTTGCAGCTATATTATGGTTGTAGCACAAATGGTCCGGCTCGACTGGGATGGGACCGTGCTCTTACAGAATACCAGCGTAAATAAGCAGTTTAATGCTACTGTTTCATATGGTGAGTATAGAGAACCGGAGATCGTTTATACTGGAAACGAGGAACTCCATCGTAGTTTTCAGGGGTCATCTGCATTTTGATTCTTAATCGAGGATAAATATAGATATCTATGGGCCACAGCATCTACCATCAGGTGGACTGTGTGCTCGTTTGTCACCCTTATTCTATAAAAATAAAAAAATAAAAAACTTGTTATAAAAATCGAATTGTGAAATAAGTAACCCTCAACTTTTCTCAAATTTCGTTAGTAAATCTTTCTCTAGCTGCACTTAATGTGATTGTAAGGACTGTAGGACTTGGTTTTAAAAGAATAATACGAATGATTATTAATCTTTAAGGTTAAAACTGAAATGACAAACGAACTAACGGTACAACTGATGATAAGTGGCTACTGCAGCCTATGGACACCTACAACCAACTTCAGATAACTCACAGATGCGTTGTTACCTCTGAGGACTAAAATTGAATGTCTATAATATTTGTTATAGATAACGGAAACATCTTAAGAAACGGTTTACTAAAAATATTTTAAACAACATATGGGACTATTTTATTATTTTATGTCATTTATGTTTTAAAGATAAATTATTAAGGCAGTCTGTTATGTTAACAAACAAGCATTATTTTTGTTTTAAAATACAAGCGCGCATGGGTACGACGAGCAGCGGCGTGTTCGCGAATGAATAGCCATCGAAAAGTCATCAGTTATGTAGGGCGTATCGTCGCGCGCCATGTGGCTGGCGACCGCTTCTCCACGTAATTTTTCCGCGGGCGATTCTCCACAATTTTCCAAACAACTGTCAGCACCGTTTCCAACCTTTATTTGAAAAGGAACGAAACGCTAAATTCGGAACAACAACGCTTGTACAAATAAAATGTGCAGGTGTTGATTAAGAGACTGTTGGGGGTAATGCAATATTAATTATTATTCATATGCTAACGAAGCAAAAGCAAAGTAAATTTCACAAAAGTGCACCAGAAATTAGTATGATAATCGAATATTTAAAGAGTTATAATACTGTAAATATATTTTGCCAAATACATATTATCCTGACCTACATATATCCAAAACGAAAGCGCAAAAATTCTCAATAATAATAATTTATAAATTAAATTTTAATTATTAAATTTAAATATAAATTATTAAGAATAACTCAAAAAATTTTGGCAGACTGATCAAATTTATATGGGACCACATGACAAGCACCAGCTTTCAAATAAAAAAAGAATCATCGAAATTGGTTCATCCAAAAAAAAGTTATGATGTAAAACATAAAAACTATGCATACAGTCGAATTGAAAATCTCCTCCTTTTTAAAGTCGGTAGAAAAAGGACAAAACAGACACTGCAGTGAACAAAAATGAATTTGATTTAGACGAAAAGTATTGATAGTACTTATAAAATATTTTCATTTTAGAGCTATTCGTTGTCCACTCTAGGTATGATTTAAATCAATATGTATTAAACTTGTTGTGCCCACGACTTCGTTTTACCAAAATCCTTTCTTAGTGGATGTCTGCATATTAAAAGTAAGCTATTGTTCCAACTTCACACTCACACACACAGCGGTTTGGGCTGCGCATCTAAATACAATTTTTTATTGAAAATTTGCACCCTAGTTTTGAAAATTAAGAATAAATTTTTGAAAAAATAAAAAATTGTATATTTTATAATTTTAATTCAAGCACCATTTTAAAATTTAAAAACGATTAAATATTTTTTACCATACAAAATAAACATCTTTTAAATCACAAAATACATACTTATTTATTTTATTTACTCAGTACTTTCAATAAACATCGAGACAGTCGTCCCCTAAAATAAAAAGTTTCATACAAACGTTAACAACCCTCTTACCGTTACAGCCTATTAAAGTCAATTGCTAAACACAGGCCTCCCGGATAGATTGTGTCATAGGGGGATATTTGCCATAGTTGCCACACATGGGAAGCGGGTTGGCAACCGCAGTTTTTTTATTTTTAGTCGAGTCGTTTTTAGTCGACGCTGCTGCTGCCTATCTCCCAATTTGTATTCTTACACCGCCACTACTCGGTAACAACCCTCTTACTTCACTTTTTCAAAATCTTTTCTTATATGATACCTATACGTAAATAAGGTAGCTACTATCCAAATTTCAGATTTCTACGTCAAGCGGTTTGGGCTGTGCTGTGCATTGACTCATCTGTCAAGTAGTAGTAGTAGACAGTAGACAAACAGTGAATAGTGACACCATCGGTAAATTTCAAAACTAAATCCAAGGCCAAATCAAGTTTGTTTCTTACTTATAAATATTTAGTATGTCCAATATAAATAATTTCATAAACGCTATTTGTAAACGAAATAAGAAATACTTCTGTTATAAAGTAAGGATTTTGTCAAATTTTACCATTTCCTAAGCAAATTACTAAATAGATTTTTTTTGACAAATGCGGCAGCAACTCGCTGCAAGTACACTAATGTAATATAAAAATTACTCAAAATCCTCACAAAATTGTTCATCTTGTAATGTTATCATATATAAGTTTTGATAGAATATGCCCAGAACTCAAAAGAAAGAGCAAATTGTTATTTACATTTGTCCTTAATTGGTAGTAGTAATAGTATTTTATCGGCCCCATTATCAGATGATGCCAAAAACTGTATTTGTTAGTTTTTTTTTTTTTATAGGATAAGGGTGACAAACGAGCACACAGTCCACCTGATGGTAAGTGGTTGCTGCGGCCCATAGACATCTACATCTATCCTCGTTTGCGAATCAAAATGCAGATTCGTTGTCACCCGTGAGGACTAAGATGGAATGCCTCATTTCCAGTAAAAAGGGCCTCCGGCCACCTGCACTCACCAAGCGAAACGCAGAGGTAAACCTTTACTTCGCGCTGGTATTCTGTGAGGTCGTGGTACCACCCCGGTTCGAGCCGGCCCATCCGTGCGACAGAAAAAGCTGCCGCGTGGCTCTACCACTGTTTTATCATCCGGGTCACCTGTACTAATGGGTGTCCCTCAGGGCCCGATTCACGGCCCATTCGTGTTTCTAGTGTATATTAATAACTTACCTTCCCTTGTAGGGGATAACCATGATATAGTATTATTTGCTGATGATACTTCCTTGATTTTTAAACTTAAACGTCAATCGTTTAAATGTGACGAAGTGAATAATGCTATATCAAAATTAGTGCATTGATTTAACGTTAATAATCTACATTCAAACGGATATAAAATTAATTGTGTTAAATTTACAACAACGAATGTTAAAAATCTGAATACCTATGTGTTTTTAAATGGGAAGGAACTGAGCCCTGTTGTATTCACTGTTTTCTTGGCATCACTCTCGACGCAAAGCTTCAGTGGAGCCCCCATATATCCAAATTAGTAAGCATACTAAGTTCTGCAGCCTATGCTGTTAGTTTATTTCAGTTATTTCCATAGCATAATGTCTTATGTGATTTTGCTATGGGGAAATGTGGATGATTCAGAAACTATTTTTGTTTTACAGAAGAGGACCATTAGAGCTATTTACAATCTGAAACCGAGAGAGTCTCTTAGAGATAAATTTATAGAAATAAATATATTAACTTTAGCCTCTCATTATATTTACGAAAATTTAATGTATGTTCACAAAAACAAAGGCAGTTTTAGTAAAAAAAGTGATATACATTCTGTAAACACTAGGAACAAACACAAGCTAGTGATACCAGTTTCTCGACTCCACAGAGTCAGTAATTCATTCTTGGGGCAATGTATACGCTATTACAACAAGGTCCCAGAAAGTGTACAGGCTCTCTCTATTACCAAGTTTTAGTGTTTTGTTAAGCTGAAACTGTATAAAAAGGGTTATTATAGCATAAATGAATACATGGTTGATAATAACCCCTGGGAATGAGGTGGTCGCTTCCAAGCAGTTTATAAAATAAATTTTGTAAATAGTTTGTAATCATTTTGTATTGTAAAATTTGCTTTAAAAAAAAGTCCCGCTGGGTTTCTTGCTGGTTCTTCCCAGGACAGAGGGATTTTTCGGACCAGTGGTAAAGTAAAAAATGACTTTCAGTAAGAATTACTAATGTAATGTATATTGAATAAAAAATTATTCTATTCTAAAAAATAAGAGATTAAGTAATTAGTAACTAATAAATTTATTTGTTAGTAATTATTATATTTAAGATTTTATTCAAGTTTTTTTAACTACCAGGGCGGCATAATCGCACCAGCGACAAAGCCCTTTATCTATGAATAGAAAAAAAGTACTCCAAATCGGATGATCTAATTCTACAATTCCAGAAGAACGTAAATTTTAAAAAATTTTATAGATGCAAAAGGGAAAATGATATCAACTGCCCAGCTCCTATGATAGATATCATGGTGTTATATATTTATTCTAACGGTTCCAGCCATATAACATTATAATGAAAGTCCCATTAAAATCCGTCCTCAGCTTTTTGCGTGATGTGTTTTCAGACAGACAGACGGATAAAGTGTTCAAAAAAATTGTTTTGGTATCTGTATCAATAATATTCTGTATAAATACTGCAATTAAAATTAAAAAAAAAACATTCAATGCACAAAAACGGTAGTTTTAAAGTTTTATTGGATGATGTTTGGATAACATTTATTTTATTATAGAATAAGGATGACAAATTATATTACCTCTTACAGTTATGTGGTATAGTAGTCAAGCACTCGCTTAAAATAGCAAAAAAGGAGCACACAGTCCTCCCAAATAAAAGTGGATGTTTTGGGCAATAGACACCTAAATCTATCTGATCCATATCTGATCTATCTTCTAGGTGACTTAGAAACTTGGCATCATGGTAAAATCTAATTTTAAATGTTTAGTATCGACAAGGTAATATAATAAATTTATTTGTTGACATATAATTATAAAAGGAAATATTAATAATTAATGATTTTATTTAGATGCATTTTTAGTTTTTCTATTTTAATACATTTTTCTAATCCAATTTCATATTTCGATAAATTTTAGTGGTGACTGACTACTTAAAATTTAGACGGTCGTGAAATTTTTTTAAACAACAGATCGATTTATTTATTACTTCTTCTTCCCGTAATAGTCCGCTGTTAGACGTGAGCCTCTTCGGTTGCATTGAGGATTTTCCATAGTCATCATGCTTGGCAGGCGAATTGACAATCTTTAGACGTCTCGCACCTTGTCGCTGCTTCTTTCGCCGTTCTGTGTACTTTATGCTTGGCATAAACGGGAGGGTTATACGGCCACAGATCGCCATCTTTTGGAAACCATAAATTTTCTATGACATTTCCCATAGTTGCCTCTTACGTCGTCCAAAGGAGGAAATAAGGTTACACTGCCACCATACGGCACACATCAATAATTATTGCATTCAAGTAATATTTAAAACAAAAAAATACACACTCAACGATAATAATTGCTACTGAGATTTTTATAAAAAAAATTTGGTGTATCCCATTGTTCTGGGTAAATAATAAAATATGTTTTCGCTACGATGTACATTTGTTCAATAAAGTCTAAAAATAAAACATTTTGTCAAAACTACTTTGTAAGTTTATAAAGGCAAACTTATGTAATAAGAAGTACGCGAAACAAAACAACCATAAAAAGTTATGCTCAATTTAGTTTCATCCCGGCCAATGTAATTTAGGGAACCGGTGCAACATATTGCCAACGAAAATTAATAAATAGAAATATGAAACGATCCAGTTTTTTAGACACCATGTTATCATTTTTTTACTTTTAAATTAATAATATTAATATACGAGCAACACTTAATGAATATTAGAATCATTTAAAAAATGAGCTTCACTCATTATAGTTGATAGTGTTGTGATGCAATTAATGTTAATAAATTAATCTCCAGTTTGAGAGACAAATTAGACGCAGACTGCTCGACTAACGACGGACTATTTGGATTAAATGGAGGGTTGATGTTTATGATTTACGGATGCTTGAATAATTGTGGCGCCTGGCAGTCGGGTCTCGCCTACGTGATCACATTAACTGACACCTCTTTTCTACACACACACACACACATATTTATATCAAAATCCACTCTATTTTTAATAAATATTATATTTTCTTAAATGAAAAATAATGATTTATTAAATTATATTGTGGACCCTGACTATATAACCAGATGAAGGCAATAATTGTATCACGTTATACAAAATTTAGAGTTATTTCCGTCCACGTAGCTAATCTGATTTTCCTATTTAAAAAACACAATACCCTAATTCGAAATTTCTCCTAAATCGTGGAAGTATTTAACGTGCACTAATTGGACACGGGCGAACATACAGATATTAGTATTTTTTGTAGACTATATTAATAGGTGTTCCGTGCGGAATATATCCGCTGCCTGCTTTGCACTAACTCTAATCAAATATAAGGGAGGTGTTTATTTCCATTCGTACATGAATACATACTTTGACAATAAATGGCGGCGATTGCGATAACAAAACAATTTCGAACAGTCCACAATACGAAAGCTAAAAGGCGGTATAGCCGGTATGTTGACTATCAATAAAACAACATGCATAATCTGATAAATTCACGTCGTTATATATTCACTGAATTTCTGAACAGTTATAACTGCAGGAAAGGAGTTTCAAATACCTTCTATTATTAGCTTCACTTGTATCTATCTATGTAACGGAATCTTTTAATCTAATTTTCACCAATTTGTAGACAGCCGATTGACTTGAAAATTTGCATATCAAGGACCGCAGACAATACAATAATTTGATAACTTTATCCTAGTATCCTAATCAGGATCACCAGTATAAAATAAAATAATTATCAGGATCATCACAGTTCATGATCAATGTTAAAGTTTTTTTAAAAGCTTATATTTTGTTTTAAATATATGTTTATTTAACATGCAAGAGTAACACATTATTCTATTCTATTTAGATAGAGACAAGAAAGTACAAATATATCTGGAGAAACTAAGAAGACAGCTTGTTTGTCCTCTCAGACTAATTAAAAAGTTTGTTTCCAGAACTTCGCAGTGGAAGTGGCGTCTTACTAAAGTCGGTACAATTTCGATAATGTAATAAATATAGATCACAGCATATTTGATTCAACTAAGTAAATATTTTTCTGGTTGCGTGGTATAGTAGTGTATAATATACATATAATAAATAAATTCATATATTGATACAGTCAGTGGACACACTGAGCAACCGATTCATCGAATTTCAAATGAATATTTATGGGTGGATTGGCAGGATTCAGTTGCTAATGGAATATTCAGACGGCAGAGGACTGGATTAGTCTCTGCAACAATGAGTAAATTTAACAAACATATTTTTAGATTTATTCAATATTATTGACATGTTCTGAGAATTTAAAGGTATTTTTATTATGTTCAGTTTTACAATGAATTTTAAAGATCATGGTATCGTAAGTTGTTAGACGTTTTGGTTGAGCCGTGGTAGCACAGGTGCTCGCCGTAAATTACCCAAGCGACCCCGGTTCAACTCTCCATCACCAATGAAATTGTTAGTTGCAATTTTAAGTGATGGTTTACCACATCTTTGGAGGTGAAGGAAAACATTATGAGAAAACCTGCATGTTTGTGGGATAAAATATTTCGAAGGTAAGTGAAGCGCACACATTGGAACAGCACCAGAGGCTATTTGCTCCTTATCCCATTCAGATATGCGAGGAAGCCTTTGTCCACCTGTGGCACGTATTTAGGGTGTAACGTTACTTAACTCTACTAAGTTTACATGATTGACCCAAAGGTAATCGAAAATCGAAACTTTATAAGAAAATGTGGCACTTTCAGACGATAAATTTTTTTTGTTAGTTTTGTGCCATAAGTTTTTGAATCCAGAAGTAAGCAGTTAGAGTACCTATTTTTGTTTTTTTTTTACTTTACCCCCACACTAGGATTTTCTCCTGTATCGTGGAGGCAGTTTACAAACACAAATTGCACAAGGACAAACATCCAGACCCGGATCAGTTATTTTTAAACCACACGATCGCCATTAAATATTATTAAGGGTTAATAACGTGATGAGAAACGATTAGATATTTCTATAATGTATATATATCGTATCTTTCACAAACATCCAATCAAATATTTTCTAAGGAAAGACGCAATGATCCGAAAGCGTTATTAAAAATGCAAAAGCCATCCTGAAAGCAAGAAAGGAATAATGTTTTTGTCGATGAGATATTGCTTTATGTCGTAATCATATTTACTTTTAACCATCAAAATAATAATACAAGATATTATTGAAATGATAGTTGTAAACACACAGGTAGGACGTCCCATGGTGCTCTTTTTATTAAAAGTAAACCCGGGACACAAATAAAGGTTGTTTGGTGGCGCGCGAGTTTGAAGATAATAGAATGTAGCCATAAGCACGTACAGGTTTGCCTGTACCTACGTTTAAAAATTATTTCCCATAATAATAATAATAATATAATAAGTGGGTCTTTGTAACTCATGACCTAAGCTATGGCTGAGTTTTGCATTACACAAATACCAGCGTAAAATGGCAGTTTGACACTGCTGTGTTTCGTATGGTGAATGTAGAGAACCGGAGACCCATTTTACTGGAAAAGAGGCATTCCATCTTAGTCCTCACGGGTGACGACGCATCTGCATTTTGATTTTTTATTGAAGATAAATGTAGATGTCTATGGGTCACAGCAACCACTTACTATCAGGTGGACTGTGTACTCGTTTGTTTCCCTATCTTATATAAAAAATACACGATCTTTTGCAATTTTAAGAGCGATACGGTGAAGGAGAACATAGTAAGGAAGTCCGCAAGTCTTTGAAATAAGATATATATAGGTTCGCAGCATTAAAAAATCCTATGTGGTCCTGGAAAAGCGAGGAGATCTATGCCAGGCTATGTGGTATACGCATATATATATATATATATAGGCGGTTCACTTTGTTGCTAATAATAGTAATATGAACAAGTGTTATAGTATCCGGCCAAAACATTAAGCAGTAAAAAATATACCTGGTCGTCCACTGCTGTTAAATTTTCCCTTATGGTGGTCAGAAATACCTGAAAGTAATAAAAAATACGTCAATACAGTTCAATTAATCTCAACTATAGATAAAAAATAAAGTACAATAGACATAACGTAAACGTATTATATACTATTCGAGGTACGTTCTACATCCACTTTTTCATCCCTATCCTGTAAAAAAATCACAGCTGGACATGGACCTCTCGCAAGGATTTAGAGAATAACACGACTCACCGTTATCGGTCAACGGTAACCAGTGCGTGTTGCCAGTGATGGCCTATGGAACTGAAACGTGGTCCTTCACTGGTCTCAAGGTCGCTCAACGAGCTATGGAGAGGGCTATGCTCGAGATTTCTCTGCGTGATAAACATCGAAATGAAGGTCTCCGCAGTAGAACCAGAGTGACTGATATATCCCAACGGGTTATTAAGCTGAAGTGGCAATGGGCTGGCCGTATAGCTCGAAGAACCGACAACCGATGGGGAAAAAAGGTTCTCGAGTGGCGATTTCTTACCAGCGGGCGAAATGTAGGGCGTCTCCCCACTAGATGGACTGACGACCTGGTAAGACATGCAGGAAGTCGATGGATGCAGGTGGCTCAGGACCGTGCTTTGTGGCATTCCTGGGGGTGGCCTATGTTCAGCAGTGGACTTGTGAATGGCTGTAATGATGATGATGATGATGACCGTTATCAGTACGGGTATTTACGCCTGGCGTAAAGAAATTACATACCAATATCCATATTAAGCCATAGAGTTTCTCTGGCATTCTTCATAGTCGTTTCTTATGACACTTATGACGAAATAGGGTGATGGGTACCCCGCCACCACACGTTCATCCACAAAAACTTGCATCATTGGCAGAACTCATGTGCTGTTGATGACAACCGACAATTTTTGCAAGTTGTCACCGTGGTCAAATTCGCCAGTAGGACGAAAGATCATAAAAAAATTTATTTCAGATACTAATTCACGACGATTCCATTTAGAGCTAATTATAATAAACTAGCAACCTGCCCCGACTTCACCTGGATATGATCTATTAACAAGACGTTATTTCGATTTAAGATAATCAAAGACCATTATTTTATCAATTTATTGTTTTTTTTAATCTTCAAGTTTTTCGGATAAAATATAACCTAGATCCCTTTTGGCATTGTTCTCTATCTGTTCGTAAAGTTTCATCACAATGGGTTCAACCATTCTATGTAGTGACGGTGTAAGAATATCCACTACCCCATATCATCCCATGGTTGTCGTAAAAAGCGGAAAGGGAAACAAACAAGGAGATGGGCAACAGCAACATTTTTAACAGTGGTAGAGCCAGGCGGCAGCTTTTGCTGTCGCACGGATGGGCCGGCTCGAACCGGGGTGGTACCACGACCTCACAGAATACCAGCGTGAAGTAGAGGTTTACCTCTGCGTTTCGCTTGGTGAGTGCAGGTGGCCGGAGGCCCTTTTTACTGGAAATGAGGCATTCCATCTTAGTCCTCACGGGTGACAACGCATCTACATTTTGATTTGTAATAGAGGATAGATGTAGATATCTATGGGCCACAGCAACCACTTACCATCAGGTGGACTGTGTGCTCGTTCGTCACCCTAATCCTATAAAAAAGCATCTTCCTGATAACAACAAAAAAAATTAGAAAAAACACGGTTGCCAACTCGCCTGCCAAGCGTGGTAACTATGGCAAAACCCCTATAAGGCAATCTATGCAGGAGGGTTATGTTCAGTGGTGGACTTTTATGGGCGGCTGTATGGATGGATGGAAGATTATCCTTGACAGACAGACAGACTGATACGCAGACAAAAATTTATAAAATGGTTATTCATGTCTTAATAGTACGTAAATAATTCCCTGATCTTAATAAATGCCAGTTATTTATTTAAATATTACAGTTAGACACTTCAATTGTATGTATATGTTTAGATGTATGGGCCATTGGACAGGGTAACTTGTTGCCATCTGCTATTCTTATTAATAAATAAAATTTCACAATTCAAATGTAATACATAGAAAGCTTATGGACTTACTCTCCTTACCATACACTTATGAAAAGCGATCGTCTAGATTAGTGACATAGTTATTGCTGGAGAAATTTGCAACAAATAATTTTGGAATATTATTATTCTTCTCAAAATGTATGTAGTAATAATTTATAAATAAATTTATGATAATTTTTATATCTAAATGGACGTCAATAGTACTAGAATAATGAGGAAACAGAATATATTTAAAAAAAATATAGTTTTTATCAAATTTTGCATAAATCTCAGGGGTTACAGTATACAAGCAACCTAGTTTCTATAGTAGCCGGCACTAATGAAGTTGATAATTTCAATTTTAAATTACTACCGATGCACCACGAGTTCGGTGGCGAAGGTTACTATTAGAAACCGGCATGTCTAAGAAATAAAATATTTCGACTTTCCAACACGCTCTGGTGCACTTATTTGCTCCAGAACCCTCTCAGAAATTAGAAAATGCCTGTGTCCAACAGTGAGACGTACTCGTAAATAGAATGTTACTTAACCTAACAATTACCACAATTTGGATGAGTTATTTGTCGTCACCTCCTTGATCGAAACCAATGAAATTAAACTACGTCAACTTGTAAACTTAATGACGTAAATGGTTTGGAACCGTGTAAGCAACTTCAAGCATTTCGTTTCGGGCGTCTGCGAGCAGAGAGGTTGTGGTCGCTGGCACCAGTTGGCGTAGTAAAAGCGCGACTAACTATCAGACAATTAATGTCTTCGCATTACTCTCTGTGATATTACAATGACAATATGTTCCCGGATTTATCAAATGACAAGTGATAACATTAAAAAAATTGTACAACCCACTTCAATATAAATACTCGTAAAATAACAACATCGTCAATGGAATCGAAGTCAATTAAATACGCTTTATTACGGATAATTCAAAAACTACTGGTCAGGTCTTGATTACACATGAGAAGCACCAGCTTTCAAATAAAAAATAATCATCAAAATCGGTTCACTTAGAAAAAAGGTAACATACATAAAAAAATAGAATCGAATTAAGAAACTTCTCCTTTTTTTGGAGTCTGTTGAAAATAAGAATTTTAATCATTTTAAGATGGGAAATAATTAACTACTAGATCGGTGGTGAAGGAAAACATCGTGAGGAAACCTGCTTGTTTTGAATAAAAATATTTCGAGGATACGTGGAGTCCACTGACATGCATTGGAGCAGCTGTCCTGTGCCCAGCTATGGGACGTTTCTGCGCTGCTCTTTACTTTGTAAACCGACAATTAATCGTCAATGTAAAAAAACTAAGTTACACGTTTATTTATTATATATTTTATTGCTTTTATTTTTTTTGTGAGAGCAGAGTATTGTTTTTACAAATACATGACATAGATATTAGCCCCTATTTATTTTCAATAAAATTAACAGTCTTATATATTATTGGTACCAATAACATTGTTAGTTTCTTTTATTATAAGTACAAACAAACAAAGTTTTAATTTTCAATATTTTTTTTCATAAATTGTAACATTTCTTATAATCTTGTTTCCAAATTAAAGATTTAATCACATAAATCTGCTCATAGATGTCGGACTAAGCTAAGCGCAAGCATACTACAAGCCGCCGCGACCGCGGGATGTCATGGCGGCTCAGCTAAGCCCGCTAGTACGCCCTAATAAATTGCGATTTAAGTTGTCTCCCGGATAACGCCAACTTTTCCGCGTTTGTTCCGCACCCGACACTTTTTTCCGCTTCTTCATTTCCTATCTCTTACTTTTGTATTTTTCGTTCTCTCCTCACCGAGATAAACAGGCGAGGAACGTTGAAAGGGGCTTTACAAATTCAAATTGAACTTATCACACAACTTTTTACATTTGTTTCTGGCCTGGAGTTCGAAGGAAAAGAGCGAGGAGGCATTTAATAGTACAATCTCAGGCAAGATTGATGATTTTGTATCACACCTCGCTTCGGGCGGCTCGTAACGAGTTAGATGGCTCTCGACGTGGGTCTTGCTGTGTTCTTATCTGGAATGGGATGCCGCTTTATCTTAAATTACATATTTTACTTGATACGCTCCCAGATCGTGAGAGTTTTTCGATATATTAGTAAAAGGAGTTTAAAAGAAATGTTTATAGCACTTAAGATACGATATCGCTACACCCATCAGTTTTTAAAAGTTCCATGTTCAATCCTAACATAGGAACTCATCGTTAGCGTTTCTTTTAAATTAGCTACAGCAACAGCGTACCTTTTAATTAGACAAGTTTACTGAGGCAAAACCTTACTTACTTTGGCTTTGACTTTTTGGAAGGAGTGTTTGACATCAATCTTGTTGACAAATCAAGTTGACAAAGGCTCGGGGGTCAAACTTTAGGGTGTGAATAGTGCAGGTAAGGCGCATATTTGGACAAAAAGTTGATACCCATATTTGGTTAAAAAGTTGGTAGTTAGCAGTTCATTTTTGGACACACTCTATAAGTATTTTTCAAAATTGAAGGTACTTATGCAATTTTAGACATTGCAACTTTGAAATTACTCCCTATGGGTTACTTATGGCTAGTAGCTATTCATAATTTATGGAAGCTTACGTGTTAAAGATTACATATCAAAGTGACTCACTATGTTTCAATAAATTTAGTAAACAATGCGCCAGAACGCCGCAGGAAAACATGATCCGTTTATAAGGGGAGTATAGGTAAACACAATCTAGTTAATTAAGCGACAGCTAAGAAAGTTTTGCCGCCTGCAGTAAATAGCGCTCACTTAATTTGAGGGCCATGCGCGGGCATAACCACAGCATATTTATCCCATTATGCACGGCACGGCGACGACCGCGGTGATGCGAGTCACGTCGCCTGAAACGAATCGCATGTGACATTATTTGTGAAGATCGTGCTCTATCTTCGTCGGCGACATGCTCGGAACGTGAAGGGATTACTCACAAAGAAGTACGATTTCAGCGGTGCGATAAAGAAGCGAGAAGTAACGCGCTAGATTTATTCTCTCTGAGATTAACACACGGCTGTATGCCCATTTATTATTCTGTGTTAGCAACTTCATAAGAATTTGTTCAGTTTTATGTAATTTTTTTCATAAACTTGTAATTTATTAAATTATTTTTAAGATTTAAGGCGAAAAATATAATCCTATAGTAGTTAGTGTCATCTTTCACAGCCTTCATAGATCTAAAACACTCGATCAATTGAATCAACTCAATAAATCTAATCAAACAAAACATTTATCAACAATATTTGTCGGTTTCTATACTTGATACTGAAATAAAATGGGATTTACTTTATAAAAATAACTATTTTTACTAAATAATTTATAAAATAATAAAATATAAATGCACTTTGACAATCTAGAATGAATAGAACGTGATTTTTATTGGCTGTATCCCGAACGCTATCAGTAATTTATGTTTTGCTACGGACGTCAGCGAATATTCACCTATATACTTGTTTTCTGATTGGATTGCAAATACTCTCAAGGTATATAATATTATTACCTCGGCTCTGACTTTAATTCGTGGCCCATTTCATTGATAATCCTTATCTAAAATATACCTAATTTCAACATTACTACAGCTCGATTAACTAGTTATGAAATCTTTATTAGGTTATCTGCCTACATGTAAGCCAAAAATAGTTATTAATAGACTTACAACTACATTCACTATTCTCTTCTTCTTCATCATCCTGTAAAAATACACTGCTGAACAAGGAGAATTTTCTTTATTTGTTACGCTTGGCTGGCAAATTCACTATTGCAGCAGGACCAGCCGTCTCGCAAGTTTGACGCTGCTTCCCGCCCTGGTTTGAGAAATTTACGTTTGACGCACAGAAATATTTATACCACTATATATTGGAAGCCACAACATCTATACGAATTCCCATATTTAAATATTTATCATTAATTGTATTAAGAAGCGTCAGTAGCCTAAAGGCAGGGCGCGGACCACGAACTCGAAAGGTCGTGGGTTCGAATCCGCCATTCGAATACTGTTGTGAACCACTTCTAACACAAGCATTTTAAGCTTACCGGAAGTGGTTAAAGGTTATTATTATATAGTTAATAGGTTAATATTAGTAATGTTTAATAGCGTTATTAGTAGTTTAAAAAAAATTGTAAGCTCCTTCAACTTGGAGTGACAAAGGGTGAAATTATTGCTTTACAGCATTCTCTACCAATCAACCCTACATCGATTCTTGCAACATCCACGGGAAAAAATGGGGGTGCATGATTCCCTTATAAAGCCCGGAATGATATATTAGTATAATAATTGTATATTGGCTTATATAATTATTATACTAATATATCGAATAGAATGATATATCAATAATATATTTGTATATTAGTATATATAATTATTATACTAATATATCCTATAGATATATTAGTTTATAATATTAGTATGAAGTACCCTTGAATAAGATTTTTTTATATGATAGGGTCCACACAGTCTTACTGATGGTAAGTGGTTGCTGTGACCCATAGACATCTACATCCATTCTCAATAAAGAATCAAAATGCAGATGCGTTATCACCCGTGAGGACTAAGATGGAATGGCTCGTTTCCAGTAAAAAGGGTCTCCGGTTCTCTACACTAACCATACGAAACACAGCAGCATTACGCTGCCATTCCATGCTGATATTCTGTGCTGATATTTGTCATTAAAATGTCAAATTCATGTTATTTTAGTAAAATATTTAATTGCAATGATTCAAAATATTTTTCTTCGTACAACCCATGTATTAACAGTTCACTGTTGAATTAAGTCTTCTCCATTGTCGCCGCACTTGACAAGCGGGTTAGCAACCGCCGTTTAGAGTTGTTATGAGGAAGATACTGCTGTCCATCTCGTGTTTCATTTCCTTCTGTTACCCTTTACGACACCTTTGGGATGATATGGGATTCTCTTACGCAGTCACTACACGGCGCTCCGTGTAGTGACTGCGTAAGAGAACCTATATAATAATTATCTAAATAATTAAATATTATAATTCGAAATTTTCATTTTGTAGAAGATATATGCCGATCGGTTTTTTTTTATAGAATAAGACAAACGAGTACACAGTCCAGATGATGGTGTGGAATGGTAATTGAATGCTAAGGCACATACACATCTACGTACATATATCCTCAGTTGAGAATGAAAATGTAGATGCGATGTCACTCCCTGAGGACTAAGATTTTCAGTAAAAAGAGTCTACGATTATCTACACTTACCATACGACACACAGAAGCATAAAGTTCTTATTTTACGCTGGTGTTATGTAATTATTTTGTAAGATTTACCAGATTTACCGATGACATAAAACATTTATTAAAATATTTGACTTAGTTTTCCTAAACTCATAATGTACCTAGAGATACGCATATACAGGGTTATTTTTCGGAGTAGTCGAATATTAAGCTTAAGTTCAAATATATAAATAATGATATACCGTTATTTCAGTTTTTGAAAATACGAGTAAATGAGTTCTACTTTTATTTAAAATTATCCCAAATTGAATATGATTTATGGGCACAACGTATTTGCCCACCGATCGACCCTTACGAATGTGTACGTGTGCAGTAAAATCAGTTAAAATATCGCATTACCACACATTTTGAATTAAAAAGTTAAAAAGGACCAAATGTTTGTTTTTTTTTTAAATAATTTTTCTTCACCATTTGCCTATATTTCTTATCCTGAGAAGGCCTCTACAATTTTGGCCGGTTATTGCAAAATAACCCTGTATATTTAGGTGACCGTCGATTGCATTTCGCTATGATCACATAATTTGAATATCAAAACACATTTCTCGATCACAAATCACATCATAATTGAATGCAATTCAAATGACGTCGACGAACATGATGGGATGCCCGGTTTCTATTATGTTAATAAATTAGACAGGGAAACCTGTTTGCATCCTGCCCGGTAACACTATTATTGTGTTTAACACAAACACACAATTAATTTAGAACCTGACTCAAAATTCATGATGGAGAATATTTAAAATTGAAGACATACTGAATTTTATACCGTCTTATTACATATATGGTTTATTAGGTTGGGCAAAAGCAATGATTTGAGAGAGTCCTTCCAAGTAAAAAAGTCGTTTAATCGCGGCATCTTCGCGAAATTTGACATTCGCTATCGAGTGTCATACTTAACATTCTAGTATGGCATATTTCCACGGAACTTCTTTCGGACTTATATAAACTACTTTTTGTAATAAGTCTAATTTATAGTTATATTATACAACGTGGTAAACGCAAATGAAAGTATAAATGAAAACTACAAAGACAACAAAGAAACACTAAAATGAAAAAGTAAAAAATGATTGATTTCTGTTCATGCGTGTCCAATATCACCAATCAATTAAGATAAAAACATAAACATAAACACAAACATTTACACCTGTCACCCAGAGGAGTATTCAGCAACTACGGATTTTCATTTGGCACGATCCTGACATAAAAGTAAGTATCGTGCGGTCAGCCACCGCAGAGTCTTCTTCACCTGAGGATGCCTCGTGTAGAGGCGAAGCACGTGTCGTATTATCGACGATCGTATGTCTTTCCTAGTACAGTGGTGTTGGGAGTAGTGGTGCTATGAATAGTGGAGCTGGGTTTAGTGGTGACGGAGATAGTGCACGCAATTGAGGGAAGCGGGAGGTGCTCTTCAAGCTAAGCAAGACACATCATTTTATTTCATTAAGCGGATATGGACAGCGTAATTTTTACTAACTTTAATATAAAGGATTTCCGCAAAGTAACGCCTGATTCTATTAACTGAAGGATCCTGACACTCTTTTAAGGCAACTCCCAATTTGGCTTATTTTCAATGTATCTCAAATTTGTCCATAAACTTTCGTCTGAAGCGCCCTTGCCAACTATGCCATTCACTTCTGCATCATATATTTGCTTTGTCACCATTTCCTCATTCATTCTTTCTACATGACTAAGCCATCGAAGCTTTCCTTTCTTCACTTTTCTTTTCTCTTATTACATAATTTCTGACTTGTCAATCGGAGTCATCCCTAACCTACTCCTTAATGATTGCATTTCTATAGCATTTTATTCTACTCTCGTGCTTCTTACACCTCAATTAACTTTCACTACCATACATTAAATTAGGGAATAACATTTCATTGTGAATAGAAATAAAAGATCAAATAGAATTAACAAGTACTAGGTATGTATCTACAGTTAGTTCTACTTCTTTGTGTTGGCGCAATATAACATCATTAAGGGTACAATATACAGACGTACTCTTAATAAACTTTCACAATTCACCGTTAGATGTCAAGATTTCTGAGAAAATCGCATTCTTCAGAGATTTGTCCAAAATCACCATACTCGGCAGGTGTCTTAGTGAGCGCAGAGTAAACACCTTCCCCCACGCACGGGTATAACTACACCCCATTACTGGATTAATTAGTCTGCAGGATTTGAGTACCTACGGCACATCCTAATGGATTTTTTACAGCCTGTCGATTGGCGGGACCTCGTTCATGAGTTACCAGGGTGCTTAGTGTGCAGTTGAGTATAACATTTGAGAAAAAGTTCTCACACACACATATCACTAAAATGTGAAAAGAAATTAAGGTGTATTTATCATTCAAAAAGCCTGATGCGAAAAATTATATTTGAGAATTTAAAAAAATCTTATATTATTGTTTACAATATCAATCTTTTTCCATTATATAAATCTCCAGCTGTTTTAATCATAATATATATATCATAATTATCGTAGCTGAACATCAAATAATATTAATACATTCTAGTAATAGTTTTTCGCTTAAACTTTCAATAAGCACTTGGTTAATTAAAAAACTTGCTTCAGGGGCCTAGAAGCGAAGTAAAACGATAAAGGGGCACATTAGCCGAAGGTATGTGACTCAGCACAATATTAGCCAAGGCTGCTGCTAAAACCTGTTTGATATTCGTTACACGGAGCCCTGCCGACCGGCGATAGCTCCGCGACTTCTATTCGCCCAACATTAGCCATTATGTAAGAAGATATACTACAAAACGTAATTTCACCTAAGAAAAAAAAATAATTATCGTTGTTAGCATTGGTTATAACTTATAACATAAATATTTTATAAAATAGCTATAACTCAGATGTGTCCACATTTTAAGAAAACTATAGTCGCTAGAATGCTAGTTTCTAAAACCGGAACGTATTAATAAAATCCGCGCATTGTCTGACTAAGGGTTGCAATTATTGCAAAAAAAAAAAACCTTTCATTTTTCCGGCGGCTCACAGCGTGATCAACCATGCGTGATTTTGTTTTTGTGCGTTTGTTCAGTGTCTGAGTGCTTTCCTGTGGTTATTTTGTTATTTCGATTTCCATTTATCTGGAAACAAACCGTATACTGATATTTGATCAGCAATTTATAGCAATGTAAAATAACCGCAAGCATTTAGTATTTTTGGTTGATCTCTTCTGAATTTGAAACAGTGGTTTATTCGTGGTGATTTAATAGAACAATGCTTAATATAATTTACGTGAGTGGAGAAAGTAAAGTGAATATTAAGGTAACACGGCCAGGTGAAAAGGTTGTACGATTCAATAGATTCAATAGAGCAGATCCCTAAGTCCCAAATTAAATCATGGAACATCTCTGCACCTGCTGGGAGCGGCGCAAGGCGATTGCCTCGCGCTGACTGACGCTTCCTTTTCATTATTCACTTTGATTTTATCGCTGGCTGGCATCGTATTTGATTTTAAAATTTTACATAAAAAATATTTTTACTTTTCACGAAGCCAAGTATTGCTTTTTAAAATACAAAAATCTTAATAGCAAAATTTTTATTTGAATAATAAATAAAGGCACTTTATGGTTTTGTTATTTTTTAATAAGCATTAACAACAACATGCAACGTAATACATTAAACAACAATCAGTTAACACCAGAAAAGGCCTTAAAACTTTGTATTTAATTCAAACTAAAAAAAATCTAATCTTATTATATTCGCGAATCTAGTAGATCTCGCCTATAACGTATACAGAAGTGATAAAATAAAAAGAGCTACTATTTGCCACTTTAGTTGAGTGTTAAGGATTTAGTTGGGTTATTCGTAAGAAGGGACTACTATCTCTATCTGAACCATCGAATGTGAGAAAAGCTACGGCTTAAGCTGGACAAATTCTTTTTGATTCAGTCACGTTTTAGCGAGATTTGGCCTTTTAGCAGATTTACCTCTTAGCTTTTTAGTAACGCATGTCCACACGATTGCTGTCTATTCATTGAAAATGGTTCAGGATAAGAAAAACCTTTCGTTCGTTTTATTTTATTTAATATTACTGACTGATATACTGCGGACAACTACTATACTGATAACTATGATCCTCTTATACCCCCGTACCTATACCTCTTATACCCGTCTTAATAATAAAGGAACAATATTAATTTGCAAACGTGGCACATATTAAAGCTGAATACGTCCGCTATGACAACGGTGCAATTGCAACACGTAACATATACATACTATATATACACGAACAATAATTAAATTACTAGTTACGTCGTTTGACATGTAATTACGATGCCCAGCTGACGGCCGGCACGTGCTACGCGGCTACGCGGCTACACGGCACAGCTACGCGGCTACAGATTATGTGTTAGGAGTTAGCTATAGACTATATTATAGCATAGCCTAGATACAACCGATATACAAATTATCAAATTAAGCTTAATTTATTTTTTGTTGTTTGGACATAAAGTTGTATTTAACCTGTATTTGCTAAATTTAACCATTTAGAAATATACATTTACATAATATAGGATTTCGTTACATTTTAGATTTTTTCATATTACTATATTTGATGATTATATTTTAAAGACGACGACTTTAAAGACGGGAGCATCCGAATACTGTCTTAGTTTATTAAATTTGCCTGACATATAATGATCCTACAAGTATGTGCAAAGACAAACGCAACATATTCGATGTAACGCTTATGCGATAGGATCAAAAGTAGTCTAGGATGCAGTCAGAGATACGAGTCTATCAAAACTCAAATACTATATATTCTGATTAAGATCTTAACCCGGGCTTCAAACAGAGTAACTAGAGCTTCGAACTTTGATCCACACGATCGTCATTCATATTATATGCCAAGCACATAAGACATGGAATACGGTCTGCAATTTAATTGGTTTATATTTGCACATGGTTGTATTAACGAAACTAAATCAGATTCAAAATCTGAAACGCCATGTAAAACTTTACGCCGACGTACAAACACATAATTAAGAAGCATGAAACCGTTTTGAATATTTTATGAATGAGTATTTCATATGTATGAGCACGTGGCTACTAGAGGGAAATGATATTAATTTGCAAACCAAATGAATATATTTTACTGTTTTATACATTAATCAACAATTAAAAAAGTTACCTTATTAAAAATAACATGACAAAATATTTTAGTACAATTGAACGATTGGTTTATCAGTGTATAATTTTTCTCATAAATATCTTAACTTTTTTTAAGTGAGCAATTCTTGTGTAACAGTGTGTACTACAGCCCATAGACACCTGCTGACAATTTTAAACAAAAACGGCTAGAGATGCGTTGGTTACCTCTGTGAACTAAGATGAAATGTCTCAAAGTCTGTAATAATATGAATGAGGGTAGAAAATAAAAGTGAATACAAGTAAATGAGCGTAGAACTAACATTCACTCGTTCACGGAATATAAAGTACGGCGCCGGCAACCACTCATAGCTTAAGTCAGTCATCCGAATTCGAATAGAATCGGTGTCATGATTTTGTCCACTGTGGTAATTCTTATAATAAAGGCTAAGGTTATTGGTGAAGAGATTGGCATGAGTCATTATATCGTGACTGGCAGTGTTAGTGTTGGTTTGCATACTTCATATCAACTACTTATTGTGTTACTACGAATTATAACATTTTTTATAATAATTTGTGAGAAACTTCTAAAAATATAATATAGTAAATATCTCATTCGTCTTTGGCAGCTTTTATTAATCCACTGCTGGAGTCCACAGTACAGTACAGTACAGTCCACTTCAATTTGTGATTGTTGCATGCATAATTTTTAAGATTTGCACATATTCACACCGGTGATTCTGCTATCTATCACCATGCTGTGAGGTTTAGGTTCAGCATTTAGAATGGACAGACCGTTTATCGGTTACCAAAGTCTTATAGCGAGCAATGATTAATAAGCATGCACCAAGCACATGATATCATAGGTAGCAGTTAAAGAATATCAGAAACATGCGAAATATTTGACCTTACTTGCTTTTTTGTAATGATTCTTATTAAACTTCCAAATTATCTGCTACTACGGTCGCAAATCCGCCTATTGAACATGGAAAATAGGGTATTGGAGATTCATGTCGAATGAAATACTAAAACGTAGTGATTATATACTCTTTGAAAATACTTTTCGATTGTAATATAGGAAAAAATATTTTATATATACAAATGTCATACTAGCCTATGCCAAACTTTCTCGTATTTTTCTGCATGTTGGAAGTATTTGAAAAGCTGTTGCAAACAATACGAGCAAATATGCGCGAGTCGAGTTTCACGCGTGTCATTTCCCTAACACATGTACGTTCGGTTGGTGAGCGCAACAAAACCATGATGGCGCCACATCGCGCGTGTAATTGCCGAGAGCGCGACGAACCGCCATTAATCTCGCTAACACTCGATAAAACGCAACTCATGCTACAATGTAATACCCATACTAACTCGACTTTTGAAAGTGAAATTTCATGTAAGCGACGTAGCACGTGCTTAAATTTTATCGTTCTGTCTTTAGCCACAATACCTATAACATTCAAGACATTTTGACACTGTCTGTTGAATTCTATCGCACACAGATAATGTAAAAAATGATTCAACAATTTTGAAGTATTTTATATAAATTATTATTAAAACTTTGCGAGTTTGCTTTGCGGTTTTGCACGGATTTCATTACACATTTTTTTAATCTGCATACAAGTACCCGCAGTAGCTCCATGATTGAGAAATTCAATCATTACAAACCCTTGACTATTCCAGAAAAGAGTGCCTATGATCTTACCGGTGGAAGGACTCATCGGGAATTTCATAGACGTTAAAAATGATCTTTTCCAAGTTCGGGTCCCAAGTTTCGGGATAGTTTCGACCGTTGTTCTTATCCATAGTTATAAATCGAATCAAAAAACAATCAGGATCTTGTTGCAACAATTTTATCAATAATATGAAATATTCAATCTAGTTTGTTTCTACGCATCAGTAAGCATTCTGGGTACCTAACGCACGGATACTTTTTTACCCCCAAGCGTTCATGTAGAATATTACGTACACAACATGAACGTGCCGTGGTACGAAGATCTGCGGTCATCTAATCTGACTTTCTACAATAGCAAATAGAAAATTATAAAATTGTAGAATACTAACATGAACATGAATGGGATTGGCATTTTTCTTAACGTATAATGTTTAAAGGTTTGTATTACCGTTAACGCTTATAGAATGTCAACTTGGCTAACCACACTGCTCTGGCCTGCAATGTTTTCGATCTATTTCATTTTTTTAGTCGAAGGATGTCTCGAGCGAGACAGAGGGTCATCTTTCCTGGATGCTCTTTCACGTTTAAATTTGGTGCATCAACATGCAACTGTAGAATACATTAATCACAATATTTATATATAAAAATGACGTGTCACAAAACTACTGAACTGATATCAATGAAAATTTGCACACTCTGTGCAGTTTGGTCCAACTTGAGAGATAGGATAGTTTTTATCCTGATAAGTGACACTCAATATTTTTTGTTACGAATTTAAGGATTTTTATATGAATGGTCGTCGAAAAGGACAGAACAACGTCAACTGGCCAGCTAATAATCATATATAATAATCACAATACCTAATATCAACGCGCTAACAAATGTCTTCTGTTTTAAAACTAAATGATAATCAGTTTATATTTTTATATATATATCATCATTACAGCCCTTCACAAGTCCACTGCTGAACATAGGCCTCCCCCAAAGAATGCCACAAAGCACGGTCCTGAGCCACCTGCATCCATCGACTTCCTGAATGTCTTACCAGGTCGTCACTCCATCTTGTGGGGGGACGCCCTACACTTCGCCTACCGGTATGAGGCTGCCACTCGAGAACCTTTCTTCCCCATCGGTTGTCGGTTCTTCGAGCTATATGGCCGGCCCACTGCCACTTCAGCTTACTAATCCGTTGGGCTATGTCGGTTACTCTGGTTCTACTGCGGATATCCTAATTCCTAAGTTTATCACGCAGTGAAACTCCGAGCATAGCCCTCTCCATAGCTCGCTGAGCGACCTTGAGCTTCCTCATACGGCCAGCAGTGAAGGACCACGTCTCAGTTCCGTAAGTCATCACTGGCAACACGCACTGGTTGTACAATTTTGTTTTAAGGTTTTGAGGTATTTCTGACGAGAAGATGTGTCGTAGCTTCCCGAACGCTGCCCAGCCGAGTTGAATCCGTCGATTGACCTCTCGGTCGAAGTTGGACTTACCTAGTCGGACTATTTGTCCCAGGTAAACATACTCGTCAACAACTTCGAGCTTAGTGCTCCCAACAACTACCGGCATAGGTGTGACATGGACATTAAACATAATCTTTGTTTTGTCCATGTTCATCTTAAGACCTATCCGTTGGGAGACACTATTGAGGTCATTGAGCATAGTGCTTAGTTCCTCCAGCGATTCTGCCATGAGGACTATATCGTCGGCAAATCGAAGGTGAGTGATGTACTCGCCATTGATGTTAATTCCGTATCCTTTCCAGTCCAGAAGCTTGAAAACGTCTTCCAATGCAGCGGTGAAGAGTTTCGGGGATATAACGTCACCCTGTCTTACACCTCTCTGCAATTGGATAGGTTTCGTACTCTGGTTCTGTACTCGGATAGCCATCGTAGCTCTACTGTACAAACACTTCAGCACTTCGATATACCGACAGTCAACTTGGCACCGCTGAAGGGACTGCTGCACCGCCCCAATTTCGACGGAATCAAAGGCTTTCTCATAGTCCACATACGCCAGACATAGTGGCAAATTGTACTCTTCGGACTTCTGTACAATTTGCCGTAGGGTATGTATGTAGTCTATGGTGCTAAAGCCCTTTCGGAAACCGGCTTGTTCGGGAGGCTGGAAGTCGTCAAGTCTGCGCGCGAGACGATTCGTAATGACTCTCGAAAACAGCACGTAGACGCGGCTCAGAAGGGAAATCGGTCTGTAGTTCTTCAAGTGAGCGTTGTCACCTTTCTTGAAGAACAAGACCACCGCACTTCTGCTCCACGCCTCCGGTGTAATGCCGCCATGGAGGACGGAATTAAAGAGCCTCTGAAGGACTTCAAGTACCGGTCTTCAACCCGCTTTCAGAAGCTTCGCTGTAATTCCATCCTCGCCTGGGGTCTTGCCGTTTTTAAGGTCCTGGAGAGCCATTCTAATCTCGCTCAGACTGACGTCCGGGATATCTTCGGAATAGTGTCGAATAAGACTCGCTCTTTGATCGTTACTCACACTTGCGTGTGGCTCCAACGATGACGTGTACAGCTGCCCATAGAACCTCTCAATCTCACTCAAAATCTCAGGTGCCCCGGAAACGATGCTGCCACACTCTGTCTTTAGTTTTGACAGTTGGCTCTTTCTGGCAGACAGATCTCTGGCAAATACTTTGGAGCCTTGGTTCCGCTCGATCGCTTCTTCAATACGAGCTGTATTGAAGTTGCGTAAGTCTCGCCGCATGCATTTAGAGATCTGTCTGTTCAGTTGCCTGTATGCTCTCAAATCTGTTGAAGAATGTAGCCTCATCTCCCGTCTAACAGACATGAGATTAAGAGTGTGATCGGAGAGTTTTTGTGTTCTTCTGCGGTGGGTCTTGCAGAACTTAGCTCCGACCGCATGGACAGTTTCCACGAGCTTGTCATTCATATCGTCCACTTCATTGCAGTCTACTAGGCACTGAAAACGGTTTTGTAACTCGAGCTGAAAGGTTTCGGGGCTTTGGATTAGAGCACGAGGGGGACGGAGCGTTGACTTCATCAGACGAGACCTCTCCAACTTAACATTTAGGTTCAGTGTGCCTCTAACCATTCGGTGATCGCTGCCGGTTTTCACCCTCGCGATCACTGAGACATCACTGAACAGTTGTCGTCTGGTCGTCATAATGAAGTCAATCTCATTTTTTGTCGAACCGTCGGGGCTCGACCAGGTCCACTTCCTGTGGGGCCGCTTCTTGAAGAAACAGTTCATCATAAAGAGTCCCTCTTTCTCCATGAAGTCGGCCAGCTGCTGGCCCCTTGGGTTCCGTTGCCCTATTCCAAATTTTCCTACTTTCAGCTCACCGCTTTCTCTTGTGCCTAGTTTTGCATTGAAGTCTCCCATTAACACCGTATATTGGGTTTTGGAGGAATGCATGGCTCTAGAGATATCCTCATACATTTCCTCCACCTCCTCATCGGGGTGTGCCGAGGTTGGTGCGTAAACCTGTATGACCTTCAGCGAATACCGTTTGGTGATTCTGAGTATAAGGTACGCAACCCTCGTCGACACACTCCCGATCTTTACAACGTTGTTAACGAGAGACTTGTGGACGATAAATCCAACACCTCCTTGGGACAGATGGTCGCCCTCCCGGTGATAGAGCAAGTTGCCGGATTCGAGGACTACCGTGTCCTCCCCCTCTCTTCGGACTTCGGATAATCCTATAATATGCCAGCGCAACTTGTCTATCTCTTCTTCCAGCTCCACGATCTTCTCGTCAGTCCTCAGGGTGCGTGCGTTGTACGTTGCCAGGTCGAGTCGTCGTAGGTGGCAACCGAACCTCCACCGGAGATTCTTAGCACCCCTTGCCCCGCCGTTACCATGGTCGCCACCGTAGCCAGGAATAGCGGGGCCGCCGGGGACTAGGGGCCGTCTGTTTGTTGTTTTCATCATTGGGGGGGGGGGGTATTTGCCATAGTTGCCACGCTTGGCGAGCGGGTTGGCAACCGCAGTTTTTTTTATTGTACTTTCGGCTATTATCAGGAAAATGCTGCTGCCCATCTCCCGCCTGTTTCCCTTTGTCGCCTTTTACGACACCCGCGGGAGGATATGGGGTAGTGGATATTCTTGACCGCCACTACACGGCAATATATATATATATATATATATATATATATATATATATATATATATATCACAGTTATTCAAACTTTATTTACTTTTTTAAACTCAAAAAAGTTTGTACCGCTTTCACTTTTTGGCACCACACATATGTATAATTAAGTTTTCTTTTTTTTTATAGGATAAGGGTGACAAACGAGCACACAGTCCACCTGATGGTAAGTGGTTGCTGCGCCCCATAGACAACTACATCTATCCTCGTCTGTGAATCAAAATGCAGATGCGTTGTCACCCGTGAGGACTAAGATGGAATGCCTCATTTCCAGTAAAAAGGGCCTCCGGCCACCTGCACTCACCAAGCAAAACGCAGAGGTAAACCTCTGCTTCACGCTGGTATTTTGTGAGGTCGTGGTACCACCCCGGTTCGAGCCGGCCCATCCGTGCGACAGCAAAAGCTGCCGCGTGGCTCTACCACTGTTAAAAAAACTATATTCTTCAGGAAGCGCTTCACGGAAATATCTTTTTGCGTGTTATAAGAAAATTATTTATATGATTACCATGAAATGTCCCTGAAAAAAAAGCGGCTGAAAATTAATCTAAGAACACCCTAAGTTAATATAGAAGTACATAACAAAACAAAAAGAAAAGCATA
This sequence comes from Parnassius glacialis, assembly GCA_033319125.1. Classification (NCBI taxonomy): domain Eukaryota; kingdom Metazoa; phylum Arthropoda; class Insecta; order Lepidoptera; family Papilionidae; genus Parnassius; species Parnassius glacialis. The sequence goes on along the minus strand of JAVANC010000013.1, from coordinate 30,666,479 downwards.
CTTTTCCGACAAGTGCGTAAAGTGGAGCCGTATATGTAGTGTATTGCCATTTTGACAACCTATTAGGTCTATTGGTCGTGAAAGGTACTGCTGATCAAGTGTTTTTTCTGTCCAGAATCTCTCAGTAGCAACCCGGAGGTAGAAAGTTGGCGGTGCTTCACCCCCGTGACTCAGAAAGCACGTAAGTGGTCTTACGCTTGATTTCTCTGTGGTTGTGATGGATTTCCGTTCCATCAGACTATGAAAGTGAAGAAATAGATAGTGCACCTGTCTATTATTACCTGTCACAGGGTGACAAACGAGCACACATTCCACCTGATGGTAATTGGATGGTAATTGAATCTATCCTCAATAAAGAATCAAAATGCAGATGCGTTGTCACCCGTGAGGACTGAGATGGAATGCCTATTTTCCAGTAAAAGGATCTCCGGTTCTCTACACTCACCATACGAAACACAGCAGTGTTATGCTGCTATTTTACGCTGGTATTCTGTGAGAGCGTGGTCTTTCCCCGGTCGAGCCGAACTGTTCTCTACCACGTAAAAAATTAAACCATGATAGAGCCATGCTGCAGCTTTATTATAGTTACAGCACGAATGGGTCAGCTCAACCGGGGAAGCACGAATGGGTCAGCTCTCACAGAATACCTACATAAAATAGCAGCTTAATACTGCAGTTTATCGTACGTTGAGGGGTAGGCAATTGTGAGTCGTTGGGGACTGCTGACAGAAGTGAAAACTTAAAACAATGAAATTATTATTTTCGGATTTTTAAATTAAGTGTGAAGTATTACAACTTAAATTTCGTCATTTGTAAATTATTATATATACTGGTATTACAGCATGTTGTTGATGCAAATTCATAAGATTTTACTCATCTAAAAAGCGTCCAACAAGCATTACATACGCGAAACACGTCATACTTATTATATAACTACAGGCTATAGAAATATACTGTTAACATTAGCATATCGGTGACGCAAATTCATAGGATTTTACCAATTTAAAAATCGCCCAGTACACCTAAAGAAGTGTTCGCTTCAAAAAATTTATTATCATCAGATGGATTGTCTCCGTTGAGACTGGCTGCCGTGACCGAAATTCGATCTGGAGGACATTATTGCCGTGCCATAAGCAAACATTAATAACTTTAAACACACCCATGTGAAGATTTTAGGTATGATCGGAAAAAGATCAATTAACTACTTTATAATGTAAAATATAAGGTTTGATTGAAAAATTTATTTAAATGGCTCAACTTGTGTTGTGATCCTACAATCTCATACTGCTATTACCATGTAAAATTTGTTTATGTGGATGTAGGTTACGCAATCACGTCGAAATGGTTTAACAGATTTAGTTGAACTTGGGTCACAATAGAAATACATCGTGTAATAACATACATACTTAATATAAGTAACTTTTATCGAGAAAAGTGTATGCCATCAAAAACATAACTTGTAAAAAAAGCCAAGTCTCGCAACTCAGTTCTTCTACCGTAAAAAGTTGTGAGATCCATATAATACCAAGTTGGTTAATTTATTCAGTCCATAGATTGATACATAGATTGACTTGGCAATTGCATGAAAACACAATATATCTCACAAGTAATACATATTATATTAAATTAGATTGTTTAGTGCGATTGCCAAGTCAATCTATGTATCAATCTATGGACTGAATGGTGTTACTTGGATCTCACAACTTTTTACGGTAGAAGAACTGAGTTGCGAGACTTGGCTTTTTTTACAAGTTATGTTTTTGATGGCATCTCATTTCTTTTTGTAGATATTTATATCTAGGTAGATATTTACACCTATTATTCCATTATACATATATAGGTACACTGATTCATTCACTGCAAATGTAACTTTGTAATACTATATGTTTATATAGGATTACAAAGTTATTTATGCAGTTGATGTATCTCGAGAACTGGACCAAAATTGTACAATATTTTAATTTTTCCTTGATTTATATATTAAACAATAATTGTATTCCAAATTTGAAGTTTCTATGTCTGCTAGAAGTGCCTCAGAGTTTTAATGATCGGTCAGTCAGTGAGTGACAAAATTAAGAAACTTTGACTATTTATAATTCTTAAACTACTGGTTTAAATTTAATGAAACTTGAAATATACCGAGTTTATACAATACTTACTTGGTTAGTACAAATTCAGGCTTCTAGTTTTATCCATATTGAAGTTATAGGGTTTCGGAAATGGCCAGAACTGCTTCGAGAAAAGGATGGTACGGCCGTGCCGATTTTTTGCTCGACTTGGTGGGGGCACTGCCGTGCCCCCAGATTCACATTTATCATTTTTCATCTAATGGTATACTGTAATTTATAAAATACTTATCTAATATTTTTTACAGCTTTGGCATCGAGACAGTTTCATACATACTCAGCAAAACTTTTCCGTGTGATCTAATGTTAAATGCATTAGAGGTATTTTAATTACACTTAAAATTGGTTGCTCTTTTCTTCCAAGTAATATTCGTGATATTTTTTATTATTAATTTAGACATCCATCCTCGGCTTAGATTAGGAATGAAAATAAAGATGCGGTATTACCCCTGACGACTAAGATGGAATACCTGGTCAGTAGTAAAAAGGACAACCATATTCAAAGCAGGACCACATTCTGAATACCACTAAGTCGAACCGACCCATTCATGCTGCAGCATGACGAAACTGCAGCGTGACTCCATCTTAATAAGTCATTCGTTTCTTTACATAAACATAAACATGTAACTTATACTTAATCAATTTGTAAGTCCAAATGTAATCCAATTTCGCGTTCTGAGAGATATGAAATTATAAGACAAGTAGCGGAGTCTAGTTTCATAATTAGATATGTTATCTGAGCAGTGATATGTAATAATGTGAGCGAAGTCCGAAATCGTTAGGCACATGTAACTAAAGGGCAGGGGTAGCAATATTCATGTCGTATCTAGTTAGTAACGCAAACGGTATCGTCCTCGGCGTTCGCGCAAATTGAATTTCTCTCGAACTCCGTGTTCTGGAACCGCATGAAACAATAGACGCCGAACGGCGATTTCGTCATTCATCGACTGCTGTCAGTCTTGTTACTCTGCGGATATATTGACATTCGAATTGGAGAGTGAAGCTGTTCATATTCCACCATTGGCTATTATATAGTTGATGTAATGTAACGTCGTATGGTGACGGTATAGGAATCGCGTGGTGGTTTTACGAGTTTAAGAGGTGATTATAGGAAATTCAAAAAAAAAATCATCTCATGACTTTCAATCGAAGGCATCATATTTTACGTTTTTGCACGACGTGTTTTAACAGTGGTAGAGCCACGTGGCACTTTTGCTGTCACACGGATGGGCCGGCTCGAACCGGGGTGGTACCACGACCTCACAGAATACCAGCGTGAAGTAGAGGTTTACCTCTGCGTTTCGCTTGGTGAATGCAGGTGGCCGGAGGCCCTTTTTACTGGAAATGAGGCATTCCAACTTAGTCCTCACGGGTGGCAACGCATCTGCATTTTGATGCGCAAACGAGGATAGATGTAGATGTCTATGGGCCGCAGCAACCACTTACCATCAGGTGGACTGTGTGCTCGTTTGTCACCCTTATCCTATAAAAAAAAACGTAACTTATCCAGACACACAACTGTCTTGTATAATACACATACAAATATATTTTTTTCATAATTTATATTAATGAAATTTATTAATAAGCTATTGATTTTAATCAGTAAAAGAAGCTAGGGAGAGGGCGCTAGCGAGCACGCTGCGTCTAATAGCCGCCAAGAGAAAACACATTTGTCTTGTCCCGGCCCGTTAACGTATATTGCGCAGCGCCGAGACATCACCCGCTGGGCGCTTCTTAACTTTGCTTCTTTTACATTAAGGTATTAAATTTTTTTCATCTCATAGAAATTAACTGAGTATAATTTAACCGTATTTCAGTTGTTAACATGCTGTCATAACACATGTCGTCATAGAATTAATTTTATTTCTTTGTTGATTACATTTTCTGTAATAGACTGTCCCAATGAGTTCAAAACTTACCAAGCGTAATTATTGGTAATCAATAAAGATAAATATATTTTATTTTAATATTTATTACATAGAATAAGGGTGAAAAGTGAACACACATTCCACCTGATAGACGTGATATACGTCTACATCTATCTTCCAAGATTTAATACATCGATGATTTAATGTTTACAGTACAGAGGGTCTCCGGTTGTCTACACTCACACTCACAATGTTGCTGTTATGTATAGTGATACAAAACATCAACATTAAGCTGCTATTTCACGGTGGAATTCTATGACAGCATCTTTCCCCGGTTAAGTCGACGTATTCGTACTACAATCATAATACAGCAGCAGCATGGCTCTACCACGTAAATAATCTATCATCTCCATCTATCATCGATTCAGAATCAAAATGCAGACGCGTTGTCACCCCTAAGAGGCTAAGGCGAGTATGTTTTTTTTCAACGTTTGTTCATAACAAACACGGCAACATTACTCTGTTGTTTCACGATGATATTCTGTGAGAAAATGGTCCCACCCTGAAGTTGTGTGTTAAGTGAACCTGAAGTGTTAGTACAAGAGAAGCCTATTCAAGCTTTTGTTTATTAGTAATAGAGTCAAATTTTGTTTTACGAAAATCCAATATTTTAATGATGAAAAAACTGTCATTGTGTTTATATCTTAGCTATTTAATTTTAATATCCTTAATTTTTAAGTAAGCACTAGTGTGGAATGCTACTTGCGTAGACACTTTGGCGGCCTCTCATCTCAGGGGTGCCTCGTTTAGAGCCCGGGCGACATCAGAGGCAGCTGAACTAAGTGGCGCAAATATGAGTCTCTTAGACATGATTAGATATTTAGGCTATTTGCTATAGAGACTATCGTCCTGTAGGGTCCACGTGTGGTGAAGTTCCTAAAGGAATTCCATCCGCGGCTGGTCGTTGCTGCTGGTAATGAGAGGGCTGGTTCTTTTCTCGCTAAGTATAGCCATTCAGCGAGGAAACGCAGCCAGCGTTCTCGGCACGATACCGCTGGGAGTAGGACTGTATGATAATTAAGTTACTAGTTTAAGTTTTTTTTAATTATAGTTTTTAATATTGTATATAATAAAATACTTTAATTAATTAAACTTAAGTAAACGTAAGTAAACTTAAAAATGTATTGTAATATTATCTTATTGTATTCCGATGTGCACATTTTTCCAATACACGGTACTGCTAATATGACGGCAGAAATTTAAAAAAATTGTTTATTTTTTTTAAAGAATTCAATATTGTTTACAAGTAAAGACTTTATTTGACATGCAGGAAGTCAACGTATGCTTTGTGGCATTCCTTGGAGGAATCCTGTGTTCAGCAGTGGACTTTTTATGATAACCTTTTATGGTACTGATTTCTACATACTTTACATGATGACTATTGTAAAAATAAACATGCTGTGTTAAAAAAAGGTTATCTACCATTTTATAACGCCGTGTTTATTTTTGCAATTACTTATCAGTCACAAGAAAATTTTACTATGCGAAAATTTTACATTTAATCAGTTCAAGTTTCACTAGACTGCACTTTACACTAATGATATTTAAGGTAACATCAACAACGCTTCTTCACAAGACTTGCATGAATAATTTAATAATTTACAACAAAGTCCTACGTACCAACAGTCGGCAGACAAGCGTCGCTTTGTGTCTTAATAACCTATGGTTAAGGAAACTTGCTGCTGCAAGCGATAATTTAACAACGCAATTTTTTTATGAAAATAAATTCTAATGGCAGCAGATCGCCATCATCGTCATCAGCTCGTAAAATCCGTTTGATGGACGTGCGCATCTTCAGTTTTGGAATTGCTCTAAACGCCACGCTTAGTAGACGGATTAGTAATCTGGGTATTTTATGTCTGTTTACGATAATCTTTTAATATAATAAACTTTTAATTTTATTTATAGTGTTACGCGCCACTATTAATGTCTTGTACATGGCAACACTAGTTACACTAGTGCCCTCTAGTGTCGAGTAGCAGAACTAGGAGAGTCGAGATCCTTCCAGAAATGTCGGGACCGATATGTACTCGAACATTCTAGATATCGCTACAGTAGAAGGTTCTGGAAACTATCTGAGGCCCTATAGTGGCCTATATATGGCCCTATAAGGCTAGTATAGACCACGACCGGGGCAGTATTGAATTGGCGATACAAGAGAATACTTCGAAGCGAAATAACTGCGAACTAAAGTGATTGTGTTTTATTATTAGTGTGGTTTTAGATTGTAATTAGTGTTGTGTGATTAAAGTGTCAATTTTGGTAATTTAATCGGCAGTTTTTAATTGTCTCGAACCCCAAGCTCGTAACAATACCATATTATGTATGTATATTAGATATTGAAGATCTTATAGATAGAATTACTTATAGAAATTAGAATTTTATTCAACATAGATTATAAAAACACTAATTGAAAATATATTTTATTTTAATTTACTAACTGTCGAAAGAATATTTGTAATCAATTTACAAGTAAGAGTTATGTTTTATATATCATTTAAGAAATAATTTGGTAACCATCACCTTATTTCCAGGAGTTATTATCATCCATGTATACTTTTAACTCTTTGTCTAAATTTTTTTAAAGGCGAAAGAAAAACTTTTATATTTTTTGGGATTTTGTTTTAAAACGTAAATATTTCCCCGTAAATATTACTGACCCTGTGGAGCCAAGAAACACAGGAGTAGATAAACAGAAAAAAACCTGGAATTACTAGTTTGTATTTGTTCCCATTTTTTTCTAAATGTATTTCACTTAATTTTCAACCAATTTTTTTTTGTGAACATACATTTCATTTTCGTATATATAGTGAAAGGTCTGAGTTAATATATTTTTCTTTGAATTTTTGTTCAAGCGACTCTTTCTGTTTAAATTATAGATTGCTCTTATGGAACACTGCAATACTAACAGTATGTTTGTATTGCAGATACTCGTATATGTACTCGTAGTTTCTGTTTCAATCACGTTTCCCCAAAGCAAAATAACATTCGACATTATGCTATGGAAATAACTCAAATAAACTGGTCTGGAATCTTCTTTACGTCGTGTGCTGCAGAATTTAATCTGATTGGTAGCTTAAACATGTTTCTGTTTCTGTTTCTGTAGGGATCACTCAAGCTTCATGTCTAAAGTGATTCCAAAATAAACGGTGACATCAAAATACTTACTTAAAATTTTATGAGATTGAGATATTTAACATTTTGATTCTTTTTAAATATATTTTTATTTTCATTTATATAGATCTGAGACGTGGTGCTTCAATGTTGGCTGTATAAGGAACCTCTATATCCATTGGTGAGCTATGGAGAGGGCTATGCTCGGAGTTTTCCTGCGTGGTAGTCTTCGAAATGAGGATATCTGCAGTAGAATAAGTACGTTGAAGTGGCAATGGAATAAAAGTTAAGTTGAGCGAAGTGTAGGACGGTCTCATACTAGATGGAGTGACGACCTGATAATAGATGTAAGAAATCGATGGATTTGGATGGCTCGGGTCCTTACTTTGTGGCATTCCTTGGGGGAGGCCTACGTTGAGCAGTGGACTTATGAAGGGATATTATGATGGTGAAAAGAAAGTTGTTTGCATTAGGCCAATGTACTAATTTAGATTTAGCATCGTTTGTATTGCATTATTTTTGTGTGTATTTATCTTTCAAACCTACACTCGACCCTTTGAGAGACCTTTAGTATAAAAGCAAATCGCAGCATCAATTACAGCTTGTTTTATTTTAATTTCAGTCGTACAGTTGGGCTATTTTCTATTTCCAAATTAACTGTGACATCGAAACATTTTATAACTATGTTGTAAATTTCTACAAACAGGTATTATTATTTTACTGTCGCTTATGACAAAGCAAGCAGAGTTCCCGGCGCCACAGAGTCTCCTCACTTTTGTCCCCTCTAAATCTCACAGCAACACGGTGTCATAATGCAAGCATGACACAAACATGTCTACTTGCGCCAAGCTTGTTAAGTGGTTTGGAAGAAAAACATCAGAAAAACTTTTCTTGTTGCCGTATCTCATTTAAGGGGTACGTGTCCTATAGAAACGCGATTTATGTTCCCGCCCTAACGAGATAAACGTTTTCAATATCAGAAAAATAAAATATGACTTTATTCTACGTTGTTGATTTTAAAAAAAAATATTACTGGTTCATTTTAATTCAAAAATATACACAGATTTATGTTTTTGGCGTGTGATAACGAAAAAAAATGTCAGATCTTATGGCTTTCGATTATTAAAGTATAACTATCTCGTAACACCGGGTGTTAAATAAATACCCACGCTGACGACAGGAAACAGCGTAAAGGTACTGCGATTTCTGATACTATGATTGCTAATGCTGGCAAGGGGCCAGACGTGGCAATTACCGAAAGTTTTTCCTATAATATAATATAATAAGAAAGTCCGGTGTCCTGTGATGATGGATCTATATGTTACAGTCAAAACTACCGACGAAAACAGTAAAAATTAATTTTGACTAAATAATTTGGTCAAAAGTAGCTTTGACTGAAAAAAAAATTAGTTATTAGAGCTTTTCTGAAAAATATTGCTTATAAGTAGTTTAGACTAAGACTGGTAGTTAAAATTTTAACCTGGAATATTTTGTAAATAAGAGTTTTATATTTTACAAAACGTTTCCAATTCTTTGCCAATCGATTTTAAGCCAAACTAGATAATTTCTAGGCTAAAAGATACCCGATGGGATCAACTAGGTTTTTCAACTTCAACTAAGTTTTTCTAAATGAACCTAATTAAATTCACCTCCACTGTTGAAAATAATTTTAGATGTAAATACTTAAACATTAGTTTAATAAGACGGATCTTTGTATTTTAATGAGAAATTAAAGTACCATAAATTGAAATTAAAAATACGCATCAATTCTGGACACAGGCTTCCTGTAACATTTGAGAGGATTTTGCATTACAGAAAAGACCATCACAACATTATCATCATGCAGCTTTCCTCACAATATTTTCTTTCATTATCAAGCACGTGGTAAAGAATCTGAACTAACTTAAATTTGCAAGAACAATTCCGTGGTGCCATAATATGGTATTGATAGAACTTTGTTTCTTCGTATCCAATACAAAACTTTTACAGCATGCGCTTACCCCTGATTCTCCAGGCATTACAATTATTAAACAAAATTTAGAGTCAAAAGACAAGATTCAAAGTAGAATTAAAATTTATGTTTGAATTTCGGAAAACATATTTTGAAAGAACGCTAATAAATACATTTATAACAAGGGTATAATAATGTTTAAACATTTCTTTTAGCTTTATCATGAAAATTGTAGGTACATATATTGAACAAAATCGTCCTAAGAAACTCTTAGGATAACCCCTTGTTGATTCTATCCACAGAAGTAACTTGAATTTATCTCTAAAATCAAAGGCAGCGATATAGGCCCTGTCGTCGACGTCTGTCTCTTCTAAGCTCCACTGCCGGACTATATTTGTCCGCCTGGCGCCCCCATGCACGACCCTAGTGCTACTGCGCGGCGCATATTTTTTTGTGGGGACATCATAATAATAGCTCTGTATTACTTCAGGAGAAATTCCAAGAAGTTTATAACTCGAGATGAGTTTCGTGTTCCTTGTCATAAATAATAAAGCGGTCGTCGACTACAACGTTGTGCAGATTTTAAGCGAAGTAAAAATTCAAGATATAATTTTTAATTTTCGGGGTTTGAATTCAAAAGAAAATTTCTAAGAGTTTTTCAAATTAAAAAAGAATTTATAAAGATCTCATTTAACTTTTAGAAATTTCATTTTTTTTTTGTTTCTTTACTAGAGATACTTAATGGAATATTTACTTTTCATCTGTTAACATGGTTAACACATGAATAATTAAAAACATGAAATGTTGACTACGACTTGCTTCCTAATCTGACGTTATTTTGAGCAATACCGTCGTTAAATCTTTTTACTGCAATTTTCAAATAATTCTTGACAAATAGCAAAACTAGGTATTTAAATCATAGGGGAGGTCCTTGTACTTCGGGACACTCGTAACCAGCTTATATATATAGCCTACGCGAAATATTATATTGCTATGCAAAGTTTAAGTAGTACTATTTACTATCTCCTCTTGTCTTGTATGTGGACGGCATGCAGCAAATTCATTCGGCCATTTTACTTTTCCTTGAATTATTATTAGTAAAAAATTATAAACGGCACTCGATAACAAGCTTATTATACTTAAACATGTAACTTTGCGGAAAATGAATAATTCTTTAACAATAATGTTGACGAAGTTGAGCACTATCGACTAAAACATAAGCATCTGGAAAAGTATCCTAAGCCTGTAGTTAAGAACCTCACCTAGGTATAGCATACAAAATAATGGAAAGAAAACAAATTGTATAAATTTATCTAAATCAGAAATTTAGGTTTTACCTACGTTCAAACTATTATCTATCTCAAATAACGGCAAAGAGGAGGGGTCTATTCTCTTCCGTGCTGTCTACAGATCCTACTTAAGTTAATGGTTAAGTTACGAAGACAAGGTTTACTTTGTGTTTTCAGGTAGTCTGACTTGATCGTTAAGTTTTCTTCGTTAATTTGAACAAGCCAGAGGTTTACAAAACTGACAGCTAACTTTAAGAAACATTGTCTATTTGATAATTATCACTTTGAGTTTTCTGAAGAGATAGGTCTTTTAAAATATTAATAATTTTCAGCTCGATAGCAAATAATATATTTTCTTTTGTAGCACTGTGGCTAAGCGATAGGCTACGTCGCTACAAGCTGTGGGTTATTTTTTACACAGTATAAATTCCAAAGCGAATTTAGGGTTAAACACATCATATACATACCTAGAAAGGACAGAATAACGTAAAGGCTTGTGGTCAATATAAAAATATGAACACGACTTGACCCATAAATAAAGCGTGAAATACCTTTTTACTGGAAACGAGGCATTCCATCTTTGTCCTCACAGGTGACACCGCATCTGCATTTTTTCTTCGTAGAATAAGGGTGACAAACGAGCACACACTCCACCTGATGGTAAGTGTTTGCTGAGGCCTATAGACATCTAAATCTATACTCTATTTCAAATCAGAATGCAGATGCGTTGTCACCCGTGAGGACTAAGATGGAATGCCTCTTTTCTAGTAAAAAGGGTCTCCGGTTCGCTACACTCACCATGGGAAACACAGCAGCGTTATACTGCTATTTTACGCTGGTATTCTGTGAGAGCGTGGTCCTTCCCAGGTCGAGCCGACACATTCGGGCTATATAATTATACTACTAATATAGTTGTAACATCTCTCTACCACGTATAGAATTTTGGTTCGTAATCGAGGATAGATGTAGATGTCTATGGGTCACACCAACCACTTATCGTCAGGTGGACTATGTGCTCGTTTGTCACCATTATTTTATAAAAAAAATGTAAAGTTACGGCCTATATAAATCCTACCACTGGGCACAGGCCTCCTCTCAATTCTGAGAGGTTTTTAGTGCAAGGAAGTCTCCACCGCATTGTCCCAATGCGTGTTGACGGACTTTGCATAACTTCAAAATATTTTTATCATAAAAATTACGCACTACATTTTTAGCTTATATTGTATTATAAACCCAAAGAGCAAGGCAGTCGCCATAAGCAGCACCTGCTCAAAAGTATTACGCATGTGATAGCCAGTGCCCTGCGGACCATTTTAAAGAAGTTTTAACGGCAAGGCAACCCCTCACACGACAAGAGGCATTTAAGCGGTCTTTAAATGAGCATACAAAATAAAAATGAAAGTAAAATAAAAGTAGCTACATTATTTGAATTTTTATTGTATTTAATACTAAGTAATAACTAAAACTAAACTAAGTGATTAAACTTAGACGTTGGTGTTCGATTTATTCATGGCTAAAATTAGGTGTTATCGGTTGCCAGTAGGCTGCTTGATCTGACCTGACTACCCCGAACCCGTAAACATTTTAAAAATATTATGCTAGCTGTTAGCTGCTAGCAAAACCATGGAGACGTTGCCTTGTCTGTGTATACCACTTTGCCTTGTCTGTATAACACTTAAACCGTGTAGAATTTGAGCACCAACTATTGGTGAGTTACAACAAAGAGGATACCATAAAAACCTTCCACATTAAAAATACTATATATTTAAAGAGTAGCCAAAGTAGCCAAATTTTAAACTTAAGTTCAAATATATAAATAATAATATACCATTATGTCAGTTTTTCAAAATACGAGTAAATAAGGCTTCTACTTTTGTTTGAAATTATCCCAAATTAAATGTGATTTATGGGCAACAACTAAACGTACGCGCGCTCCTCTGTATGCGATTCAATTCACAACGTTTTTGCCGACCAATCGACCCTTACGAATGTATGCGTGCGTAGTAAAGTAGTAGGCGTTAGATATTTATGAATGACAATCAGTTCCAATAATTTCTATTATCATTACCACGCATTTCGAATTTAAAAGGTAAAAAGGACTGAGTGTTTTCCATTTTTTTAATTAATTTTTCTTCACCATTTATCTATATTACTTATTCTGAACTTTCTCTGCAAATTTGCCCGGTTATTGCAAATTAAGCCTGTATATGTGCCAGTTTTCATCGTAATCGGTCAAAAAATGTAGAAGTCTATTAATCGCAAATAGATAAAAAGATATTGCAAATGGACATTATGCCACACAACAGCCTAAAAACATAAGTTTAGCCATCTTATCTTAAGTTTATTTTTGATAATTATATATACCTCAGCCGTGTGATGGCAGCGTAAAATAATCCATCACTCCATTTTGTCCAGTTGTAATATTATGATGTCGCAATATTACAATAAGAAATCTATACGTAATTTCTGTTTCCGGGTAAATGTAATTTTAAGCTGTTTTAATTTTATTTTTAATTTTAAGGCCGCTGCGGTGCGCATGTACTGTAGCAGCCCATCGCCTGACAGGGTAGACATGTAATATTGTGATAATGAGCCATGTAATATTGTGTTAATGAGAGACGTGTACTCTTACTAAGACTTTGATTAGACTTAAATCTCTACAGTTAACATTAATATATAATATGTAGTGTGGGCTCCACTACGCAGTGGATATCGTAAAAGGAAACTATATAAACCCCTGAAAGATCTCATGACTTTCGATACACACTGATATAACTATCTCTTTTATGTTGGATGTATAATATCTAGATAGGCGACAAGTATCAGCGTTAAAGGTGCTATAGTAAAATTATTTTGTGCGTGCAGTTGGGGTCATAAATCATAGCTCAGCGTCAGCCCGGCTAGGGCGTTGAGCATGTTGCGCGGGCGCAACGCCGTTATCGATAACAACAATTTTAATTTTAGATATAAGTTATTATCTTTATATTTATACTAGCTCGCCAGGCAGACGTTGTTCTGCCCTTTCCAACGACCCTTCCTATAAAAATCCTTAAAATGGCAATAAACAATTTTGAGGGTCATTTATCGGGATAAAAACTATCCTATCTCTCAAGTTGGACCAAAATGCACACGGTGTGCAAAATTCTATTTTAATTAGTTCAGTAGTTTAGGAGTCCATCGCGGACAAAAAACGTGACACGTAATTTTTATATATAAAGATTTATTTTTCATATAACTTGTTACCATCCAAACATTTGTAATTATAGTTTTTTTTTTAATACATAGATACCTAATTAATAATTTATTTAAAATCATTTATATTCTTATTTTAATAAATACATTGTTTTATCTATTGTTTTCATTTTTATCGTTAACCAACATAATGACAAAACTAAATACTCTATCTATAACGCTTATCGACAACAATAATGCGCATCACTATGCTCGCTCCTACGGGCGGTGAGTGGGAGAGAGAGCGAAATACTCCGATGATTTATGACCCAAACTGCACGCACAAAATAATTCTAATATATTCGTCTAGTACTGATATCGCCAATCCACCTGCCAAGCATGTCGATTAAGGCAAATCCTCCCAATGAGAGAAGCCCATGTCTACTGGACTTTTGCGAGCTGATGAAGAAAAAAGAGTTGCATTACACAGAATTCATCAATCAAAAGAAGTATTTACTTTAGTGGTTTCTTATGTTTACGCGAACGCTACACATTTAATAAAACCAGTTTTTACGGATTATATCGCATATATTAACTAATTTTATATTCCCGACGTTTCGAGCACTTTACAGCACCCATGATTACGTGACCATGGATAATATAAGCGGTAAAATTAGTAAAAACTAGTTCTATTTAACAGTATTTACTTTATTTAATCTAAGTTTAGGGTTATCAATACTATTTTGAGTCAAGCAGATTAATAAAAGCAGGTGACTTAGAATTGTGCTTTTGGTAACATTTCTTATAAGCCTTCATTCAGCAGTAAACTTATGAAGAACAGCAATGAACCAATACATCGTTACACCAGTGGCATGTTACACCAATGGTAGTTGAGTTGAGGAAAAATATTATTGAAGTAGTTGTAGTGTTGAACAAATAAGCATAATCCTTTTTCTTTCACAATTAGATTATGATCAGTAAATGCGAATAGATCTGCTCTTGACGCTGACAGTATTCATTCCAGTTTCCAGATATTTTACTAAAGATTGTTTCGACTAAAGTCGCTTAAAACATCTCTTAGATCAGCAACATTAGATGTTTTAAATCATATGCTTTATTTATGGTAGAATTCTCAGCACGCAGTAACAAATTACAACAAAATTACAAATTATTCCCAAAAAAAGGAACTTGGACTAAACTTCCTTCGCCTAAAGAATTATGAAGATTAGCATAACAAAGTAAGCTGAAACTGTGCTCAGTAGACGCGCCGCCTTTTACGACGTACTAATGTTGAATTAAATTATCTACTTTTTAAGGAAGCAATTTGTCTTACAACGTTGATTTTAAGTTTTATGTAACAGCCTAATTTGAACATCTGTTGACCTTTCAAAAGTTCTAGTAGGCATCAGATCGCTGCAGGCGTACCGACATAGAGCGTCGCGGACTCGGTCACTCGCTTCTACTAACAATTTACTCTAATGGAATTTATTTCATTTCGAACTCGTGCTTCCTCTCCAACCTCTGATGCACTTAAGAGTAGCCTTTTAAAGCAACCGATATACTCGTAGGTACCTACAAACTTACCTTTCAGAATATACATTTAGTGTTTAATTTTAATTTCATTTAGTTCAGTTTGGTGTTGTTTACGTGTTAGAGCCATGCTGCAGCTATATTAATAGTATAGTTGTAGCACGAATGAGTCGGCTCGACCGGGGAAGAACCACGCTCTCACAGAATACCAGCGTAAAATAGCAGCTTAATGCTGCCGTGTTTCGTATAGTGAGTGTAGAGAACCGGATACCTTTTTTACTGGAAAAGAGGCATTCTATCTTAGTCTTCACGGCTGACAACGCATCTGCATTTAATTCATAAACGAAGATAGATGTAGATGTCTATGGGCCACAGCAACCACTTACCATCAGGTGGACTGTGTGCTCCTTTGTCACCCTTATACTATAAAAAAAATTTGGTCTTTTATACGATGTAAAGACACTATCCTAAATGATATTTCCAATTTTTGAGCCTTTAGTGTACTATATATAAAAAGATTGAGAAATTGAAGTATCTGTCTGTAATAGCAAAATATCTGCCTTTTGTTGAACTCAGGGACTTATTTGCATGTCATTGAGACATGAATAACAATTTTTAATACGTTAGTCTATCCCACTGACTGTCCGTGCTAATATTTAGATTAGCTGAAGCATTTGTGATGGAACTTCACGAACAAATGGAGATATTTTTTGAAATTGAAAAATCGATAAAATAAATGATCGTTGATGAAATTGATTATCTTAAATGTATATGATGACATTAATAGGCACCACCTAGGCTAAGCTAGTTATTAATAAATTAGGTGACCGTATTTTAAGTAACTATGATAATTTAATATATTTTTATTTTCAGCCGTTGTTGAATGTTTTTTGAACTTTATTAATATTATTTTTTAATCGGGAGTGTTAAAATTTTAAATTCTTTTCTACCGTGTGATCAGCGGTGAAGTAAAACATCATAATAAAGAAACCTGCATGTCTAAGAAATAAGAAATATTTCAAAGACCGCCAACACGCATTGGGGCTGCGCGGCGGATACTTACTTTTAAATCCTCACAAAAATGGAGGAAGCCAATGTGTCCCACAAGTGAGACGTATGTACGTAATATAAATAACTTTATTTGTCAAACCCGTGTATTTGTATATTAAAACTTTTCATTAGTAAAAATGTTCCGACAATTTATGGTTTTAAGCTTATTATCTATTTATTTTATAGAATAAGAGTGACAAACGAGCGTGTACACAGTCCACCTGATGGTAAGAGGATACTGTGGCCCATCGACATGTACATTTATCCTTGACTAGCGATCCGCCCCGAATTTGCACATGTGATGTCTGGATCTCAACAACAGCGCCATCTAGTGAGTCTAATTGTGAATCTAAACTATGGAGACACTCTAACGCACACAAAAATTCATCAAAATCTTTCGAGCCGTTTACGAGTTTTAACGAGACTGACGGACCGCAATTGATTTTCATACATATATAGACATTAAGAATAAAAATACAGATGCGTTTTCACTCCTTAGGACTAAGATGGAATGCCTCGTATCCAGTAAAAACGGTTTCTGGTTCTCTAAACTCACCACCTACAACCACTATATAGGTGCAGCTTGGTTCTGCCACTTAGAAATTAGCCCTTGCAAACCTTGCACGCGTGTCTTTTGTCTCAAGTTTTGCGCTCACCTTTAAGAAACTTGTCTTCGCAGCTACTAACATTAGTCAATTGGGTATTCAAGGCGCGCTTCGCATACCCCGCGCGCTGCGTCTGGAGACGGCAGCCTACGCTCGTTTCCGCTCTACGAAGGTCTGTAATGTAAAGTCTCGTACACTCGTAGACGGTGCATTGCCGAACTATCAAAGGATACAAATTATGACGCAGTAATTGCCTACAAGGTCGTGTACATATTTATAAGGGGTTAAAATAATACAAATTCATAAATATACTTAGACTCAACATCTCATAAAGGATTCTAAAAACGCTAAAGCAAACAAGTGTGTGTATGTGTGTGCCTGTCTTGTGAAAGAAATGATTACATTTCTTTTCAAATATATTGTAAGAGTTCCTTTTAGGGCACTCTTGGGTGTTACGACTTTTATCGTAGGAAATCTCTCTCCTTTCTGCATAATTCATCGCCTATGAAGTTGAAACCGAAGTCGTAAAAGAAATCGTTCTATGATATCGTATCTTTAGACAATACTTTTTACTTTTTGTATGAATCAGAAATGAAAGATTGTGGCATATTACTGAACTTTTCAACATTAAAAGACACCTTCTTACCTCGTACACAACATGTGATAATGATTTTCTGGCTCATTTTCGACGACGAAATACTGATACTGATGGCTGTATTATGATAAGATGTTTCTTGTCTCATTCTACTCGTGAATGATGTAACGCTGCAATAGATTGAAGGTAGTTTCGGATGCAATGTCAAACACGGGAACAATTATGATAGAACTAACTTTAGAACTATTACGATATAACCAACTCGACCCGTCCCGAGGACCAATAATTTACTACGAAACAGACCCAGCTAGTATTCGAATTTTAGTAAACAAGTATTCTGACCACAAGGCATATAAATTTTGAAAAAGGTGCACAGTTCAACAAAGACCTTTTGTAAGGTTGGGGTAGGGATATTCGATGATCATCGATGCTAAAAATTAAAACATCGTTGGTGACACATGTCAAACATCGAAACATCGATGTCAATGAACCCATAATCTATTATTAGGAACTTGCGAACAATGCGAACCCGCGAAATCAATATCAACTAAATCTTGCATCTCCTGTGAAGATTTAAAATTTTGAATAATTCAGAATCCCTGGACGCATCGCTAACTTAAAAAAATATCATTATGGTGTGTCAAACTTAATTATCAATTGTCACCTGTAAAGTCACAGTGGTCACTGTTTTCGCTTTATTTTGAAGTATCGTTGTCGGTTGTCGTATTCTACGTAAATTGATATTCAAATTATCTGTTACTTTTGCCCTTGCTATGTATACCCACATAATTTTGAAACAATGTATAAGTATCTACACATATACAAAAAACATCGATCAAGTTCAACATCAATGTTTTGAGTAGGCTAAACATCGAATATCGATGTTGAGCTACCGATGCCAACATCGATGTCATCGTCGATACTTCTGTAACATCGATCATCCCTAGCTTGAAGTATTGGTCATTATCGCCATGCTTAACCGAAAGGTTGGCAATTAGTACCAATCGCTTAGATCTGTAGAATAGTGAATGTGCTATTGGATAGATACTTGATATCGTGATATTTTTCTATCTTTCCTCTTTTTTTATAAGATTAGGATGACAAACCAGCACACACTCCACCTGATGGTAAGTGGTTGCTGTGGCCCATAGACATCTACATCTATCCTAGTTTGCGAATCAAAATGCAGCCATGAGGACTAAGATGGGTGCCTCTTTTCCAGTAAAAAGGGTCTCCGGTTCTCTACACTCACCATACGAAACACAGCAGCATCAAACTACTATTTTACTCTGGTATTCTGTGAGAGCGTGGTCCTGCCCCGGTCGAGCCGATCCATTCGTGACACAGCTATACAACCAATATAGCTGCAGCATGGCTCTGCCACTTACAAAATTATACGGTGTATACGTTGTAATACTTTGTAGAAATTCACTAAAATCATGGAAATTTGTGGCGATAGATACGGTATGTAGCGGCGGCGTAGGAATATCTACTGCTACAAACTAGTACAGGATATAAGCAGTAGCATCTTCCTGTTAATCTACCGACAATAATAATAAAGATGTGTCTTACATAGTGTGAAGAGCACCTCCCGCCCTCCCTCAATTGTGTGCACTATCCCCTATTATATTTATTTTATCGAGCGGATGTACGCAAGGTAATTTTTACCAACTTTAGTATAATGGATTTCTGCAAAGTAACGACTGATTCCATTAATTATAATAATAATAAAATCTGTTGTTGCCAACCCGCCTGCCAAGCGTGGCAACTATGGCAAAACCCCTAAGGTCAACAGTCGATCTATGATAGGCTGTATGAAGTTGTGTTATAATGTCACTTTACTTTTAACTTTTATTTGCTATTAGCTTTTAGCTTTGTGTAATTAAAAAAAAAGTAAAAAATTAAGTTTCAGGCTGAGATCTATAGACCGTACTTTCACTTTGCTCAGCCTTAGCTTACGAAAAACATAGAGAGTGTGATATAGAGTATATGTTTAGCATAATCTTTGATACTGAATTTATAGTTGTATCGGGCTACGATTAAGCTAAGCTTATGCTAAGGCCCAGACAGTCGAAATATTAATGGATGCTTCATTCCTCGCATTATGTTCTTGACTTTACTGCATAAAATAAAAAAATTAATATTTAAAATCGAAAACAGTCCAAATTGTATTTCATAAATAAATTATTATTACATGAAATAGAAAACGAGCGTATGAGAACAGGAACGGATGAGATGAGTGCAAAATCAGAAAAAAAGGAATTTAATAAATTCGGAATAAGATTGAAATTACGTAAATAGAAAATGGATTAATGCTATTTAAAACTAGAAAACGGCCTAAAACTACCTATTCATTGTTATAAATAATTACAGTAATATAAAAACAACAATTTAAAATTAATACATTGGTTTTGAATAATATCCTGAGTTTGACGTAAATCGTCGATATCGTTGACTTAGGCTTTGCTGAGCGCGCACTCAGCACGACTTCGAAGTTAGCTCTATCGATGCCGGCATTTTCTTAGCTCGAAAGTAAAGTCTGAGCAAAGTCACAGTAGATTTTATGGATCTCAGCCTAAGAGCATTAATAAAAAATATATAACGAATTTTTTTAGAATTTAAGTGACAATTTTTTTACATATTACATTTATCAACTTAAAGTAACGAACGTACACGAATAGTGCAGAATTACGATTATCATAGCGGGGTTGTCCCACAGAAAGCACAACAAGCCTGATTTTCAGGACAAATATCATTGTTTTTAAAGCAGCCAGCAGAAAGCCAAAGTAAAAAGCCATACGATTAAATTGTGGCAATTACGACAATTGCTTCTTACAGGTCACAGGGAGTGGCCGATGTCCCGCAATAGATTTTTTATGAGCTGGTGACATGAAAAATGAGAAACAAATTATAGAAAATCAGCGATTTCAATCTTTCTTACAATTGCTTTCAATGTATTATGCATAGGTTTGGTATAAACTGACGTTATATGGTACGTATTTGGCTTTAAAAACTTTTGAAAATAAAATAACCTTATTTTCTATCGAATAAGAAAAATGTAAATTGAAGGTGTCATTGTATATTTTTGTGACAAAAATGGATAAGAAGAGCTAAAAATAAGTAATTCTATAATAAGTTTATTTCTTCCAAACAACCTTGAAACACCGTGCCATACCTCTACGGTTTAATATTATAATTACTTTTCTATCTTTCATCATAAATGCCATATTTAATATATTTATTATATTTTGCTTATGACATTGGAAAGGGCTCAACGTGCACTAATTAACCGATTCCTTGCGGCACCAATTTACGACAACTTTTAGCTGTGGCGGCGAACAAATATTTCGTGACACGCCTGGCGTGTCATGTGCCATGTTTTTTTTTACTTGTTTAGACCTAATTAAATTTAGTTGACATCAAACATCAGTTACAAACGGAAGAATACTTGTTTTTAGTGGGTAGCTACGTGTTTCTCTACATGTTTTCTTTGAAATTGATAGTAAGTGACTTTTTTATGCAGAGATTACAAACCTTTTGTACTATTTTTTGTTTTATAATAAATCTTTTATTTATGTAGATACAGGTAAATCTCCCTGGAAAACCTTGGTTTTTATTAAATTAAATTTTCACCTAATAATAACATTTGTAAATATCAAACAATCAAGAACCTTATTTTGGAAAAAAATAAAGTTTCTGATTCATTGATATTTACAAATGTTTAATGTTATACAAATGTAAAAGTAAAGTCGATCTGAAACCGTCTAATTAGTAAGAATAGCAAAACAAGTGTTTTCAAAACAAATAAAGCGCCGGCGCTGTACGGTAGCGGATTGACAAAATAATTTATTAGCGAACTTTTTTGTGCATGAACGGTTTCGAACTGTTTCAAGCAAAAATTAACCTTATACCATATCACAAGCGCATATGGTACTTCTATTCGGCCATATGATTATGCAAAATTAAACAATAAGACAAACGCATTGTTTTTTTTTTTTGACAGGAGACTTGTTTTCCAGAAACTTATTTACAACTTGAGTTTGTGAGCGATCGCAATGAGTGCTATTATTTGTTACTTATTAGACTATTTTCCACAACATGATTTAAAAAACCCACAAAGTAAAAAGTGTACCATGTACAAGTTAAAAAAAGGTTGTCAACCCCTAAAAATTTCAAATTTTCAAAATATCCAGAAACGAATCTGTAGGCATAAACTACTCGCAAAATAATGAATATTTTGTTCTGGATAAATCTTCCAAAACGCAATTTGAGCGAGTTATCACGATTCTTAAAAAGACACGCCTCGCGTGCACAAAAATAATAGATGGCACACCTGGCGTGCCATTCATACTGAACCTGTTAAAGTAATCTTGAATAAGCCATTCACATGCTCCACCGACTCTCTATATGAAGAATTTAAAGTACTACGGGTGCGACAGCAGTTTATTTACAACGCCACACTCAAAGTGCACAAAACTGTAAGATCTCGTCCGAATTACAATGATTTAAGAAGCAAACGAACTTTTAGAATCCCTGTTCCAATCGAAGTCCGACCTAGCTAAACGTTGTCCTACCTTCCCTCATCCCTCCATTTACAACAGAATATTAAAAATAATTAACCTTAGAGACCGCTCACATTACTCATGTAAAACCCTACTAAAGAACATGCTCTATACTCTAACGTATAATGACATTGAAGAGCTTATTAAATAGCACATAGGCTGCACACTAAGCGCTGCTTGATCTCAGGGTCCTGAGATACAAGCAGCGCTTAATTTAGGACCCGCAGTGAACTGTGTTTTTATAATGTTACTTATGTTGTTAAGATAAATAAAATAAATGAATAAAAAATTATATATGTATTTTAAATATGCAAAATACATAAAAATGAATATTTTTTGTTCGTCTTCTATGCGTTCGTATGCCATTCTTCCGATTACACACTAAAGGTCATACTTTAGTATGTTGTTTTTTATTTATAGGATAGGGTGAAAAACGAGTACACAGTCCACCTGATGGTAAGTGGTTGCTGTGGCCTATAGACATCTACATTTACCCTCGTTTGCGAATCAAAATGCAGATGTGTTGTCACCCGTGAGGACTAAGATGGAATGCCTCCTTTCCAGTAAAAAAGGTCTCCGGTTCTCTACACTCATCATACGAAACACAGCAGTGTTAAGCTGCTATTTGATTCTGGTTGGGGTGTGAGAACGTTGTCCTTCCCCGGTCGAGCCGACCCATTCGTGCTACAAATATACTACTAATATAGAGCTGCAGCATGGCTCTACCACGGAAAAACGTTGTTGTGTGCGCACCCGCGAAAGTTTGTGATGTTTATGTCAATATGTAACATTTTATGTTTAATCTTGCAATGAAGTGTTGTCTATCTTCTT
This sequence comes from Parnassius glacialis, assembly GCA_033319125.1. Classification (NCBI taxonomy): domain Eukaryota; kingdom Metazoa; phylum Arthropoda; class Insecta; order Lepidoptera; family Papilionidae; genus Parnassius; species Parnassius glacialis. Next base: position 30,643,727 of record JAVANC010000013.1, on the reverse strand, counting down.
TTGCTTATTTATCAGTCCGTAGAAATCCAATGATGGATATTGGGCTTTCCCATTGCAAGTATAATTTTCCTTAATTGTGGTGCCAGACGTCTCGCACTTTTGACACTACTCCCAGTCGCCTGTATATCTATCGGAAGTCATAAGATTTTTCTGTTATTTCTCATTCTTTCGACACCCGCGGGTCAAGTAGGGTGATGAATTACCTTACCACACGTCGACGTAAAAGATCGTAGTTTTAGATCTAAGATATTTTACACCTTTTAAGTATGCACTGCATAATTAGCAGCATTCTGATTTAAATTTAAATTTTACTCTTCTTGTGAAGTACGTTGTGACTGCCTTAAATAGGTTTTACATTTAAAAATTAATCTTATATGCTGTTTTTGTGAACATTTATTAGTGTAATTACCTCTGGCTGTCCTTAAAGATATAAATAAAATAAATAAAGAAATTTGAAATTATGTTAATTGCGTATTTTTATATAGGTAGCTTTATATTTAACATAGGTGAAGTACAGTCATACCTGTCCTGTACGTATGTACCTATAAAGTTGTGCTACGGAGACACAAAAAATAATACTATTTTAATTTTTTTATAAATGTCACTATGCATGTTAAAAGTCCTTTTACAGAATAATGGGAGTGTTATGATTTTGTTTTATATTTAAAAATAAATTCATGTATTTTCTCAAGTTTTACAAATACATGAAGAAAAATATGAAATTAATAAAAAGGAAAGTACCTGAAAACGTGTAGCTTTTTAACATTTTTATCGAATAAGGAATATTATGTGTATATATATATATATGTGTGTTTTGGAACTAAGATAGAATACGAGGTATTCCATCTTAGTTGTTATTATCTGTCCTTATTAATATTTATATATTATATACGTGTATGTCATTATTATTATCCAGTGATTAGAGTTTTTGGTTCCCTGCACTCACCATATGAAACACAGCAGCATGAGGCTGCTATTTCACGTTGATATTCTGTGAAAGCGTGGTCTTTTCCCGTGTTAACCGACCAACAACTACTGTTACAACTACAATAAGCTGCATCGTGACTCTATCACGTTTAAGTCTTATAATACGAGTACTATCATTATTCATGTTACATACATTCATATATCATCTCAGTATTTCGTAAACGTGGATGCAGATGCGGTTTCGCAGGAATACCCATATTCTGTCTGCTTTATACAGCATACTGTTCAATGCCGTAACTCCCCGTTACCTGAAAAACCGCTTTGAGTTCATCTCCTCCTGTCACAATCGTCATCTACCTAACATTAACAATATATATTAAAATATTTAGTATTCCAGCACAATCATTCGTCTTCTTCGATAAATCATTCTCGGTTTCAGTTGTACGCTTGTGGAACTCCTTGCCTTAATATATTCGACGTGCTTAGTTCCTTTTTAACCGACTTCAATAAACGGAGGAGGTACCAAATTCGACTGTATGCTTTTTTTATGCGTTACCTTAGAACTTTTTTTAGATGAACCGATTTTGATGATTCTTTATATTTGAAAGCTAGTGTTTTTTCATCTGGTCCCATATAAATTTGATCAAGATCTGACAAGTAGTTTTTGAGTTATCCTTAACAATGCGTATTTAATTTACTTCGAATACATTCAAGATGTTCGCATTTTATTTATAAGTCGAAGCGTCTATTAAATATTGGTTGGATCGAGGTGGAATTGAGCATATATCGAGAAACCCCCACTTTTTGGTGCAGTATAAATTTCACTGTAGGCGCTGTGCGCGAGAGATTCTGCTTAAGTCATTCTACGAAGGTAGTCATTCTACTAGTGCTAAGATATTGTCGTGGTTCTATCCATTATGATGGTTCTTATTGTGCAGGCAAGAAGGATGGTGTTGCTGAGAGGCTGCCCTGTGTTAAACTGAGGGTGAGAATGTGTAGTGTTGCTGTTGGTTTGCATACTTTGGAGTTATCATGTATTACGTACCTTACGTTACACTAGTGTGTGATTGTGGCGGGGACGTATTACGGTGTGGTCGAACTGTAATTGCTCTATACTGGACGTATAGTGCGTTAGCTGTCTTATTACTGATAATGTTTAATTGTGTCAGAAAGAGAGTAAGTTGAACATCCGCTCTCACACTTTTATTATTTTTAACAATTAATGCTATCCTTTCCGAGATCAGGAGTGGGATCTCCTGTTGTAATCTCCGAGATCAAAATTGGGATCCTTTGCTGAATTTCCGAGATATACTAAAGTCGGTTGTACAAAATTTTTAATTTTACCGCTTGTTTCCTTCAAAAATCTACTCTAAACTACTAAACTTATTACTTGGAACTCTAATAAAATAATTCCCGTCCTTAATTGTATGTATCATACATATCCCCATCTCTCGTCATATTTTTTTTGTACTTGTGTTTTTATATTTTTTTTCTTTTACTTAATTGTCTAATTTATGTATTACCTACTCGCAATTAATTGAAAACAACAGTTCTTTACGCAAAAAGGTTGTCTGGATGAAATCGCTTCCAGAGCGGTAAGACCGCCTATTATACCTTTTATATAATTTATTTCATTTTGTGGTCATTTTAATGTATATTGGTGTACAATTATGAAAACATTAATTGATTTATTGATTATTTTTCGATTCGGTAGCGCAAAGACTAAGGTCTCGGCCGCCGCGATGCGAGCATGGGTTCATTTTCCAAACAGAACTAGACTTTTTGTATGGTAAAAATCGTTTTTCTTGATCAATATGTTTGTTGGTGTGAAAATGTATGTGATGCCATGATTCTCCTGAAGTTTAAAAAAGTATAAAGATATTTTATCCTTATATAATAAAGAATTTCTTCTTCTTCTTTTAAATTATGGCTTCTCTTGATAGAATTATGCCAGTGTCAAGTCTGTAATAAAGAATTTAGTAATATTTATCCTTATTTTATTTTTGCGTTTTCTATACCACGTAATAATGGCATTTTGAAAGCTTACCACCCGATATATATAGGTCTAAGTAGTTGCGATGAAAAAGGCAATACAGTAATAACTGGAAATTAATAAATAATGTTGAACGTAATAAAATACTTAATACAATAAAAATAAAACAATTATTTGTATTCCTTTCCAAGCAAAATTTTATTTTCACGTACTTTAAATATAACAACGGACTTCAACTTATAATTGCAAGTAGTTTCTTTATTCATTGTTTTTTTCACCTTTTCCATCTCTGAGGCTACGTTAGAAAATCCTCTACACGAAACGCTTCAAAGTGAATTCCAAAATTTCTCTTCAACATTGTGATTCACAAAAACAAACTTATTATTAAAGCAATTTGAATCGAGTCTTTGTTATTCTTTGCTCTGAGTTAGAAATTATATACTTTATTAACAGGAGGTAAGCTATGAAAAACAAATAAGACAGAAAGCGAAATTAAATTCTTAGATACATTTTTCATTTGCAGTAACAACGTAATTCTCGTACCATGGAAAGAAAATTTCAGAAGAAAATATTAAAATAATTATATTTATGGCACTATGAAATAATCCAGATTGGTGTGTTATTCGATTTGCCTACGTGTTTTACGATCATTTTAACAACATTGCAAACAAAAAACTTAACGTCTCTAATCAATCATACCTTGTAGAAGCAGTGTAAGAACATCTGTTACCCAATACCGTCACGAGGATGCCATAATAGGCAATAAAAGGAAACAAACCAAGAGATTGGCAGCAGCGTCTTATTAACAACAATCAGAACATAAAAACTGCGGTAGTCAACCCGCCTGCCTAGCGTGGCCACTATAGCTTATACCTATCTTCCTTATAAGGTAACCTATGGAGAGACCTATGTTCTGCAGGTGACTTTTATAGACTGTAATCATTCATCATGAATGCATACTAATCAAGGACAAAATTGAATAAATAACAAATTGGTGGTGTATCATGCGCTCAGGCAAATCATAATCTGCCCAGCTCTACGATCGGACTACCTTGTTACATAAAGTCAATTATTTAACTAATTTAAAATTATTATTAGATCAGCTTTGTCTTGCGTAGCACACAAGCATCACGTAAACAACAATTGTTATTTAATACACTTCGTATTTAAAAAGAATTACATTTCCTGTCCTGATATTTTTAGATTACTCTTTAATTCCAGTTTGAATAATAAAAAATAATATCGTTCATTAATGTAACCAAGCTGTTGCCAAAAATATTTATTTAACTACCGAGGGGAAAGCTTAATTAATCTTAATATACATCAAACAACAATTTGCGTTATAGTTATTAGAAATAAAGGACAGTAAAACATAAAAGTCAAATTTAACTTAGGGTCGTAACAAATGATCGTATTTCGAAAATCCTGCAACTCTACAGTTTTAGTCTTGGTGATAATTATATTTCCTCCGATAAAATTACTTTAATCACCACACTCGTCAGTGGAATAGGGATCGCAGTACAAGATATCTCGCACTTTTGACGCTAGTGCAAATTGTCGCTTAGAATATTTTATGTCTGACATATACAATAGTGCGATCAATTCGATGCTATATGTTTTTTTTATAATGGAGGGCCAAACGAGTTTCCGTTTACTTGTGCTACCTTGCTTCTTGCCACGTTCCATGATTCTAGTTCCATGGCATTTGATGAGTGAGAGTGGTACTTGCAGTATCATAATTTAAAATTTAAAATTTTGTAAAGCCGACTTCAATATAAGTTACTCAAAAAACTCAAAAATTATTGTTCTGACTTGATCAAATTCATATGGGACCACACAAGAAGTATCAGCTTTCAAATAAAAAAAGAATCATCGAAATCGGTTCTCCCAGTAAAAAGTTACGAGGTAGCACACATAAAAAACATACAGTCGAATTGAGTAGCATCTCCTTTTTGGAAGTCGGCAGAAAATAAGTGACCTAAATGGTCGCATATATTATTTATAAAATCTTTTGATTACACTGACTTAGAATTGTGAATTTTTCAAACCTCCAAAGAATAAAAAAAAGTCTTGCAAGAACATATTTTCAACCTCTACCCGGTCCCGAGGAAAGGGTTTAGACAGTCCTCTATAAGGGTTTCGTTTTTTCCTTTTAAGTAGGGAAACCTAAAATTACATTTAATAAGAATTATTTATAATCTATGTTCGATAAAAAAATATTCTATGCTATTCTAAATTTAGGTGGAATGTGTGCTCCTCCTTGATAACAACTGATTTAATGTTTGGCTTGGAAATGGAATTTTTTTTCGATCATGTGTGTAAATCCGTGGCAAAACTTTTAAATTCTGTAATTTATATACACAAATCCATTATCTTGTTCGAATTAACAATGATATCTATGCTATTTTTATATAAATAAAGCTCAACTCCCCACGAAATAGACCACGGACCCTGCTTAATCCTGTAATAAATCATTATTTGGCAAGGCTAATCTTCTTAAACCTAATAGATACTAACGGCGAGTGACGAGTGGCGAGTGGCGAGTGGAGAGTGAGTTACAAGTGAGAATCGACACAGAGAGTTGTACCCATTTATCATACTGCATAACTTGTATCAAAAATATATTATGATATGCTATAGCATTCAATGGTTTAAATCTGAAGTGAATACCCTCTTAAAATTAAGGCACTTTCGTAGAAATCCAGATACAAAAACTTTACAATTTTGGTCGGAGAAAATAAATTTATTATATATATACTTTTTACTGTGATATAAAAAATAAAATAAAACATATTTGTACAGCTTCTTATTGACTTTTGGGTAATAATATGTATATTACTTACACTTATAACTAATCATGCTAGTGAATATAAATTGCAAGTCACCACTACCATAGCTAGCAGCCATTTACTGAATTAACAAATCAAAAGTGAGAGAGACAATTTATTTAGCAACCTACTGTGCTCGGCTGCACGGGTCTCGTCGCCATAAAATATTTATTCGACACATCAAAAAAATAAATAAAAGTAACATGGAATAAGATTTACTACTACTATTTTTACTACTAACGTTGTGTTTTAAGCTTGCTAATTTAAATATAAAGTAAAACTAATCTAAAATTGTAATCCGAAAAAATAAATTAAAGTTGATCTTGAAGAAAAACTCTAAATTTAAAATATTATAAGGCCGGCACGGCCGAGAGCTCACCCTAACGCTTGCAAATTAAAAGGCGCGGTATTCTCGGGGGACTCCTATTTTGCCTCGGTAAAGATTTGCGGAGGGTTCCACCGTTCGTTTTCTATAGTTGACAAGCTACAATCGATCATTAATTACATTACGCGTGTAATATTTACGCGTCACATGTGCTGTACGTATAACAAAACTGCGTTCTATTGTTACATAAATCTTACTTCGGGCATCGTTTCGCGTTATCAATAATTATGGCAACTGCATGTAACAACTTTTAGCGAATATTTTATCAGAAAATAGCATATGTCAATATTTTGCTAATAATGCACGTCAAAGCTGCTTTTCACAGTAGCACAATGGTTAACGGTACATACTGCGATACTTACAAGTCGTAGTTCGGTAGGTCTATCATTTGACAAGTGTTTTAAACCCTTACTTATACAAGCATTTCAGCCATTTTTTTATATGATAGGGTGACAAACGAGCACACAGTCCACCAGATGGTAAGTGGTTGCAGTGACCCATAGACATCTACATTTATTCTCAATAAAGAATCAAAATGCAGATGGGTCGTCACCCGTGAGGATTAAGATGGAATGCCTCCTTTCCAGTAAAATGGGTCTCCGGTTCTCTACACTCACCATACAAAACACAGCAGTGTCAAGCTGCCATTTTATGCTGGTATTCTGTGAGAGCGTGGTCTTTCCCCGGTCGAGCCGACCCATTCGTGCTACAACTATACTACTAATATAGCTGCAGCATGGCTCTACCACGTACAAATTTCTTACTCTGTATTTTTTAAGTACAATAAAAACTACTTCATCCATAACAGCCTTTAGAAGTCCACTGCTGAACATAAACACTCCCCATAGATTGCTCAACTACGGTAATCAAAAAACATATAAATGTATTGCACAAAAAATAGCGTAGTGGAGGTAATATAATCCAATGCCCCATATTATCATCCCGTGATTGTAATAAGTGGCGACAGAGAGAAATGTAACAGGAGATGAGCGGCAGCATCTTCCTGATAACAACTCTAAATGTTCATACGATTCTCCTATTTTAAAAGATATCTCCATGTGTAAGTAAACTGATGATTTTATTTGCCAAGTCCAAATCAATTTCATTTGACGCTTAAATGACCCATAATACGAGTACAAACCGTTTATAACGTGGTAGAGCCATGCTGCAGCTGTATTATGGTTGCAGCACGAATGGGTCGGCTCGACCGGGGTTTGACCACGCTCTCACAGAATACCAGCGTAAAATAGCAGCTTAATGCTGCTGTGTTTCGTATGGTGAGTGTAGAGAACCGGAGACCCTTTTTACTAGAAACGAGGCATTCCATCTTAGTCCTCAGGGGTGACAACACATCTGCATTTTGATTCTTAATCGAGAATAAATGTAGATGTCTATGGGCCACAGCGTCCACTTACCATCAGATGGACTGTGTGCTCGTTTGTTACCCTTATTCTATAAAAAAACGGGTTACATGATATTTAAAAATTGAACTTATTATTAGTTTTATGTGCAACTGATTCAGGACTAAATCGCACCCGAACACATTCTTTTATTTATCTTTTTAGATCTACAAAACTTTTCACTTAATTTAGTTAAGAAAGAACAATAACAAAAGGCGAGTCGAATTGTTGCAAGTTCTACATAACAAACTACAGCAATCATCAACGCAGAAGACGCAACGTTAGTAAGCGTGTGTGTAGATAAGCATCTGCTGAGTGGTCCCCTCGTGCTCCCTGATCGGCATTCGCTCTGTGTTGCTATTAATTTCTGAACCCCGTCACAAAGTTAATACAGAGACTTGGACATAATGTGATTATATTTGCAAGTAAAATGTGCTCGTACCTAACCCAATAAATCGTTACATTCGCAAAAGGATTCAGAGCTTTGATGGGCTTATTTATTTTATGTGGTGATGCTTAGTTTTAGTACACAGGAGCACTCTTAACGGGCATTAGATATTTATAATACTTTTTTAGATGGCTTTACTTTTCGTATCTGTAAGTTTAGGACATGAATATTTTATTTAATAAAAACATGCATATTATGTTATAAAAACTTAGGAGTTAACTTGGAGTGAAAATTTAGGAATGAAATCTTGATACATAAAAAAAAAATATTTGTTTCTTCGACGTAAGAAAATAACATTTCGTTTGCCAAATGTCATTACATTTTTTCAAATCTGCTCGCTGCTGTCGTTTTGAAATGAGTTTCCTCTAACCGGAGAAGAAACGGTGAATGGAACTCTGCAGGTATCCTCTTTTTTGTTGTTATTTTTAAATATAATATATTAACATAGCATAATTATACAAAATATAAAATGATGACAGACCCATCGGTAACTGAAACATGTTCTATTATGTACTCAAAAAAATGAGCAAAAAGAACAAACGACGATCTCATACTAATCACATACAGCGTCCAGAACAGCACCTGCTCAAAATGGATGCTTAAGGGTCACCTCACATCGAGACGCGACGTGACGTGACGCCGTGCGCACTTTATAAGATAGTAATGAAAAAAAAAACTTACTTACTTAGCATTTTAGAATTATCTCAATAAAATAATGTATGTTTTTAATACATTATTTTATTGAGATAATTCTAAAATGCTCCGCGGCGTCGCGCTACGCCGCGCTGCGCCTTGAGATTTTGAACAGTGCTTCGTCGGTAGGCGCAGCGTGCAAGAGCGGTGCGCTGCCAGCGACTTCACGATGCGCCTCGAGACGTCGCGATACGTCTTGCGGCGCTGCGCTGCGCGGTGCGAAACCACTGGCCTTTTCAAGCATCGTCCCGTCGCGTCGCGTCTCGGTGTGAACTGACCCTAACAGGGCGCTACGCCGCATTCTCTACCTTTCACTTTCCACTCAGTACGTAGACTTACGAGAAAGTCCAAAGTTTTTGGCAACGCCACCGCTAATGGTTTGCAAAAAGCACAAACATTTATACGGCTATTAAGCATTTGGTTAAGCGTCATCTAGTTTGAAAAGTGTCATTTTTATCACACAATGACTGGTTTACTTACTTACTCAACAATAATATAGTCTATTTCTAGGTTACTCTGAAACTCGAAATTTGGCATCAAGATAGATCATTCGATTAACGCGAAGGAAAATATTTAAAAAAAAAACAAGTTATCGTAATTCGATGTTGACAGAATCAGATGTTGACTAAGTTATGTGTGGGTTTAATTTCAAATACAGTAGTTTTAATTACTGTATTTGAAATTAAACCCACACATCTATATCTGCAATAATAACTTTGTCGACATTCATTTCAAATAGTTCAAATTGTAAAATAAAAAAGTGAATCGAACACACATCAGTTTATTTACAATAAAATGATCTGAAGAACTCCTTTTTGAGTAATGATTTCCCACCGAAAACATAAATGTGAAATGGGGCCAAGTTCAGTACAAACCGACGTTAGGCGTTGACAATGAAGTGTTGATATTTAAACGGTCGGTAAGCTCCATAGCAATTCCAAGAACGATCTAAATTACTAAATATACTTATGATTTAAGCAAATGTTTTTGGTGGGATTAAATCATATCTCAGCGGTTTAGAAATGAAGTACAAAATTGTTTTAGGGTTCCGTAACAAACGGGACCCTATTACTAAGCCTCTGCTGTCCGTCCGTCAGTCCGTCCGTCCGTCCGTCCATCCGCCTGTCTGTCAGTGGGCTATTTATTTTAAAAATGTGTCTATTTATTTTAAAAATGATACTTAATTAAACATCTTTGTATACACTGACAATGTCAATGCATCACGTGAGCGAAATAATTATCGTTCTATTGTTTCTTGTTAAAGGTCTACTTATCTCTCTTACAAAGCAATAAGGACCGTGGCCGTGCTCACTTGACTACTCTAGCGCCATCTATTATCTATCTACGGAAGCGGTTGCGATGTATATCGATATGAAAATTTGACGCGCTAAATACATCGTTCTTTATTTAATACATTTCCATAGATGTCGCTACATGGTACCGCTAAGTAAGATTGACGAAGTCATTGGGCTCTAGTACTTAAACATAGCGCCGGGGTAGCTCATGAGATCACGTTCGCTTTAACATTTTACAGTATGCGAGCAAATCGAGTTCAACCCCAGCCGGTGCTAAGAAAATTGGTAATTACAATGTTTTAACGAGTATTAACGAGTCCTGTTTACTCTGTTCCCAGCTATTCTTTCTATATCCTTGTCATGTCTACCATCCCTGTCATGTCTACCATACCAACTCCCCTCCTACTCTTATTTCATACGCCGTTTTACTTTCTTCTGTTACAAAAAAATATCCCTTTTGTCTTACCTGGGTTCTCTCTCATTCCACTTTCTTTTCAAAATATGTTCCTCAAAGTAACCATCATTTGTAATGCGCCTGCCGAGTACGCAAATATAACTGAGTATTTTTCGACTAACTCACCTTTGCCACGAAAAATCTTGGTTAAGCCACATTACTTCTGACATCTTCATGCATGTCTAACCAGTCCATGTGGGTCCTTTTAATTCTGGCGCAAGCACTAGTCTTTATAAAGTTGCCTGTATCAGCCCGGCGCTAAAGATAAACGTTACAGACATAATATGTAATAAAATAATATAACTTATCCTTTAACCCACCAAACCTTAATTTTTGCAAATATAAACAATATACCATAAGTTTACAGTTTAATTATGTTTGTAGATTTCCTGTCTTTAAACTTTAAACGAGAAAATCCACACAATTTTCAAACATCACCCTCATCATTTCGATAGTTGGCGGTTCAGTATAGTGCGTTTTACGCGAAATTTTCTGCCACGCACAATCAAACTGTGGAATTTACTGTCACCAGCAGTTTTTCCGGACTGATACAACTTCCTTCAGACCTTCAAGAACAGAGCGCACTCCTTACTAAAAGGCGGGCAACGCACCTGCACTTCCATTGGTGTTGCAGATGTACACGGGCGACGGTGATTACTTACCATCGGGTCAGCCGTATGCTCGTTTGCCTCCTCTTCCATATAAAAACACTTCAGTATTAGCTTCTTATTGTTAAAAAAAACGTTCAAAATTATTAAGTAAACAGAATACAATTAGAGTACAAACATTAACAATTATCAAATGTATCTATCACAATTATCAAGTGATTGCATATTTTAAATTTAATTAACATTATATTATGTTACAAATATCGCTAATTATGCAAATAATATTATATACTTCTAATTAAGTATGTACATTAACATGTCACAGATTTAACCACAATTATTCAAGGGGACCACGGAATGTGTACAGAAATGGTCAATTATATAGCTTTAGACGAATGAGGAACTCCCACCTCACGGCTGTATAGTGTAGTGGCTATGCGTTTGGCCGCGGCGCTGCAGAGACGAGGGTTCGAATCCCGCACGGCAAAAAAGTTAACAAATAATTGTCTCGGGTCTGGGTGTGTATTAATACAATTTATATATGTAAACCGCCTCAGTTACAGTGTAAATAAAAAAATTTAAAAAATTAAAAAACAGGGTAAATTAAAAAATTGAGTACATTAACACAGCACACCTTCAACCACAACTGTTCAATGTAGACGTAGACTGTAGACGAAATTTATACCGAAATGGTCACATATGTAGCTTTAAAATCTTTACTAAGTAAAGAACCATAGGACGTTGAATAAGACGAAAGAGGAACTCCTCACCTCAACTTTCGGCGGCGTCGCGTCGCATAATATAAAGCGAAGGGAAACATTAATAAAAATTCCGCGTTGAAACAACAAATTAAACGAAGCCGAGCCACTCGAAAGACCATAAGTACCTACTCATCTCAATTGCCATCGATAAGAAATCCAAGCCTAAGCAATGTATTCCAGGCACGTTTCGGCTCACGGTTTTTCTCGCAATGCTACTGTGGCGTTTAAAATAAATTGACTTTTAAATTCTTCAAAATAAAATGCTGTCGGAGTTTTATTAAATCGAGTGTAACCATTCCTGACATTACGCAAATGGCGGTCCTCCCCTACATCTGTCGCAGGGATGCACCCCCTTAATAAGTGTTAACGCTCGCCGGCTGCGATGAACACTCCGTCCGGGCTCAAGCTAAATCTCTACAAATTCCTTGATACAAATTAATGCCGCGCGAGGACTTCACGAGCATCTCATGTAATTTCATTTTGTAATACCATCGCGCCCCTACGAGCGGCATTACAATACGTGAAGTGGATAAGTATACCAGTATATTATTTAATTTTATTTGAAATAGCAATTCCTTTTTCTTTTACAAATTTACACTTACAAAGTAAACTATACTACTCATTTGTCTTGAATTACTTTGAAAGTATATAGTAACACGACGGACTAATAAAAAAATGTTTCTAACATACTCCTCGTATTTGCTTTTTGTAACTTGTTGAAGTACATATAAAGTGTCAAGTATCTGTCCATATGTAGTATTTAAATAAAACTAATTTTACGGATTTTATCGCGTATATTAACTTATTTTTATCTTCCCGACGTTTCGGGTGCTTTCCAGCACCCGTGGTCACGGGGGACTGAGGTGTTTGACGTCCTGCTGTCATAGTTAGCCCGGCTACCTTCAGTTTTGTAATATTAATTTTTGGTTCGATTTACGCAGAATGCGAAATTCTTTTGCGAGGATTTGTGGTCTATCAAATCTAATAGATTTGATAGACCATCAGATTTGATAGACCACAAATCGTCGCAAAAGAACACCGATTCCTTCCAAGGATGATTCGCGAGGGTATTGAAATTAAAAAACATCCTAATTTCAATAGAGAAGATGGATGGCTGCTATAGTATATAGTAGTATTCTTGAGAAGGGTATAAATATTTGTAGCCCATATTTGGAGTAACTGTCACTATTTCGGATTAACAGGCAACTTTAATCTGAACATAAATAAAATAGTTAAACAAATTATTCAACGAAAATAATTATAACATATAACTAAGTTTTAATGCGTATTGTCGATTAAACCCATGTCATCGCATAGTCCTAGTGGTCTACAGGTTATTCAATATAATTTACCCGTCTTAGTAATTGGTTCGTCATCTAGTGCTTACATGAGGTTTTTATAAAATACTTCCACTTATCGAGTGCTCTTAAATAGAATTGAAACTTGTGGATTCCTCTGTTTTTCTTGGATCTACTACTAATGCGAAGCTCTAATGAACTCCAATATAACTAAATTAGGAAGCACTTTCGGAGCATAAAAAAAGTTAGATTGGTTTATCTTAGTTATTATCAAAGCTTAATGTATTATGGAATTTTAACTTAAAGTTGTTTCGTAATTTTAAATTTAAATTGTAGTTTTTCAGATACATGTTTAAGGAAGTAAATATATTAACTTTATTTTAGGATTTGTTTATGAAAATATAATGAGTGTACATATAAACCTAAATAACTTTGATAAAGAAAGATATATATGCATTTTAAAAATATTAGGAAACACAAGCTTGCAAATAGTCAATTCTACAGAATAAGTAATTATTTTTATAAGGCAATTGTATATCTACGCTTTTACAACAAAATCTCGGAAAAAATTTAATTTTCGTCAATCAACAAATTTGAAATATTCATTAAAAATGTATTAAAAGGGTAATTATAATAAAGAAATACTTTAATAAGAATAATCCCTAGGAATTAGATAGTCGCCACCAAGCTATTTCTTTCATCACCAATAGGTAAATAAAGAAATTGACTTTCAATAGGTCAGCGTCATCATCATTACACTCCACTTCACAAGTCCACTGCTGAGCATAGGCCGCCCCCAAGGAATGACACAAATCACGGTCCTGAGCCACCGGCATCCACCAACTATCTGCACTATTAACACTCCATCTAGTGGGGGTCGCCCTTCACTTCGCTTACCGGTACGATCACTGCCACTCGATAACCTTTGTTCCCCATCGGTTTTCGGTTCGTCGGCTATATAGCTCACTGATCTATTGGGCCTATAGCCACTTCAGCTCACTGACCCATTGGGCTATGTCAGATATTCTGGTATTTCTACGGATATTCTCATTACGTAGTTTATTATGCAAACATACTTCTAGCATAACTCTCTCCATAGCACGCTGAGCGACCTTGAGATTATATATTTGCCCTAGATAAACAAACATACTCATCAACAACATCGATCTTAGTGCTTCCAACAACTACCGGCATAGGTATGAAATGAACCTTACACGTGTTAAGGACCATATCATTCCCATGCTAATTTTATGACCGATCCGTTAGTAGACACTATCAGTCATTGAACCAAGTGCAGAGGTCCTCCAGCGATTCTGCCATAATACTTATAAAGTTAGTGAAGTTACAGCCTATATTTACGTCCCACGCCTGGGCACAGGCCTCCACTCACTTCTAAAAGGGTTTTAGGGCAAGAAAGTGTCCGCCGCGTTGCCCCAATGTGTATTAGCGGACTTCGCATGAATTCGAAATTTTTTTTCTCAGACATGCAAGTTTACTCTCTATACTACGATGTTTTCCTTCACCGCCGAGTACGTGGCAGATCAGCACTTAAAGTCGTAATTAACAATTTCATTGGTGCCGGCGGGGATCGAACCCTGGTTGCTCGCGTACTATGAAATTTATAGCTAGCACTAAGCCCCTGAGCTGAAGATGAGTGATGTACTCGCCATTGGTGTTTATACCGCATTATTTTCAGTGCAGTAACGTGGAAACGTCTTCCAATGTAGCGGTAAAAGTTTAGGGGATATAACATCACCCTATCTTGTACCTCTCTGCAGTTGGATAGGTTTCGTAGCCTGTATTAACTTCCCCGCTATGAAATCTGTAAAATTTTATACCTCACTTTTTAGTGGCGCCGCCCTGGTGGCAGAAATAGTCGTGGATGCCCTCATTGCAAGTCGATTTATTCCTTATTGCCTATAAATTACAATTGTAATATTCGTTTTGTCACATCTAACGGGAATACTGAGAAAGTAACAATTAAACTATGAAAATCACAATAACCTAAGAACAAACTAAAATTGATTGTCTTCACCGGTATTATAAGTTAAAATAGTGCAATGGTCAATAATTAATAGTATAAAACAAAGTTGTAGGTACATTCAGCATTTATAGGTTGTTTGAAATTAATGGAAAACACTTTTAATGGTTCCGGCAAACTATAGTGCACAGACATACCAACGTGTTGTTGTGACTATTTTTTCATGTAGTGATTGATTAGTTAATATAGATCCCAAACACCAATACCGTAATTAAAGAAATATTATGATTAAAGCAAAGATGAATAAGGGATAATATGTCCATTCATATTACCTATACTCGCTATTTATTAAGAAAGATGTTTTAAACTGGTTGTGTAAGGATAAAAGACAATAATTTAAAATTAAAAATGTTGTACGACCGACTTCAATATTCACTTCCGGTTCTTGAGTGGCAGCCTCGTACCGGTAAGCGAAGTGTAGGGTGTGGAGTGACAACCTGGTAAGACATGCAGGAAGTCGATGGATGCAGGTGGCTCAGTACCGTGCTTTGTGGCATTCCTTGGGGGAGGCCTATGTTCAGCAGTGGACTTGTGAAAGGCTGTAATGATGATGATGATGATGACTTCAACATAAATTATCAAGAATAACTCAAAATCTATTGGTCAAACCTTCATCAAATTTATAAGGGAACACCCACTTGAGAAGCCAATAAAAAAAATAATCATCGAAATTGGTTCTCCCAGAAAATAAAAAACAACACTAGTCGGAAGTCGGAAGTCGGTAGCCATTGCATTTATCATTGTAAATCATAATTTTCAAAGTAGTCTCTTAAAAGTACAATAGACAGACAGGTGCGGTGTCAAGACTTTGTTTTAATATGTTTTAAATTGATTAGTAACTTAAGGAAGAGTTACATAGTTTAATTACGAATGATAATACATTAATAGAAATTGAATGATATATAACTTTCATATAAATTTGTCGGTACGATACGCGCGCCACCCACTGTAAGTTAATTACACTATCCTTATAACCTTTGCAATATTTTTACAAAGTTTTCAAAGACCGCAAACTGATGAACGGTATGGCAGCGCATAAAATACGAACAAACAAAAAATAATTTTCATATTAGAAAAGGCCTCGGTGAGTCGTTCTGCATTCTTTAACTTCACTCTCCATCTTCTTGGGGGCCGGCATACATGCGATTTGCAATTAAAAACAGAACTCGATTTTTACTACTGATATCATCGTTATGCATTCTAGGTTTCAAAGAAACTGGAAAACAACTATATATTGGTCAATGAATTTGAATTTCTCCTACGAAGAGAAAAAATACTGAGTTAATATAATCATTGAGAAAAATACCAACTTGCTAAAGTCCAGAAACAACTAAATCATAATGATTGTTGAAAATCGTTTAAATCATTTTTCATTTCATAAAAATAAGTAAATTCATATTTATAATTATTTGCTATTAAAGTATAAAAGGCAATCTATGTTAAAAGCGTTCGGGGTTTGATACCCCGGTCGAGAGTTAATTTCACAAAAGTTTTATTGATTATCTCAAGAGTGTTACGTAGTAATCAGCTAAGTAATACAAATAAAAGTCTTATATTGAATTAGATACTTGTTTGTGGTGCTCAGGCTGCCCCGCATAGTGAATTTTTGCAACATGACTTCATTCCAAACTTAACGTCTACCATTACCATCTAGAGACGGCAAAGCTGGCCTTGCTCTCTTTAGCCTCAGAGCCTTTGAGACTCAGGTGTCCTCTCCGACCGATACTTCATATCTCTCCTACCCGGGGTACAAATTAGAACATACCTTTGTTGCCCGGGCTGGAGTTCGCGTATACATCAGAAAGGACATCTATTTTCGACGCCTCGGCAGTCTTGAAGGTACGGTAGGTCTAGTAGGTCCCACAGCGGTAATGCCGACACAGACCGACTCATCCACCACGTCCAAATGGCTGCAGACTCCGTGCTAAAAAAGGTCCCATCCGCAGAGATCGTGATTCTCGGTGATTTTAACGCCCACCACGCTGAATGGCTTGGTTCTTGTTTAACCGATCATGCGAGTAGACCTGTCTATGACTTTACCTTGGCATATGGTCTAACATAACTGGTTACTTCGCCTACACGGATCCCAGATGTGGAAGACCATGTACCTTCCCTGTTAGACCTTCTGCTGACCTTTCATCCGGACGGATATCAGGTCTCCGTCGATGCCCCTCTGGGCTCTTCGGACCATTGTCTGATCCGGAGTACGGTACCACTCACGCTCCAATCGCAGTTGCGATCTGCAGATTGCCGCCGTGTTTGGCACTATAGCATCCTACTCTTGGGGGCGAGTTTGCTTCTTGCCGGAAGATCCCAGCGTTATTGCCGATTTTGTTGCTGATTTGCGGATTTGCTTTTCGCCGCAAGAACCCAGGATTGTTACCGATTCTGTTGCTGATGTGGTACTTCAGGGTATGGATTTTTTTATTCCATCCTCTGTGGTGCCCATCGGAGGCAGATCCCAGCCATGGTTTAGTCGCTCCTGTAAAATGGCATCACGCTATAAGCAGGAGTGCTACCGGGCCTGGGCTGACGCATCTCGGGATGTAAACACCAGCGCACTAAAAAAGAAGTATAATTCCGACTCCTGGTCCTTCAAAAGCATCATTGCCAAGTCAAGGTCTGAGCACATCGTCAGAATTGGCGAGAAGCTAGCTGGCCTTCCTTCGGGAACCCGTGCATTCTGGCCTGTCGCCAAGGCTGTCCAAGGGAACTTCTGTCAGCCATCTCTTCCATCTCTGCACACAGAGGAGGACTCACTGGCTCATGCTGCAAAGGAGAAAGCCGATCTGTTGAGCTCCGTCTTTGCGTCAAACTCGACTCTAGATGACGGGGGTAACACACCGCCGACCATCCCGCGATGTGAGTGCTCCATGCCGGATGTGTGGTTTACACAGCGCTCATTTCGCAAAGCACTCTTCTCCCTGGACGTCAGCAAGGCGAGGGGGCCCGATGAAGTCCCTCCTATTGTGCTGGAGACGTGTGCTCCGGAGTTGGCACCGGTTTTAACAGGTTTTTTCCGGTACTCATACTCCCAAAGCGTAGTCCCGAATTCATGGAAAACAACTTTGCTCCACCCGATCCTTAAAAAACACGACCGCTCAGACCTATCCAACTACAGGCCTATCGCCATCACCTTCTTGTTCTCCAAAATAATGGAATCCATTATTAACTGCCAGCTCATGAGATACCTTGAGGATCGATAGTGATCGCCAGTACGGTTTTCGTCGGGGTCGATCAGCCGGTGATCTTCTAGTCTATCTGACTCATAGATGGGTGGAGGCAGTAGAGTCGAAGGGGGAGGCATTGGCCGTTAGTTTGGACATAGCGAAGGCCTGCGATCGGGTCTGGCACAAAGCTCTTCTTCTCGAAGCTTCCTTTCTATGGGCTACCTGAGAAATTGTGCAAATGGATCACCAGTTTCCTCACTGATTGGAGCATTAAAGTTAAAGTAGACGGTGGATGCTCTGATTTCAAGCCTATCAACGCTGGTGTTCCACAAGGCTGCGTGCTATCACCAACGCTGTTTCTCCTGCATATCAATGATATGTTGCAAACTGGTAGCATTCATTGCTATGCGGACGACAGCACTGGTGATGCCTTATATACCGGCCGTGCCAATATTTCTCGGGAAAACGTCGCCGAGTACCGGGACAAACTTGTATCTGAAGTCGAGTCTTTGCTGAACAAAGTCTCGGATTGGGGGCGACTAAGTCTAGTCCAGTTCAATCCCCAGAAGACACAAGTTTGCGCGTTTATCGTTAAAGATAACCCCTTTGTCGTATCTAATCAGTTTCAAGGCACTCCCTTTGCTGTCTCAGCTAGCATCGGAATCCATGGCGTCGACAAATCGAATAGTTTGCAGTTTCGTGGTCACTTGGAAGGGAAGGCCAAATTGGCCTCTAAAAAGCTTGGCGTGCTCAGCAGAGCGAGACAGTATTTCATGCCGGCACATCGCTTGCAACTTTACAAAGCGCAAGTTCGGCCTCATGGAATCCTGTTCTCATCTCTGGGCCGGGGCACCCCAGTGCCAGGCCACCTTCCACTTGACCGCATCCAGCGCAGAGCGGTTCGAATCGTCGACGACCGAGTTCTTTCTGATTGGCTCAATACACTGGCACTGCGTAGAGATGTTGCATCTCTTTGCGTATTTTATCGCATCTATCACGAGGAGTGCTCTGAGGAATTGTTCGGACTAATTCCAGCCGCTGAATTTCACCATCGCACATTGCGACAAAACTCACGTTACCATCCATACCATCTGGATGATTGACGGTCCACCACTATGCGATTTAGAAGAACTTTTCTCCCTCGCACAACTTCCTTGTGGAATCAAGTACCACCAGCGAATTTTCCAGATCGATACGACTTAGGAACCTTCAAGAAAAGAGCTTAAACCTTTCTGAAAGGCCGGTAACGCATCTGCAATTCCCCTGGTGTTGCGGTTGTTCAATGGCGGCGGTAGTCACTTACCATCACCCCTCTTCTATAAAAAAACCCTCCTAGTGCCCGTCGGCTCGGGAAAAGGGTAAGGTTCACACCACAGAGCCCGGAAGAATTCCGGGTTGCCCAGAGATACCAGATTGACATCTCGGAAAAGGTACCAGCATTGTCCTAGTACTGCTACACCCCAGTTGCGGAGAAGCTCACTAAGGTGGGCATTCGGGGGCTGCCTGTGGGCACGGATACCAACCAGATGGAGAAGACTATCAGGACTAAAGGATTTGAGAGCAATCCCGCCTCGTAGAGGTAGACCTAGGTGCCTCTACTATGTTAGACCACCTGAGCCTAGAGCATCTCAACCAACTCTACTATATAGACGAACTCCTCTACGTGAGAGGAGTCGTCATCGAAGCCTGGCAAGGACGAGTGGGCCCAGCCCAATGCCACTGCTGCCAGAATTTCAGGCATGCATCTGCCAACTGCCACAGGCCAGTGAAGTGCGTCCGTTGCGCCGGGAACACATCGCAAGTCAATGCCCTAGGTGTAGAGAGGAGGAACCCACATGCGCTAACTGCACCAAGAACCATACCGCAAACGATCGCCGCTGCCCAGTCCTGAGGAGGATTGCAAGTAAGCAGAGGATCACTCTGCCAGGACTAGATCTGAAGAGGATCCCCTAGAGTTGCCCGAGAGTAGTAGAGATCTAGGAAGAGGATTGGAAACCAACAGTGGGAATGGGAAGCAACCTCAGCAAAACCAATGGAAACTGTGGAACCCGTAAAAACAAGGGCACCCACCAGGACGATTCTACAGCCCCCCGCTAACGACGCCCCGAAGCGTCAGCCCTCCAAGAAGAGGAAGCGGGGGAGAAAGAAGAATAAGGTGCAGCCTTCTCCCCAGGCAGCCATCTAGAGGTAGCCCAACCCAAGTGCAGGTTACCGAAAAGTAAGTTAGGACAACCACAATTGGTAGAGCGCCAGAAAGGACTCTATCAGAAAATAGAGCCCACTCTACTCATAGAGCGCGCTCTACCATAAGGAAAGAAACTAAAGCCCAACCGAGACCAGTTCCAACCATAACAACTAGACAGCCAACAGCCAACCAAGACACCATGGACGCAATCCAGAAGCTGGTTGGCATCGCCATTGAGGTCGTCAGCCAGGTCCTGGCTGACATCAGAGTTGGAGCCGACCCAATAATCGCAGTGATGACAGTGCTTGGACAACTACTAGCTCAGGCACTGCAGATGCGAGTAATCAGAACCTGCGCCTGCTCTACTGGAACCCGGACGGTATCCAGCAGAAACTCCATAAGCTCCGCACTGTCGCTCTACAACATGACATACACATAATCTTGCTGGGAGAGATAAAAGTTAAGGCCATCCACGCACATCATGCTGCCCAACTATTACATATACAGGAGGGACGAAGTCAATGCTCTAGGAACCGCCTATAGAGGCACGGCGGTTCTAATGAGAAAGGATATCGTCCACCTAGAGCTCGACTTACCATTATATCAGTGCTCTATCGGCATAAAATGGAAGCGGCGGGTGTAGCACTAAGGATCTTTGCAGCATACCGCCCGCCAGGGACTCCATTTTACTCTTCAGATATCCGAACGATCATGGAAGGCACAGCACTTACCATCATCGCGGGGGACCTAAACGTAAAACACCCGGCCTAGAGATCCAGAATGATCACCCCGCCAAGTCGTGAACTGTATGAGGATGCAGAACTAAACAACTACGACTATTTAGGTGCCGAAGGATCCACTCACGTTCCAGCTGACCACAGTAGAAGTCCGGATGTATTGGACATCGTGCTCGCTAGGAACGTCAACTGCCCGATAGTGGTAAAGTGGCTGTACGACCTGAACTCGTAGCACCTCCCTATTCTGATTACCCTTGGCCTCAAGGCGGTGACTACGCTACCCAGAGCTTTTAACACCAAGATCAACTGGAAGCTCTACCATCAACACTTGCAGGAGAGACCTCCAGCTTACACAGAAAATCAACTAAGCGGACGACAGAGAGGCCGCTGTAATCAGAATAACCACGTCCATCTAAGAAGCCATAAACGCGGCCTCTATGAGCGTCCCTCTATTGAATCGTAGAGACGAGCTGCCACGAG
Organism: Parnassius glacialis; assembly: GCA_033319125.1. NCBI lineage: Eukaryota > Metazoa > Arthropoda > Insecta > Lepidoptera > Papilionidae > Parnassius > Parnassius glacialis. Next base: position 30,622,024 of record JAVANC010000013.1, on the reverse strand, counting down.
AGTTACGTGCGCAGCTCAACGACTCCCTGCCCAAGAATACAACACAACTTAACAAGCTGACAGATGAGCTTTCGTTTGCAATACAGGCCCACAGAGGAAAGGCCTGGGAGCGACACATATGGAAAACCGAAGAATAGGAGGCGTCGCTCTATAAATTGAACCGGTAGCTAACAAAAACTAGACCCCCTGTCTACCCGCTGACCAACAATGCGGACGGGCGTTGTTACGAGGCCATAGGTAGACCGGATATCCTAGTCAAACAGTTCGAGGAGCAATTTATGCCGAACCCAGCAAGTACGGAGTACATGGAGCATCATTCCCAAGAGGAGAACCGCGTACGGCAATTCCTGTGAGTGGTTCATCTCCCCCGCCGAACTGCGGAGGACAATAACCCGCCTGCAACCCAGGAAGGCGATGGGGCACGACCAGATCACGAACGCTGCACTTCGACAGCTGCCCAATAGAGCCATTGTAGAGCTAGGACGACTCTACAATGGCATTCTGCGGATTTCACACTTCCCGGAGGATTGGAAAACCGGCAAGTTCATAGTTCTGCCGAAACCCGGGAAGGACAGGCATAGAGCAGCTAGTTACAGACCGATAACGTTGCTACCGCACATAGCCTTATTTGAAAAAAAAATATCTTAAGAAGAATCCACCCGTGCATACAACTTCGGGCGGAACAACACGGTCTTAGAAGGGGGCACTCTACAGCAACACAGCTGACCAGAGTGCTGCTACATATGGCGGCCGAGCACAATCGGGATCGCACGTCGTTGGGCGTCTTCCTCAATATCGAGAAGGCGTTCGACAGGGTTTGACACTCTGTAAATTAGAAGATCAAATCAAAAAAGAAATTTATTCATGAATAGGCACTCGATAGACTAACACCTACCTAAGCGATCTATTATTACATGTACATGTATAGATAACATTTTTACAAATGTGAAGCCGTTGCATAAATGTATAATTCAAAAATTAAGTTCTGATCACTGTGGACAAGTAGTTTCGTTACCATATGTTCACAAAAAGCAAGTAGATAAGAAAGTTGTGTTTGTTCCAGTAAATGCACGTCGCTTGGAGAAATTTAGAAGTAACATAGTGAAAAAACTTCCATCACTTTCATACCAAAATGATCCAATTTTTTTGTATGGAACATTATTTAAGCTTATTTGCAATGAATTTAATAATACTTTTACTTCTAAAACATTCTCCTTGAACAGTCGGAAGTCATTTAATGAATGGCCGACAGTAGGAGTCCATAAGAGCAGACATAGGTTATATGATCTTTACCATGAAAGGTCATATAATCATAACGTCGAATTTAGGGAATATGTAAAAAAGTATTCAAAAATATTTGAAAGAGTGTGCTCCACAGCCAAGTCTTTGCATTTGAGCAACAAAATTAAGACGGCTTCTAATAAAATTAAAATGATATGGAGTATAATTAATAGCGAAACTGGTAAGATCAACTATCGCAATTCAAACTACCAGTTAAGTGTTAATAACAAATTAACCGAATCAGATCAGGACGTTGCAATGGTTTTTGAGAAATATTTTACTGATATTCCGATATTAACCACTAAGTCACTGAATTCTTCTCCTGCGGTCGCCGAATCATTACTTAAACAAAATGTAAATGCGTGTACAAAGAATTTTACATTTTAAAAAATTTCATCAAAAGATATTATAAAATATTTTATAACTATTTATGTTAAGAAAACTGCGGATCTGTGGGGGATTTCCGTTGAAGTTATTGCGTCTATAATAGATACAATCGCGCCTCATTTAGCTATTATTTTTAATACTAGTATCGAATCTGGTGTGTTTCCTGATTTAATGAAGTATAGTAAAGTAATACCTTTATTTAAATCTGGTAGTACATTAGACCCCGCCAATTTTAGACCTATTTCTGTACTACCAACACTTAGTAAGATTTTTGAAAAAATTATTCTTGATCAAATGTTAAATTTCTTTAATATAAATAATTTACTTCATAAAAATCAATTTGGTTTCACAAGGGGTCGCTCGACAACTGATGCCGGTGTTGAGCTGATTAAATATGTATTTAATGCATGGGAGGATTCACAGGATGCTTTGGGTATATTTTGTGACCTATCCAAAGCCTTCGATTGTGTTCACCATGAAACATTAATCAGGAAACTTCAACACTACGGTGTAAGAAGTGATACTCTTAAATTAATTATTTCATATTTAAGTAAGAGAACGCAAAAAGTTGTCATTAACAGTATGAGTTCTTCCAGGTCGATGGTACAGATGGGCGTGCCTCAAGGCTCAATTCTCGGCCCCTTTCTGTATACATTAATGACTTACCTTACATAGTAGGAGATAACCATGATATAGTATTATTTCCAGATGACACTTCTTTAATTTTCAAATTAAAACGCCGTCCATGCTGAACGTTTACCTGACAAGAAAAAACAACCATGACCAATAAGGGATCAATTAAAATCACAAATCACTCAAGATAAATGGGTGGAGACCTTCAAACACCATGAAAAAATCCATGTCCCTGATGCCAAAGGAGTCATAACAGAGGAAGCTAAAAACGATGTCGAAACTACTTCGCTAGGAATTAATTCATTAATAATCATAGAAGCTTTGACAGCTTACAACAAGCACTTACTATGCTACGCGAAGCAAGAACTTAAGAGTACCTGTTAATATATATGGATGAAGAAGGGAGTTCTTCGTGTACGCAAAGAAGGGCAGTATGAGAAACCTATCATTATCTACTCTATAAATGATATTAAACAGCTGAGAGAATAAATAGGTATTTATATAATATAAGCTAATAATACGTTATAAACTGTGTATGAGTACTTTCTCCTTCATGAATAGCTTACATTCCGATATAACAGAGATTAAAAACTGTATCGATGTCCAAACCTTTATAAATAATTTACCTAGTAATATTAATTTATCTTGTTTACATATTAACATACGTTCACTAATATAAAACTTTTCTGCTCTTGAGGAAAGAATTATTTCATATACGAAATTGATAGATGTAATAATTGTTACTGAAGCAAATATATCATCATCACTCAGCTCTTTGTACTCTGTGTATTGTGTTTATAAATGAATTACACTGCACACTTAAGACTGTAAATAAGGATCAAGACTTATTTATGTTAGGTGATGTGAACATAGATCTTAAAATAAGTAGTCCTATAAAACATAAATATAATACTGCATTGTACAACTATGGCCTAATGTGCTGAATCTCACAATATACAAGAATTGAAATCGCTAAGTGAGATTGAAAAACTTAATGACTGTAGAGTAAGAGGCCTCAACAAATGTTGTCAGAATTATATGCAAGACAGAACCCTCTATGTCAAGGTTGGAGAGGAACTCAGCTCTATGGTGAGAGTATCAGAGGGCACAGCACAGGGCTCTGTTTTCGGGCCAGTACACTACATCACATATGTTAACGATCTGATTAACCTGATTAACAACTGTTAAATCTATCAACGACATTTGTTGAGGCCTCTTACTCTACAGTCATTAAGTTTTTCAATAAATTTACTGTGCCGTAGGGTATGAAAAGCCTTGCTGTAATCGATGAATACAACTAGGACATGTTTTTATTATTAAGATGTGTGTAAATGGAAATTAAAAATTTACTTAATAGTTGTGTAGTACTTTTTTTAGGTTGGAAGCCAACTGTCTTTTATGTTATGATACTGTTGTCTGAATAGAAGTTTAGTATTTGCCGAGTGATAAATTTTTCAATAATTTTATCAATTATTGGCAGTATCGTGATTGGACGATAGTTATCATAATCTTTAGGACTACCTTTTTTATAGATTGGACATACTATACCTGTTTTAGCTCTGCTAGATATGTACCATTTTACACAGATATATTTATAAGATTAGCTTTAATGGGTGCAATTTTATCACTTATATTTTTAAGATCAATAATTCTTATTTCAGCAAAAGCAGGAGCTTTTTAGTGCTTAATGAATGGATAATTTTGTTAACAGTTCCTGCAGTAGCTTTTTGAAATCTAATAGAGACGTTGGCTGGACGACACATGTTTAGTATCTGCAGACGTTAACATAAATGTCGCACTACATCGGCTCCAAACGGACTTCACCCTTCTAACAAAGTGATCCCATTATAGTGGGCTTGTTCTTAACGACAACAAAACTAAGCTTATGTATATCAGCTTCAGCCAAAATAGGATTAATACAAGTCCTCAATTAATCGTCCACGATCACGCTTACCTTCACTCAGACCATTACAATTGCGCGTGTGAACCTGTAGAAGTAGTAAATATGCAAAAATATCTTGGAATAATCATTGATGACTGCTTTAAATGGACCGACCACATCAACTCTGTTTGCGATAAATTAAGAGCAATTTTGGCAAAGTTTTTAATAATTAAATGGAAAATACCCTTTTCAACGAAAATGCTGCTGTACAAAGCATTAGGATATTCTGTCATATCCTAAGGGCTGAGTAGTTATGAACGGCAAAGCACACCTAGACCTAATTTATCAACTCCAACTAAGAATTCTTAAAACCATCGTATCACCTCACGTAAAAGACCAGTATAGAAACAATTATGATTGTCTATTTAGTTACTATAAAATTATTCCCGTCCATGATAAAGTTAAATTAACTCTACTTAACGAACAGTTTTTTAATAAAGACATAATCATAAAAAACACACTCGCAGTGTGTCAAAGGCTTTGCTGAAAATATCACGATCTCAAAATCATTACGGAAGACAACGACTTGCCTATATTATACCGAAACTAATAAATGAATTACACTTTACTTGCAAAATATCAAAAGAAAATTAAAATTATATTATTTAGATGAAATAAAAAAGCAACCTACTAAATAACTATATATATATATATTTATGTAAGTAAAAAATGTACATATTATATATAAATACCGATGATATTCTATGTGTTTTGATAATACTACATTATCAAAACGGAGATTACCTAGCAACCATAACACAGTTAAGATCTACCGCTTGTAAGCAGCCTGTGTACGTACATTTCCTAGCCGGTTTTGTGCGTCTCCGTAATGACACATTTTTACTACCCGTGAATGTACGCATTGTAAGCGTGTGGATCTTCGCTACCATTTTAAAGCATGTTTATTTACCGTAATATGTAAGAGACAATGTACGTAGGTTAAGCACCGAGTGCCGTCGATGAAGCATGGTGTACAGATAAACCTTTTTAGGTTTTTGCGACACCGTGTTTGATTAATTCAAGCTTTTTTATTTTTATTTATTAAATAAAAAAACGAGTGTCCCCCGGCTTTGCTGCGGCTAGTGGCGTCGTTTCTAGCCAACCGGAGCTTCTACCTCGGTGTCGTAGATGCCGAATCCGCAGCAAACCCCATACAAGCTGGCGTACCACAAGGCAGCTGTCTATCACCGATCCTGTACGTGGCTTACACCAATAATATACCAATACTGGCAGGACACCTACGTGAATGGTAGGACGACGTAGAGCTGGCCCTATATGCGGACGATAACGCCTACTTTACTTCGTCCAGAAGAGCCCATCCCGCCACCGCCAGCATGCAGTGCCTGCTGGACCTGGTGCCACCGTAGCTGGATGATTGGAGGATTGCCGTGAATTTTGGCAAGATGACCGCTCTCCTCACCCGCTGTTATAGAAACTTCCCACCACCGCTAACGCTAAGAGGCCAAGAGATCGCGTATCAGAAGGCCGTGATCTACTTTTGGTGCCGGATAGATAGGATGTTGCGCATGACCGCGCACGTCGACATCGTCGTCCGCAATGCCAGATGTGCGCTGGATGTGCGATGCTCCGTCCAGTCCTGGTATCCAAGGTCTCACTAAGAACTAAGCTGAATATTTATAAATTATACATTAAGCCGCAGATCACCTACGCTGCTCCGGCCTGGTACGCACTCCTGAGAGAACGGAAGAGGAAGCGGCTGCAGGCCCAGCAGAACCTATCACTACGGACCATCATCGGTGCCAGTTGCTACATCCAGAATGACGTCATCGCGGCAACTTCAAGATGGAGACCATCAAGGAGTTTGTGGTTTAACTGCGCCGACAACGGGCCACACCCTCACCTTAACAACATGGCACCTTTACATGCCTGACCCCCGGACGGGCGACGCCTACCAAGAGAACTACTCTCTATAGAGTTTAGAGAATCGAGTAACAACCCTCAAAGTCTTTGACCTTTTATTGATACCAATTTGCAGCGACCGGAGAACCAAACGCCAGACCGCTGCGTTACTAGCAACGCCATAACGACTCCCACGACCGGTACATAGTAATGTACCGTGAGGAGATGCCGGGCAACGGGGTATGCCCCTAGGCTCGAGACCTGCTGTGTGCTAAATAGCATACGCGCAGAGGCCAACCTAGGACATTCGTTTGGGATAGTTCAGGACAGATCGGGACAGTTCAGGACCAGCTACCAGATTTACATTTTAAATAAAGATAGAAGATAGTGGGGAAATTGATAGGAAAAAGTTGTGAAAGTTTCACTGTCGCACTCTTATGAGGAAATTATGAAGATAAATTGATGTTTTATTTCCCACTACACACGAAAAGATACAGTCCACTACGACTGACGTCAAGACCGGGGCCACTCCATAGAACCCGTAATCTTAGTCGTCAAAGCTTTCTTCTGAAAAAGGGGGGACAGACGTCTTTGAGTGCCACACCTTCTCAGGGGGTCACGCCCGCCTCGTTGTTCCCGAACCAACGTGGTGTGATATCAGTTTCCTGGAGTAGAAGGTCACTGACCTATTGGTCTCTGCTACAGGGTGGGTCACTGAAGCCGCTATTCGAACCCCTTTCAATGATTAACTAATTTATTATTAACTAGCAACTCGCCCTGTCTTCGCCTGGATAGGATCTATTAATATTTCGTTACTAAATTTAAGATAATCAAAGATCATTTATTTTATCACCGTCTTGAAGATTTATGTTTTACAAAAAAAAATCTTAAAGTTTGTGGGACAATATATAGCCTACATACCTCCTGAAAATGTTTTCTATCTGTTTGTAAAGTCACAATCGGTTTAACCATTCCAAAGATAAGCACGAACAGACAGACACACAGACAATCGAAAATTAAACAATTGTTATTATGTCTTAATAGTATGCAAATAACACCCTGAGCTTAATAGAAACCAGTTATTTCAAATATTACAGGCATTTCATTTATATGTACATATTATTACCACGTCTAGTCCACTTCAGTAGCTTACAAAGTTCTACTGAGGCAGATATTCACAAAACATATCATAAAGGGGCACCTTTATGTAGCACTCTATTGCAGTTGAATAGGTTTCCTACTCTGTTAATGTACCGATTTGACATTGTAGACTTAGGTACCATTAAACACTCCAAAATTTCAATATTACGATAGATTTTGCACCGCTGCGAAGTAAGTGAAGCAATGTAGTACCACCATTTTGAACTAAATAAAAAAAAAAATTAATCTGCACACGACAAACAAAAAAGCTGATTATATATTTATAATGTTTACAATCTTTAAACAGGCCTATATTTCTTCTTCGCTAATAGGGCTAATACAGTCAAGAATGTGACCGATTCTGCGTCAAGCCTACGGCGTAGCACTATTGCGGATGAGAGATATGAATTTCTAAAGGTGTTTTGCTGTCTCTATCATATTAAGTCAAGGTGAATGTGACGCCACGAGACTTAACACGACATCTTTAAATTGGGTAGCATTTGAGTATTTGGCCATTTAAATATCAAATAACCACACACACAACACACGCTTTTAGAAGCTCCTCCGAAATTACATTTTCACGTCCAGTTTACTGTTTTCAAGGTGCATTCATTTTTAACAGTGGTAGAGCCACGCGACAGCTTTTGCTGTCGCACGGATGGGCCGGCTCGAACCGGGGTGGTACCACGACCTCACAGAAAACCAGCGTGAAGTAGAGGTTTACCTCTGCGTTTCGCTTGGTGAGTGCAGGTGGCCGGAGGCCCTTTTTACTGGAAATGAGGCATTCCATCTTAGTCCTCACGGGTGACAACGCATCTACATTTTGATTTGTAATAGAGGATAGATGTAGATGTCTATGGGCCGCAGCAACCACTTACCATCAGGTGGACTGTGTGCTCGTTTGTCACCCATATCCTATAAAAAAAATAATTCAAAAACATTGCACGAACAAACGCAAGGAAAATCATAGGAGGTATGTGCGACAGACGGCTCATATTTTTTTGGCAAAATAGAACACACTACACACAATATACTAAGATAATTATTTAGAACATTAAAGTTAATCTCTATTACCTACCTCATAACACAAAGATACGTTGATATTTGGACTTTCGAAAAGCAGATCAACTAAACCAGCTTCCAAAAGAGAAGTAAAATCTATACAAATAAATGAAATTAAAGTATGTTTTTCTAATGTCCAAATAACAGCTTTTTACTAAATGCACGTGATAGTATATACGGTACTTATAAGAAAAAAAAATACAATTTTTAAAATTTTTGTCTCTCTGTCTTTTTGTTTCGGCTAATCTCCGAAATGGCTGAACCGATTTTCACATTACTTTCACTGGCAGATAGCTGATGTTATAAGTAGTAACTTAGGCTAACTTTATTTTAGAAAAATAATTAGGGTTCTGTGCAAAAAAATCCAAACTTATGAAATGTAATCGTAATATATTTTATGAAGTCGCGGAAAACAGCTATTATATAATATATAGTTCGATTCTATTAATTACCCTTGAGAAGCATCGCATGTTTAAAAATTTGGATGTAAACGAAGTGAGAGAGATGTGTCAGAATCGTACCAAATGAAAGTATTTGCGAACTCCTCTGAGTGACGGACGTCTGAGTTTATCTTATTATTTGAATGAATCGCTGTCATTGTTACTCTGTTTAAAAGCAACATAAGTAGACTAAACAATTAAAATTATTAGATGGGTTACCACTCTTAACTATTTCTACCGCCAAATAGCACTGCTTGTTCTGCAGTATTACGGCTTAAAGGATAAAGAGATGTGTTGTACAGAAATGATCAGCGTTCAGCAGTCGACGTTATTAGGCTGTAACGGTGATAATACGCACAGAAAGAATGCTAAGTATTAATATTATATAATTACGTTAAGTGTAAATACATTTACATATTATGTACACTATTTTATTATTGACTAAGGTCTATATTATTCCCCTAAAGTAAAGTCTTAAAAATTTTATAGCATGGTGAGGAACCTTATAAAGACTGTAAAGGGTACATTAACGAGATCTTAATGCAGAGATTTCTTCATCAGAACGATGACTTTACGTGAAAATTGAAGACTGTGAAAGACTGTGCAATGGAATTTATAGTAGTGACGATAGGTTCATGAGATCCTCTCGCAAAGCAGTTTCTTAAGAAAGTATTACCATCGGTGCTATAAATAAAAAGAAGACCAAGACGTGCAAAAAAATTAATTATAGGAGTTAAACGAGAAAACGCAGTCAACATTCTTAATTGCGATTGTAAGAAATAAGAAAATATAATCATTAACATATTTAATGCAATTAATACATGTTTCAAAATAAGTAAATCGTTAAAAACCATGGCCAATAGTAAACAGTCGCGAAATAAGAGTAATTACAATTTATTTCCATTATTCGGACCATTTACCCCGTGCTACAACACGGTAACGTAGCACCCGGGTCAAATGAATGCTGAACGAAATAGTTCCAAACTGGTATCATTGTTGCAAATGTAAATGAACAATTAAAGCGCCCGCCGTGGCCAGAGACCATGATGATAATTATTTTAGTTTGTGTCGACGCGGCTGTCAGTCGAGGCTGCCCCGCCCGCCCGCTCACCCGTTGGAATGCCTCTCGGACCCCCATTTTCACCATTATATAACGACACTTCTGCTATTCGTAAATTATTATCAGCCAGCGCTTTCATTACTTGGTTTTGTAACAAAGGAGCTCTACAGTCGTAGGCACGTAGCGATTCAACTTCAGCAACTTTGAATCCACCGCGGCTCCATCTCCATTGTTCTCAGCCAGTAATCAAGACTCATATTAGAGTCAGGATGAAATTTTGATTAATTCGTTACGATGTTATCGCCTGTTAGCTCGAACGAAGAACTTTCATGAAAAGCCAACTATTGAATAATTGCACCGGAGCATTTACAAATTCCGGTGCGCTGCCAGCTCGAGTTTCATAAATTGTCATTGATATTTCGAACAATCGAACGATAGACGCAGTATTTTCAATATTTAAATAAGAAGGAACCGTTTAGAATAAACACCGATTAGAATTAATAATGTCGGTGTTGCAACAATTCCTATATTTTTGAGGAAAAACAATAAACACTATCACTCCCTCTATTCAGTTGATTGTGAAGCTCTGCAGCACTAGTAGTGCTAGTGCTCGGTTGTTCTAGAATCTAGACGGAGTCTGTATAAACAATATAAGCTATGCAGATGACATAGCGCTGTAGAGCCTCACGATAGGTGCACTCATAAGATTGCTAGGGATCTGTAAATCCTATGCAAAGAGCGCACTTAGTTTTTAATCCAGGCACTAAAAGACAACTCACCGTGCCACCTGTTAAACTTTCTAATTGCCATTTGAAGACAGCCGTCAAATTTAAGTACCTAGGTCACTAGCTAACAAAGGAGATATACGCAGTGGACAAACAACATCCTGCGTGTCCAGTAAAATAATGCGTTCAGGATGATGTTGGGATAGCCGCGTTATTGTAGTGCACCTGCCATGTCCGCTGAGGCACACACGGATGGCTTTCATGCCATTATACGTACAAAGTCTGCTTCGAGTCCACTAGAGGTACACAGTCTGCAACAGTATCCTGAATACACTTGCAGATAGACGGAATTCTGATACTATGAGGCACTGGTTGAGCCTACATGTATAAAGATAAATATCGCGTACGCGTTGTGTTTAATATATTGGGGTGCGTTATTTAATGTTTATATATATATATATATATATATATATATATATATATATATATATATATATATATATATATATATATATATAGAGTGTGTGTGTGTACACTAATCTATAAGAGTGTATTATTGTTTTACTAACATCTGTATGAACGAAGTCTGAATAACAATATTATTAAATTATATATTATAAAGTAACAATTCCACACGAAATAAGTCGCGGACACAACTAGTATAATATAACTGACAGCTTTTTAGCGGTTATTTCGTTAAAGTCAATTCGTTAAATAATTTTACCAACTGAAGTTTATTTTCAATTAGTAGTTATTCTTTACAATCTATGTTGAAATACGTTTTTGATTGGTGTTAATTGGAACAGAATTCCACAAGGCTTGAAGTTCGGTGACCATAATCTGTATAAGTAATCTGAAATAATGATTTCATTTAAAAAATATTAACCACTGTAAAAATTTAAAAACGAAATATCATAGTATTTTTTTAAATATCGTCGAATTCTCGTGTATTTTGGATACCCAAAAGTCTTGTACCAAGTTCTAAAAATGCCACTATATTAAGCTAATAGTTATCTGGTTATAGAAAGGAAAACGGAATACAAATCTAAAAACTCTACTTAGGTCACAATCGTAGCGACCAAACGACAGTTTCATGGAAAACGACCCTGTAATTAAATTTCATTGATTCAAAGCTCATTTGGGAAGTGCGTCGAATGCCTACATATCAGTGGCCGCGCGAGTGTTGCAGGGAAATGAAAATGGTTCGCATTCGGCAGTAGTGGAATGCTTTCAACTCGCGTAATTCAGTTAAACGCGTAATTTATGACTAGCCAAATTACTGGCATCACTGCCTGGCTATCTAACATAACCCTTAACAATAAAACGTTCTAAAATAACTAGTTATTATTATTATATCATGCCAGCCATTGATAATATTATCAATTTACTCATTTGCTTCAATTAAAACTTGATGTCAAATCAAATTTCAAACATCTAAAGGGAAGTTAATTTCTAATAAAGTTTAATATTTCGTTTTGTGCTATTCTGTCTAAAATAGTTTTCTTAATATTTCAATTTAAATGACATTGTTCACTGCTTGATGAATATAAAATAACAATCATTTATTCATCATCACAGTCTATCAAAAGTCCACAGCTGTATGTTCAGCGGCTTCCCTGTTGCCTCATAGAGGAGATTTAGCCAGCCTTGGCTGCCGGGTTAGAAACCGAAGTTTTTTATTTTTTTCAGTTGATATTAGAAAGATGCTACTATACATCTTCTGTATCAGCTTCCCTCTGTCGCCTCTTACGACATCCACGGGATTACATATTTGTATTCTCATGCCACGCCTACAAAGCAAAAATGATAATAACAGATGATATAATAGTAAAAGGAAAATATAGAATAGTTTTACTTAAAAAAATTTAATCTAGTTAAGTTATTATCCGACCTGTTAATTAAAAATATGTAAAATATGCAGTAAATACACGTGTATGCAGACGCACTGTATCTGCATTGTCGGAGGCCTTAGAAACAGAACTGAGAAACTACTGTCAATGGACAAACGGCTTTATAGCTTAAATGTTGGCTTAAATGGGATAAAAAGTTATAGCATTTCAGTTAGTTTAACGCCCGTTTAGTTTGTAAAAGGCTTCTAAAGGCTGGTAAGAAATGGTTACGAGGCTTCATACGCAGATGTCCTGATCTTTCAGTCAAGACACGACAAGCTGTTTTCCATGCAACGATTATATGATTCAACCCTACACGCTGAAATTAATTTTTCTTAGGCGGTGTAAAAATATCCGTCGTATCGACCCCATATCATCCCGTGGGTGTCGTAAGAGGCGACGGAGGAAAACAAATCAGAAGATGGGCAGTAGCGTCTCTCTAATAACGACTAAATAATTATTCGTTATAGAGTCGTGTTACAGCTATATTAGTAGTTGTAGCACCAATGGGTCGGCTCGACCGGGGAATAACACTCTCACAGAATACCAGCGTAAAATAGCAGCTTCACACTGCTATGTTTCGTATGGTGAGTGTAGAGAACCAACTCATTTTACTGAAAACGAGGCATTCCATCTTAGCCCTCACGGGTGACAACGTGTCTGCATTTTGATTCGTAATCGAAGATAGATGTAGACGTCTATGGGCCACAGCAACCACTTATCATCAGGTGGACTGTGTGTTCGTTTGTCACCCTTATCCTATAAAAAACCGTGGTTGCCAACCCACTTGCTTTGAAAATATCCCCCTCTATGAGGCAATCTATGAGGGAAACTTACAGCAGTGCACTTTAGTAGTCTGTAACGGTGAGGGTAAAATGAAAAATAATAAAAAAGTATGAAACCAAAGGAAAATTTATTAAAAAATAGAAAAAATGGTTAACTTTTTTTTATAGGATAAGGGTGAAAAACGAGCACACAGTCCACCTGATGGTAAGTGGTTGCTGCGGCCCATAGACATCTACATCTATCCTCTGTTACAGATCAAAATGCAAATGCGTTTTCACCCGTGAGGACAAGGATGGAATGCCTCATTTCCAGTAAAACGGGCCTCCGGCCACCTGCACTCACCAAGCGAAACGCAGAGGTACACCTCTACTTCACGCTGGTATTCTATGAGGTCGTGGTACCACCCCGGTTCGAGCCGGCCCATCCATACGACAGCAAAAACTGCCGCCTGGCTCTACCACTGTTAAACTGTTAACTATCCTCGGAAACAAAAAAAAAGAAACATCTGCCGTATTGAATAACCTTTACTTTTTTAAAGTCGATAAACGGAACCTATATTGTCTGTATAACAAGATTAATGTAAATATTCCTTTAGAATTTTGATCTTTAAAACATTTTATATCTTCTACATTATCGTCATCACCAACGGCATTTTAAGTCCACTGCTAAACATAGCCTTTTTTGTAATTGCTGGCATTTAGTACGCATACTGGCATTCATTGCTTGCCTACTCACCACTGTGAAGAGAGAATTTTTTTTAGCTGAAGCCTCAGGTTTTTATAAAATAGAAGTAAAGAACAAGCTTATATTCCACCAGATGGTAAGTGGCTACATCAGTCTAATGATACTTGCAACTTACTTAAAATAAAGAAGGCTAGAGATGCGTTATCACCTCTCAGGATAGAATTTTTTTATAGGATAAGGGTGACAAACGAGCACACAGTCCACCTGATGGTAAGTGGTTGCTGCGGCCCATAGACATCTACATATATTCTCGATTACGAATCAAAATGCAGATGCGCTGTCACCCTTGAGAACTAAGATGGAATTACCTCGTTTCCAGCAGCGTTAAGCTGCTATTTTACAATGGTATTCTGTGAGAGCGTGGTCCTTCCCCGGTCAAGCCGATCCAATCGTGCTACAACTATACCTGCTACTAATATAGCTGCAGCATGGCTCTACCACGTAAAAAAGAATGCTCCACGGCCTGTTTTTATACTGGCTCTCTGTACTCTTTGACTCTCTATTTGGCGCCACATATAGGTAAGACTGTGGCAATTAGCCAGACTTACTCTCCTATACACAAACGTATCTCAACCACCTGGTGCACCGCATGTAAGTGAGGTTGGCACTTACGCACAAAAAAATGTGCATATACCTCATTCTATGCCAGTGCGACAGATAATGTATCAACTAACTCTCACTTGCCCTAAGCCCGTTCGCTGTAAATTTACAGTACGCGTGCCACCTGGGTTCGATTCCCGCCGGCACCAATGAAATTGTTAATTGCAATTTTAAGTACAGATTTACCGCGTGCTTGGTGGTGAAGGAAAACATCGTGAGGAGACCTGCATGTCTGAGAAATAAAAAAAAATCTTCCGAAGATATGTGAAGTCCGCCAACACGCATTGGTGCAGCGCGGCGGACATCTCCTTACCCTAAAACCCACTCAGAAGTGAGAGGAGGCCTGTGCCCAGCAGTGGGACGTATATAGGATGTAATTTTAACTTTATCTCTAAATTCGCCAGACCTATAACGTCTTTGGCAAGCAATTTGAAATAGCAACAATACATATGTCTACTAGACGTTGCAACTAATTTAACTTCACCTAACTTTGTAGAATATAAGTCTAGCTGTAAACAATAACAGGTTAAACGATTAATACGTCAACTTCATTTTGACATATGCTTTAATATTGTAACGTATTGGTAAATAACAATTATTCTTTAAAATTTTGTACTTTAAATTTTTAGGAAAATGAAAATTTTACTTTACTTATATATTACTTTAGCCCAATATGGGTAATACACAAAACAAAAGGTTAAAAAATGGCTTTTGTTATACTAAATTTTTATTTAGTTAAGGTACAATTAAAGCCTTTATTCATACGAAGATGGGCTCAGGCCTCCACTCATTTCTGAGACGGGTTATTGGCAAGAATGTGTCCACTTTTGTGTATTCTTCATCTTATCACACATGTAGGTTTCCTCGCGATGTTTTCCTGCTCCGCGAAGCACATGTTATATCAGCACAAAAAATATCAATTAACAATTGTATTGGTGCTGGCGAGATCGAACCTAGAATGCTCGTGTTTTACAGCGAGCGTTTAGCCCCTATGCTATCATGGCTTATAATATAATAGAATAAAGTTAGTTAAATTAATTAATAAAGTAAGAAAATTGACATTGTTAAATTACTTGTAAACAGAAAAGTAAAATGTTTTAGTATTTTTCAATTAAATTTATAGATACCTACGGAAAATTTACATATATTATAATAACTTATGTACCTATACTAAAATAAATAAATAAAATTACAACCAAACATAATTCATGAGAATGGAACTATAAAAAGGGGGCTCAAAAATTTAATATAAGATCCAAGACAATAAAATACTAGACTACTTTAAATTTAAAAAGCCGTCGTAAATCTAAATGCAGCGCTCACCGCCGTCGGTTCAAAGCAGGCAATTTATGGATAATAAACAACACCTACAAGCTACAAGATTTATCTAACAAGAACGTAGAGTTCACTTACCTTAATACGTAACCCTATCACATTTATACCCAATACCTAAATTTTATATTACATGTCAAGTTATGAATAGTTTTTCTCTCCTTACGTTGCAGTTTTCATTTGAATTTATTTTTAAATAGGTTGCTAGTACAAACAATCGGTTATATATGTTTAAATGAACACTATTAAGTCCCACTTACATTAGTTTACTAAAAAACTTCCTTAATTTAGACTATTAGTAAATTTATAAACAAAATACATGTTCGTATATTCTACGCCTATGTGTGATCCATAATGCTTATGGTGGCGATTCTTATTCTCTATTCTTGAAGAAATCAAGCACACGGCCCATAATACTTTAGTAAAGACACTAATTGTGTGTAAAATAATTTTAATCAATTATTAATATAACCAGTTTTTGAAAAAAAAAAACAAGATACAATAAGAGGCGCGAAAAAAGAAGTTTTCAATTACTTGTCTATAATGTAAACTTTATCCAAAAACTTATCAGAGTTAGTAAAAAAATAAGAAATATCAGCATAAGATCATGATATATATTATTGTGTTAATTATTAACTAAATCTATAATATTATAACATAGCAATATACTGCTACAAAGGTGTAAAATTATATTTTATTTACATTATTGACCTATTGTACTTTGTGGCAATCTATCGGGGGAGGCCTATGTTCAGTGGACTAGTATCTACTAGTATCAGTCTATTCTAATTGCGCCTTCATAGCGCAGTGGTTGTTGCATTGCAGGGCCGCGGGTTCGAATCCCGAACGGAACTTTTGTATGGCCAACAAATATTTTTTTCGGATCTGATGGGTTGTCCTCGTGCAATTTATGTATATTAACCGCCTCCACGATAGAGATGAAAATCCAGCGATGGGGATAAAGGTTATTTTAAATAAAAATTGTGGTAGACATTAACATAATAAAGGTACCTGAATTAGTAAGTGTATTGTCACCAAGTCCGGTGGAGGTGTCGACATCGGCGTGCGCGTCCGCTGCAACGACGGCAAGGAGCGCGCAGGCCCACGCGCAAGCCGCCACCGCATGATTTCCCTCCTCGTGCCTACCCATCGCACATCACCAACTACAACCTCAGTTTAATATTCTGCAAATCACTGACATAAACCAAATTAAATCGCAAAAGTTGTAAAGTCCAACATAACTGTTAAAAACTGAATAAAAACTAAAAGTTACAATTTTAATTTGCCGAGCAATCGGATGCGTGTATAGTTCGAACGCGGTCGCGTCGGCGGGTTTGTTGACGGCAGCCTGTCAGCGTGGTCACGGCGGCACTGTTCGCGGCTGCACATTGTGACGACCGGCTTCTTCGGAGTCTCACTGTCTCACACCGGCAGCGAGGAGGGCCGCTGCGCGCGCACCCTCTCCGTCAACCAATAGCACAGCGGGGGAGGGCCCACGCGTAAGACGCACGGAAGTATATGCGAAGGCCTATGTACAGTGATGATAGCGGACAGGTGGTTTCGCGGCCGTAATTAGGCTTCTGATAACTTATTACTGGCCGCATAAATACGCTTAAAACGCTAAACGATTAAGATAGCGCCCGAAACCGCCTTTAACGCTCGTCTCATCCCTTACCTCCTACCTGTTCCATTTACGTAACGATGATTAAAATTTAAATGAAACGAATCGGCTGATAGGCATGTAAGATAAAATAAATGGCGGCTGGAAACATTTCTTTTTCTTCTTATTTATCGTGCCACTAACCTTGTTTATACCTATGTAACGTGTGCGTGTGTATTAGATTATAAATCTTTATAAAACGTTATTCGAAACTTTTTTTAAAAAATATATTGATTTTCATTTTTATTAAAAAATAATTACTGTAGGTACTTTACAGTCTTCAAATACAAATGGAAGGAAGTAATAATATAAGCAAAAAATAATTTACGGTATAACCTATATAAAAACTCATAAGATGCAATTTATTTTGTCGCATGTTTTGCACTTCTCAATTTATAATTTGCCCCGAGCTCGACAAGACTCTTCTGGGTTAGACTACTACATTCAAAACATTTTGCACATACCTCGAAATAAAAAAAAGTTAGTGCCCTTCAAACTATTTTACATGATATCATGTTAATCTTATATTAAACGTAGCTTTCAGCAGTAGACAGCCTTCAGACATAAGTTTCGTAAGAAGGTATATTTCCAATTCTGTCGGCAGGGCCATGTTTTCATATGCGGTAGTGTAAATATCCAATGTACATTTGTACATTCCAATGCAACATTTTATTTAAAACAAAAATAATGATTATAATTATCTCCTTGCTCCCATTTACTTTTATTTATCACTTAATAACGTTCCTTTAATTCATAAACTTGATAATATATTTGTGTATACATTGTATACAAAACAATAAAGAAATGCTAAAGAACTTACCGTGTTATAAACAGTTGTTTGTCGGAGACTAAAGAGATATGTAACAATAACATGTCATGCGAATAGCATGAAATTTACGTCCGTGCATGGACTATAAAAAAGACGAACGTAAAATATGTCATAGAGTAAAAGTAAAAGTAAAGTAAAATATACTTTATTGTACACCAAGAAACATATTACAGTATTTATATAGTTAAAGGGACATTGGTACAACAGGCGGCCTTATCGCTAAAACAGCGATCTCTTCCAGGCAACCTTAGGGCAGAGGATACTATTTTTAAAAGATAGCGGAAGGGGTGCACAGAATATAATATAGAAAGATAAATAGAATAACATACGAGATTAAAGGAAAAAAAAGAAAGAAAAAGAAGTGAATGACGACAGGTAGTAACTTAAGAGGAAAGGTAATAAAGTTTTAATTTATTTTTAAATATAGGAAGAGATTTAGATTCTTTAATATGTAAGGGGAGAGAATTCCATAGTCGTATAGCGGTAACCGTAAAAGAATTAGAATAGAAGGAAGAGGAATGTCTAGGAGTACTTAGAAGGAGATTATTTTGAGATCGTAGAGGTAAGGAGTGTAAACTACTTAAATATATAAATCGGTCTTTCAAATAAGAAGGAGTGGTCGGATTGAACAGAATGCAGTAAAGAAGATGAAGAATGTGAGTATTCCTGCGAAGGCGAATCGGTAACCACTTGAGCTTATGGCGAAATTCGGATATGTGGTCATACTTTCGTAACCCAAATATAAACCTTATGCAATAATTTTGAAGCCGCTCAAGTTTATTAAGTTGCTCGACTGTTAGGTCAAGATAACAAGTGTCCGCGTAGTCAAGGATCGGTAAAAGAAGAGACTGAGCCAGCGCAACTTTAGTAGGAATGGGGAGAACATTGCGTAATCTTCGAAGTGAACCGACTGCGGCAAACATTCTTCGACTTACTTCACTCACTTGCGGTCCCCAAGACAAAGTCTGATCGAACATAATACCTAAATTCTTAACTTTGTCACTGTATGGGATAAGTGTCCCTTCGAATATGACTGGCGGGAGCAGCGACAAAGTTAACCGAGAGATTAATTTTGAACTCCCAATAATAATGGCTTGAGTCTTCAATGGATTAATTTTAAGCCCAAATGAATTACACCAATGAGAAATACTAATAAGATCTTCATTAATTATCCTAATTGTATTGGGGAGATCCGCAATCTTACATTGAGAGTAGATTTGTAAATCGTCTGCATATAGGTGGTAAAGAGAAGTAATGTGGGAACAGATCGAATTGATGAAAATAGAGAACAATAGAGGAGACAACACGCCACCTTGTGGGACGCCAGCTTTGACAGCAGACCAATCAGAAAACGTGTCTTGAATTTGTACACGTTGCCGGCGCCCTTGCAAGTAACTATGAAACCAACCAATTACTTCAGGAGATATGTTAAGAGAACTTAGGACAGCGAGTAAAACATCAAAGTCTACAGTATTGAAGGCATTACTAAAGTCAAGCAATGTCAATACTGTAACCTGCTGATTATCCATGCCTAGGCGAATATCATCAGTGATTCTAACCAAAGCCGTAGTCGTACTATGGCCGGGACGGAAACCAGATTGGAATGAATTCAAAAGGTTATGATTGGACAGGAAATTGCTCAGCTGTTGGTATATTAGGCGCTCGAGTACTTTAGAGAGAAAGGAAAGGATGGATATAGGACGGTAATCCTTATATGTCGGATTAGATTTTTTAGGGAGTGGAGTTACTAGGCCGTCTTTCCAGGATGAAGGAAAAACACTGGTGTCAAGGGAACGATTTAAAATAAGTGTAAGGATAGGAGCTAAAAGATCGAGTAATGGGATAATCATCTTACGACTAATGCTGTCAGAACCAACTGCGTCGGAAGTAATGGCTAATATATTCTTCTTAACATCACTGACAGTAACTTGGCTAAAGACAAGACTCATAGATTTTATTTAAAATCTTTTTGAAATTCTATGTTTAATATTTGATCACAGAATTATTACGTACTGGGTAATAATTCTATGTATTTGATATTCAACATTTTGAAGTTTAAAAACAAGCTGTAGTAAGATATTGTTATTACAAGAAGTTTGTCTTTCCTGAGGCGTTCTAGGAACATCAGAACACATTTTTGGTTTCGTCGTAACGTTTCCTTTTTGACACGCTTTTATTAGCTTCGCATGTATTTATCTATGTAACGGAGTCTTTTAATTTTCCTAGTCCTAGTGTTCTCACTAGGAGCATCACAGCTTGTTTAAGTTTTCTTAAACTCTAATATTATTTATTGATTCAGAAAAACCTGGAACCCAAATGCAGACATCGAGATTAATAGCACCGACATTTTTATCCTCAAGATATCATCATAAAATTTTTAGTGAAATGGTAAACTTCATAAAGTACGCATACATTAACATATTTTTTTACTAGCAGTATTAATATATATTTATAATTGTTATTATAACTATAACAAATTACGAGTCACTTCACTCACCTTTGATTGCCAAAAATGCATGTTCCACTCTAAAATCAACAAAAAAAGAAAGAGCACCAGTCAAGTGACGCTGAAACCAAGTCAAAATCTTGTTCAACATACCGCAAGAACACACATTCACGTACACATATGCATTTTAAATCATTTTGGTGCAAATTTGTAAGTCCAGCAGTGTTTTTTTACAGGCTGATAAAGAAAAAAAGCAGAATGATATCTGCGTGAGTGCGGATCAAGAAGTTGATCGTGGTTTCTGCAAAACTTGAAATCTACGCATCACTCCGTTTATCTTTCTTTGTAGGTCCGTGGTTCTAGTGCCAACGCAACCATTGACTTTGTGCATGCCTTATTATGACATTATAGTGGTGAGATCTCTCTACGCTCTACACCCATACAAGATTTGAGAACTCAAGATTTTTTTCCACCGATTGTTGGAGCTGCAAGCTTATTGGTAATTCACCTGACTAACATTAGTCTATGTTGAGTAACGTCATTCTTTTATGGTAGTTTGAGTTTATCTAAATGAAGAGCTCTTTCGACTCATCTAAGTTGGAATCAACGGTTCGCCGAATAGAAAATAGTTTTATTACAAACTTTATAATTATATAACAGATAAAAGATACAACAGATAGAGAAAAAAAGATTAGAGCCAGGTATGGAATACAGATTTGGAAAAATATGGTTATGAATTATCTTTAAAAAAATACAACTATTGTAGAAGCCCAATATAACAAGTTGTAACTACCTAATAAAAAAATTATACACCTGGTAATGGTGCTGGTTTACTAAAAGAATTAAAAATATTAATAAGTTTCTGACAATATGCTTTCTTATCATTTATATGTTCAATATGATTGTTAGATGCGATTTTAGGCGCTAGTAGAACTTTAATAAGTTAAGTAAAACACAAGCTGTGAAAATTTCATTTCATAATTTAAAATTAAAAATTTTGTACAGCTGACTTCAATATAAGTTGTTAAGAATAACTAAAAAACTATTGGTCTGACCTTGATCAAATTCATATAGGACCACACACAATGGAGAAGTACCAGCTTTCAAATAAAAATAGAATAATCGAAATCGGTTCACCCAGTAAAAAGTTATGAGGTAACAGACATAAAAAACATACAGTCAAATTAAGTACCGTTTCCTTTTTGGAAGTCGGCAGAAAAGGTTTATTTTTGCGCATCGGTACACATTCTAGATACCCAACGTGCAAATACTTTTTTCATCCCTAAGCATATTAAATAGTATATTATATTTTTGTATATTAGTATATTATATTTATATTGTATAGTATATTATATTAGTTAATAGTAAAATATTATTCATATTAACTGTCGAAATCTTTGTTTCTTCATCAGCAATACAACGCTACCAAGACACAACGATCTACTAAAATAATTGTTCGCCTCTTTTAAACATATATTCCGTAACTGCTGTCCGTGCTTCGATAAGTGAGTTGTGGTTTCTTCCACGTTTTGATTAGGCTTATTAACGAGAGATCGTAGAATACAGTGGAGCATTTACCACTGTTGTATCCTATAAATCTTGCTAAAAAAATATGCGCGTGCGCATAGTTCAATATTTCAATTTTTGACTTGACGCTATAACAAACCGCAAATAAATGACTCATATTTTTTTTAAAACAGAAGATAACCAGGAAACATATTTTCAGTATTTACTTTTTTAATTCTAAGGAGCCGCCTACCGCATTCTTATATTTCATGAAAACGGCAATTTCATAGGTATTTACCTATGAAATTGCCGTTTTTCATAAAATAAGTTAACGAAATATTTTTCTATATTTTTTATTTCTATTAATCAAAGTAATCACCCATACAATCGATGCATCTTTGCCAACGCAGTGACTGTTTATTGATGCACTTCTTGAAGAAATCAGCTGAACGGGAGGCAATAAATTCTTCAAAGGCATTTTGTATTGCCTCTCGGTTATTGAATGTTTTCCCGACATAACGTTATCCAAATTCTGTAAAAATTAAGGAGCAGCGGGGACGAGCGATTCACATCACAACACAAGTAATGCTCATTCCGTTTGGTAAGAAGCTGTGATGAATCACACCGGCGCTAGACCACCTAACATTGGCCATTATTTTTAAGGGGTAAGTTTTCGTTTAGGGCATTGTTTAGGTGCTGAACCAGGATCCCACTAACTTGCTGAGTACTTGCGATTGTCAAACAGAATCCACTTTTCGTCGCAGGTAACAATGTCGTTCAAAATTCATTCGTTTGTGTCTGTTGAGTAGTGCATGGCACGTTTTTTTATAGGATATGGGTGACAAACGAGCACACAGTTCACCTGATGGTAAGTGGTTGTTGTGGCCCATAGACATTGACATCTATCCTCGATTACAAATCAAAATGCAAATGCGTTGCCACCCGTGAGGACTAAAATGGAATGCCTCCTTTCCAGTAAAAAGGGTCTCCGGTTCTCTACACTCACCCGTATGGTCACAGTCACAGCATCGTTAAGCTGCTTGCTATTTTACGCTGGTATTCTGTGAGAGCGTGGTTATTCCCCGGTCGAGCCGACCCATTCGTGCTACAACTATACTACTAATATATCTGCAGCATGGCTCTAACACGTATAAAAACGTCTCAACGCGTACTTCGCGCTAGCGATCATTGTCACCCATTTGTCAAGCTTTTTTTACCTTGTCAATTTGACGCAAATGGACCAATATTGTTTTGATGCTAACATCATAAGCTGCTGCTAATTCAGCCGTAGATTGAGTATCATCAGCTTCCACAATCGCCTTTAATTCTTCATTGTCGACCAAAGTTTTCGGACGACCATGGGGTTAATTTTTCAGGTCGAAATTTCCAGAACAGAAGCGTGTAAACCAATAACAGGCGGTGCGTTCGTTTGTAGTATTCGCTCCGTAAACGTCGTTGATATGGCGTGCCGCTTGTGCTGCGTTGCTGCCACGACGGTACTCATATTCCATATAATTACTCGAATTTTTAGCGTATCTATGAATAGGTACTAAAATAATTCAAATGTGATGAAAACATAACGCTAATCAATAAACAAACAACTAATTATGAAAAAAGAATTCCATGTTTTTAAAATAATATTAATTTGAAATTAGAATTCTTAGCCAAACAAAAATTATTTTTATTTGAAATGGCCAGTATTGCAGAACAGCTAATTTCATAGCTATTATTATTGTATATCATTATTGTTTGAAGGCCTCTCATACTTCTTATTATCATAATTCGATAATATTTAATATGAATTACGAGTATATGCACAAACGAGCTAACTGTCAATATGGTAAGTGACTTCTACAATTTATAAGCCATAGACATCTGGGGCCAACTTTATACGATGACTTTAGATGCGTTATAAAATCTGACAGCATATAATTAACATTAAAATGATAAATGTATTAAACTTACGTTTTATTTGAAGTACAAGATCACTAATTCGAACGATAAGGTCTTATTTTTTAAATATGTACCAATCCCTTAAATATTCTCCAGATCTGAAGGGTAAAGAGAGCCAGTATATTAACAAGCTGTGACACATTCCATCTCAGTCCTCATAGGTGACAACGTAGGTATTTGTTGTAGCATTCTTTGTTTGAAGTTGGTTGGAGGCGCAGGGCCGGGTTAACCATGTCAGGGCCCTTAGGCAATGCAATTCTCGGGGCCCCTTTGCGTGTGCAAAGAGGAGAGTAAAACTTTTTAACCTAACGCATCCATATTATTAGTTTTACTAATCGATACTAGATGATTCTGTTCTGAAAGTATGAAGTATTTCATCAACTGACCGCATGCGTCGCTAAAACCCAATAATACCGATTGTTATTGAGGATACAAATTTTCAAATTGAATTTTCACTATATGATACATTTTCCATTACCTTCGGGCCCGCGCGGGGCCCCTAGCCGATGCGGGGCGCCTAGGCAGTTGCCTACTCTGCCTAATGGCTTATCCGGCCATGTGGAGGCGTCCATGGGCTGCAGTAGCCACTTACCATCTGTGGACTGTAAATTATTTATTTATTTATACACTTTATTGTACTAAAGGTACAAACGGCGGACTTAATGCCATATGGCATTTTCTACCAGTCAACCGTATATACGTTATATTTTTTTTTATATAGGATACGGGTGACAACGAGCACACAGTCGGCCCATAGACATCTACATCTATCCTCGTTTGCGAATCAAAATGTAGATGCGTTGTCACCCGTGAGGACTAAGATGGCATGCCTCATTTCCAGTAAAAAAGGCCTCCGGCCACCTGCACTCACCAAGCGAAACGCAGAGGTAAACCTCTACTTCACTCTGGTATTCTGTGAGGTCGTGGTACTACCCCGGTTCGAGTCGGCCCATCCGTGCGACAGCAAAAGCTGCCGCGTGGCTCTACCACTGTTAAAACTGGAGTAGTTAATTTTTTACTTTTTAACTTTAAGAGTAGTCAATTGACTAAACAACAATATTTTGCGATAATATATCACATAACAAAACACGATTGTAATAGAAAGAGATCATATTTTAATGTCTTTCTATTATAATCGTGCCCTTGATCTTAACGGCAATCCCAAATTCAAAAGCTCAATTGTAATTTTTTTTGTAATAAATAAGTGTTGCCATATCTGAGTTGTACCTTCGGTGTTTCAAAATTTTAAAGCATAATTTTTATACAATACACATCGTAACATGCGCTTTGTGCATTGGCGCGTTGTAATGTAAAAGCAGCAGCCCAATTCTCCTTGCTTTTTCCACATTTCTAGTGACTGGTAGGACTCTCTTTTTTCTATTTATCGCCTAGGAGTCCATCTAGGTAGATCCTACCCTTGTTCGTACTTCCTATCTTACCTATTTCTGTCGCCAAACACTATATCCAAGTGCTTGCACCGGTGTCAAAGGTATAGAGAGCCATTATAATTGCAGGCTGTGTGAGGCATTCCATCTTAGTCCTCAGAAGTGAGTTTCTGTCGATGGAATGCAGTGGTCACTTATCATCACGTGGACTTTAAGTTTGTTTGTTACTGCAGTTTCATAAACTCTAGTAAATTGAGCCTCTTTTAAGCAACTAATGTTTGTTTCATGAGGCGTCGTATATAGTTTTTAGAGTTAATTTCGTGAACTTATTTACCACCCCTCTTTTCTATATGCACTATTCTCTATTTGACTTCATTTGAGACGTAAATCGATACTATGACTTTCAAAATTGGAGATTATCTCCGTAAAATTATTCCGAATAGTCATAGGTTTCTTTATTTGTTGTGATTCCAAAATATGTGCAAGGTTCTTAAAAAAATATTTATTAATTTTAAGCTTATATACTCTTAGTGGTACAGTCACAGGGGATAATTTTGCCGTCGCTTTACAATTTTTTAAACTAATTTTAAAAAATGGTGATGCAAAGTTGTCAAAAAAAGTTCGACAAACTAAAATAATCACTAGCTTGTGAATTCATATTGAAAGGGCAATTAGGCGAGTAAGAGTATTCCATATGCTAAAGCAACATTCAGTGATAAATACTAACATATGTCGTGTACTTGATCATGTCATTATTAATGCATGTGCTCTAATAAATTTGCAGGGTTCTCTTATTAAATAATGTGAAATCATGAATAATAAAACAATAAATACAGCATAATTTTATTTAATCTATATCATTATAAAATGAAAAGTGGGTCTTCATCGCCCGTCCTGCGGCAGAGATCAACCAATTAGTGACATTTTGTTCACAGATCTTAATACCACACCACGTTGGGTTCGGGAACAACGAGGTGGGCGTGACCCCTGAGTAGGTGTGCAATTAGGGGCCCGTCTGTTCTCTCTCAAAAGGAAGGTTAGACGACTGAGATTATGGATCCCTATGGAATAGTCTATTGATGAAACTTATTTCAAACATCTGAAATTCCGGATAATTGTTTAATTCATATTTAAGCCAACAGCACGCCTATCTACGCTTTATTCTCAACCAGCTAGTGCGATGAGCCTGCCTGCGCTTTATTCTCAACCAGCTAGGTCTCGCGCGGACGCGTGTTCATGGCACATTTTTTTTCACATTTACCTGTTAATGAGCCACAACGATACTAATATATCGATCTTTGAGGACGGTGAGTCAACGAACGCTGCAAATGTGACGTCGCCGTTTGTTTACAACCGGCCTATAAATGTTACGACGGAGGATTTTAAGAAATTTCAAGTGGAGATGAGAACTATGCTTCAGAAGTTAAATTCAACGGTTACGAGCCAAAACCAGGAATTTAAAAATTTCTAAAGATACAGAAATTTCTATTGCAATGTTATCATCTCATTATCAAGAATTAACAAAGAGAATCGCTCAGTTAGAAAATAAAAGAAAAGAATACAGAGAATATATTACGCTATGGGAGGAAAAAGTTGAAAATTTGCAAATAGGGTGCCGTAAATCAAATCTAGAGATTAAAAATATGCCTAGAAAAAATAATGAATCAAAAGAAGATTTGATCGTAATGGCCTTATATTTAAAATAAAAATATACTTTCAATATAAAAACTAATATAAACTATGTGCTAAACTTTTGGACATCCGAACTTACGATTAAATCAGAAGACCAAGTGCATAAACTTATGAATGAGTGACTGATATTAGTAATGTATTGTTATCTTTATTATAGTCTTAAAATAATATTTTTCGGCGATCCCAGGATATATTATGTTCTAGATGTTTTTGTTGGTATGATTTCATGTACAGAATCGAAACTTTATATATATTTAGTTATATTTTGTTATACAATAGTAAATATTTATATTCCACGCAACTTATTACTGTTCACTCAATCAACCTCACACAAACACACAATCTCACATAATCACACTTTATACTTCAATATCTACAATTAATGATTGGCTCTATAGATAACTAACATGAACAATTAAGAAATTACACGATCAATAAAATGTAATGTTGACGATGCTGAAAAGGTAGTTAATATTATTTATGAGGATTTTAAGATGATAGCTCAGAACATTCGTAGTATCTATTCCAATTTGATGACCTGCTTGTTACACTAACTAGTTTTAAATTTTGTACACCAATCATAATTTTGACCGAATTTTGGCTCTCAGAACACAAATCTATACCAGCTATCACAAATTATATTTCATACTCTACTACTCGATATTTTAATAAAAGTGATGGTATAGTGGTTTAAGTTAAGAATGATATAGCTGTTAATGTTAAGTAACTTCAAAATGCCTCGTTTCTTCAAATATAAATAGAAATAGTTATAATTTTGGCTATTTATGGATCACCAAACACAAATGCCAATATCTTTATAAATTCATTAAATGATTATTTGGAATCTCTAAGTATAAGTAAAAATATCATATTATCAGGTGATATATATATATTATTATATTCTGCCCTCTCCGACGACCCTGTGTCCTATAAAAATTATTAAATTCGTAATAAAAAGTATTAAGGGTCACTTATAGGGATAAAAACTTTCCTATCTCTTAAGTTGGACCAAACTGCATACAGTGCGCAAAATTTCATTGAAATCAGTTCAGTACTTTAAGAGTTCATCGCGGACAAACAACGTGACACGTAATTTTTATATATAAAGATTATCTCCAGAGACTCAGAACAAAGTTTGAAATGGAACAATCGATTAAAATATCTATACACATAACTAATCTTAAACTTCGATTAGGGTATAATAAAACAAAATCTGTTGTGGATTTTGAAAAAGCTATAATCGATTTAAAAAATAAAAACATATATGAACTGCTTTTATATAATGTTTCGAATATATTAACCGAATTATTGTTAGGAAAATTAATGCCAACTTTAAAAGAAAAAGACTGCTTCGTGTACCTAAATGTAAACGTATAATTAAGCCTTGAATGACTCTAGGTGTGCTACGTTCTATCAGGTACAGGAATAACCTACAGCAAAACTCCGTCAAAATCCCAACGATGAGATTCTTAGAATTTCCTACCGAAGATACCGAAATTATTGCAAAAATCTGGTTAGTAATTTGAAACGAAAATATGAACAGAAACTCCTGGAGGTATCGGTGGGTGATACTAGGAAACTGGCAAAATGTTGCTAAAGTAACATATAGGAAGCACTCTAAAAAGGATAATACAAAGTTACTGCAAATTGAAAGAAAGAAAGAAACAGATTTTATTTGGCACATGCAACACACTCAAGCGGATTACATAAAACACGTAACATTTAAGTAGTCATACAAAAAACACAAAAAAAATATACATAGAAATCATGAAACAGGACATTCACTCCTTGTTTATAGATATGGTAAAATTAAACAAAAAAGCAAACAATAATATAAAAAAATAAAAAAAAATAAAGAACTAGAGAATAAGGAGTAATGCATAGTGTATTACAAAGATAATCCACCTGTTAATGCTGCTCTGCTCCAAAAAGGAAAGCCACTCAGGATATGTTGGAATGCATCAGAATTACAATACCCCAACCCTGATTTTCAGTGGCACCCTTAAATTCGGCCTTGCGCAGGTGATTCCGTTGATCAAGCTTTAGTTCTGGGGGCAAAAACTTGGCCAATGCGATTGCCCGTCCAAACAAGAGACAATTTATGCACAATTTTCGTGCAAATTCTCAGGCATCATCTTTTGCTCTCTACGATACAAATATGGAAGAAGTACACGCTATTATGATGGCCCTAAAATCTAACAGTGCACCACGCTGTGATAATGTTCCAGATAGTTTCCTAAAACTAGCAGGAGCAGAAGTTGTGACAGTTCTCTGTCATTTAGTCAATCTTTGTTTTCGCTAAGGTATATTTTTGTCTTTGCTCAAGGAGTCCCTAGTAACACCTCAGTACAGATATCATCACAACTACAGAACAATTTCGGTGTTGCCGGCAATATTAAAAGTTATAGAAAAACTTATCAACAAGAGGCTCATAAGTTTCCTCAACGAGTTTCACGTCTTATCCAGTTCACAATTTGGCTTTCAAGCAGGGAAATCCACTGAAAATGCTGTGAAGCCCTTACATCTTTAGTTGTTGATAACCTTGATAAAAATTCAAACTGCCTGGCGGTGTTCCTTGATCTTAAAAAGGCATTTGACACCGTGTCTACCCCCATTCTGTTGCAGAAGTTAGAAAATTGTGGAATTAGAGGTGTGCCCCTTGACTTGCTTAAAAGTTAAATGACTGGTAGGACTTAAAAGGTAAAAATAGGTTCACATATAAGTCAAAAAACTAGTTTAACTTATGGCGTACCGCAGGGAAGCGTCTTAGGGCCCACCCTATTTCTAATATACATAAATGAACTCTGCAATATGAAGATCCCACATGCTAGCATATTCTTATATGCTGACGACACTGCCATTGTGTTTACAGGCGACTACTTGAACCATTTAAAGATTAATACAGAGCACAGTTTGGCTGGGGTTTCGCAATGGCTAAGTGAACTTACTAACGTGAAATACCAGCAAAACAAATTATATTTTGTTTTCCATTAAAAACAGTCTGGCCGACTTTCTCAGCAATATTAAGATTCATTGCTGTCAGCCGCTAGTTAGCACAAATTGCAACTGCCCCACTATAACTAGTCTAACTTCTACAAAGTACCTAGGTGTCTTAGTGGACCAGATACTTTCATGGATGTCTCATGTCGAATTGGTTTCTGGCAGATTACGTAAATTAATGTGTGTTTTTAAAACACTAAGACACGTTGCAAAAAAATATAAGATCCATGCTAAAAAACTTTAACCAACTTGAATACATAATAAGCAACAGTTTAGCATTGTAGTTACAGAAGCTAACATAAGAGCGGAGTGCTCATCTCTTTTTCAACTAGAAGATAATGAGATATATTCACAACTTCGCAAAAACAAAAAAGGTTGTTGTTGTTGTTGCGTACTACCAGGAGGGTAGGAAGCAAGTCTGGCCTCTATACGACTGATATGGTCGAATCGTGCCCTGCGGAGAACCCGCTTGCAGGACTTGGCAGTAGAATTAAAAACCCTCTTCCTAACTTTACGATCGCGAGATAGAACCCAGGCTCAGTAGGTGGACTCTTTGCGGGCTTCAGCACGAGCACAGTCCGCATTATCAGTCATCTTATATGTGCATAAATGTGTTTCGTTTAATAGACTTCCAGTGAATACATACTTTTTCTCATCCATTATTGGTGAAGTTTCAACAAGCTGTAACTATAAATTGTGTATTTGTGCATTATACCGGCCTCCAAGCTGTAATCAAGTATTTTTTATCAGGGAAATCAGACAGGTAATAATGCAGTTACCTCGGGGACATAAATATAAACATTAAACTAAATGAGTCAAATGTTAACTTATATCTCAACACCATGAGTGAGGTAGGCCTTGATTGTGGAATTCGACAGTATACACGGATTGAATCTAGAGGGAACTTGATTACCAAAAGCTGTATTGATCACATATTTATACAAAGCCTTGACAATCACAGTTCTACTAGCTCATCCATACATACAGCAGTGATAAATAACTCCATAGCTGACCATTATATGACCGATTTTGTGATAGTCCAGGCTTCATTATAAAAAGAAAACATTACATATTGTACTAAAACAAACCGTCGCAAATTACTAAATGAATTGTGTAACGTAGACTGGAGCCAGGGGTAAAGATACATTAGATGATATAATGAACTTTATTTCTAACAAATACAATTATATTCATAAAAAATATCAATATACTGTAAAATTACATACAAGTAGAAATAGGGGAATTGTGTATGGATAATAAGCTATTAGCTATATGGAAACAGGATGAAAGTAACTTGCAAAATAGATTATTGTATAATAAGTATCAAAATAAAACTAACAAATATATTAATTACATAAAAAACAAACATATTAAAAGTCAGATAATAGCTAATTTTAAAAACTCAAAAAAAGTTTGGGTTATTGTGAACAAGTTATGTAGTAAATTGGCAAAATCTATAGCTGAAATTTTATTAAATGATTTCAAAATGCCTGCTAAATTAATATCAAATAAATTTGCTACAGAATTTCAAAAAAATATTGAACAAACCTGTACATCCTGCAGCACTTCTATTATTAAAACCAATACTTATATTAATAAACCGAATATATGTTTTAGATTGGGAAATGCAAACCAATACACTATATCCACAATAATAAACAAATTAAATGAGAATAAGAGTGATGGCTGGGATAATATTAGTACAAAATTCATAAAAAATCTTAAAGGCAAAATAACACCTATTATTACTCATTTAATTAATCAGTCCATTGAAACATATAATTATCCCGACCTATTAAAAATAGGTGTTATTAGGCCTATGCATAAGAAAGGTAGCTACGAAAATCCAAATAATTACCGATCAATTACTATTTTATCTTGCATTGACAAAATAATTGAGAGGTACATTGGAGATACTTTAAGCAAATACCTAGCTCGGAATTAAATTCAAATCTGTAAACAATTTGGATTTCAAAAAATAAAAGTACCTCACAGTTACTTGTAAAATTTACTAATGAAGTCAACTTGCACCTAAATGAGAGGGGACATGTTATTGCTGTCTTTATTGATTTTAGTAAGGCATTTGATGTTTTAAATTATAATATACTTTTTTCAAAATTAGAACAAAACGGAATTCAGGGCCGGCCCTGAATTGGTTCAAAAACTATCACACAAACCGTCATACAGTAGTAAAGGTCGCAAGTGAATATAGTAATAAAATATCTACTTCTCAGGGTACAGCCCAGGCCTCAATTATTGGTCCGTCCGAATACTTGTTATGTGTAATATCTTTAAAGATTGCTCCATTTACCAGTTCGCAGACGACACATATCTAATAGCTGCACATAACAACCTATTTAAAGCACAAGAATTTATGTAACATAACCATGATCAACCGTGCAAATGGGCACATGATGATGGTTTGGCACGCAAGTCTGCCGAGTAAGCAGGAAGCTTATCTATCTAGCAATCGAGTGAAACTGCTAGAGCATCATCATTCTTCTCGATGGTCTTGCCCTAGAAGTGCGTAAGGTGACATACACCAGTGGATCGTCCCCGGCGGAAGCCATTAATGGTCACTGAGGAGGTCATTTGTTTCAAGGTATGTCAGCAGCATACTGTTCAATACCCTTTCCATAACTTTACAGAGTATGGAGGTGATGGCGATTGGTCGATATCTACAGGGACCGGGATGACTTCTCTTCTTGGGTACTGGTTACACATTGGCAAGCTTCCACGATTTGGGCACCGTTTGAGTTTTAAGAAAGAGCCGGTACAAGCGCGTCTGAATAGGAGACAATTCAGGCGCACAATGTTTTAGTACCCTTGCAGGAATACCATCAGGTTTACTGGCCTTGTTCACGTCTAGGTTTTGCAAAGTTCTACGTACCTCTTTCATATGGATTGTGACGCTCGGAATTGAAGAATCACAGCGAGGTAGCGTTGGCGGTTGTTCAGAGTCAGCATCTAGACGAGAATTACTGGCCAACAGAGATGCAAATAAATTTGCTTTCTCAGTCGCGGAGTGAGTCAGTTTTCTACCAGGTTTCTGCATGGGAGGCAATAAGGGACGGTAGAAGTTGGATATGACAGGGACCAAAATTGCGTACTACCAGGAGGATAGGAAGCAAGTCTGGCCTCTATACGACTGATATGGTCGAATCGTGCCCTGCGGAGAACCTGCTTGCAGGACTTGGCAGTAGAATTAGAAACTCTCTTCCTAACTTTGCGATCGTGAGCTAGAACCCAGGCTCACTATGCGGACTCTTTGCGGGCTTCAGCACGAGCACAGTCCGCATTATACCAGAGCGGGATGTCGAAGAACGGAATAAAATATTCCATTCTCTGCAGTATCTCACATCTGCAACCGCATCGGCAGAGCAGGAGGGTTCATCCGAAGAGAAGCACACTTGCTGCCGTAGCTGGATAGTCAGTCAGAGGAGAGACGATTGATACGGATTTCACCAGACAGCGGAGCTGAGACAGATATCGAGTACCTGTCTGGGTCTGTTGTCAGCAGAATGTCCAAGCAATTGGGCGCTACTTGAACCAGCTGAGTGAGATCTAACGATAACGCAAGTTTGCGCGCCTCTCTCCCAACAAGGTCGATTTTCTCGTATGGGAACAACCAATTTTTGTGGTGGGCATTAAAATCCCCGAGAAAATCTCTCAGACGGATACCGTTGTTGGGCTTTATCTGCCATCCTTGTCAGGTGTTCAATAAGCCTGGTCGTCTCCTGACCTCCGCTGTGCGATCGATAGGCACAGGCATACAGGGTTGTCTCTGCACCGGTGTCCACCAAAAGTCAAATTGCAGAAACACCCTGAAACCTCAAATCAACGGAGTGCGAACTGGCACCCAAAGAATTCTGAATAGACCGAAGCAGGTGAAAATCTGAGAGTGCAAGGTCAGGAGTTTTCATTTTTGACAGGTCCAAGACATTCTTGGAACAGATTTTGCTACAAGATCTGTATTTTGTTCGTCGATCAATCGAAGTGCGAGGCAGAACCGTAATTTTCTGCAAAAAATACTATGGATTGACGAAGCAAAATTCACAAAAGCTGGCATTACAAATCACATCTCTGGTGCTCGGTAAACCCACAAGCGGTGCGCCCAAGTTCATTTCAACAAGAATTTTCGGTGAATGCAGGCATAATCAACGATCGTTTGATAGGGCCGTTAGAATTGCCTCCTACATTAACGTCGTTAGATTTCTGGAGTTCCTAGAGACACAGTTTGCTGATATCCTCATGGCTACTAGTCAAAGAGCCGGCGACGAATTTTGGGAAGTTTAAACGTTTGGCAAATTGAACTGTGAAAAAATATAATTTCCTCAATTGGCGAATCCAGTCCCGCGAGCCTGGTAGAGCGTTTGCGGTTATTTCGTTTGTGCACAGCTTTTTGACTACACCTTTGTTGTACCGTCAACGTATGTGGGTCCAACTTGATGTTGATGGTACATGCGCACTTTTCTCGAGCAGTGAGAGTATTTAAATAACACCTATTGGCCGTGGATAGATTAGGATACCTATTGGTCTAGTAACGTGGCCACCTCAACCTGATTTAACACCCTTGGATTGTTTTTTGTGGTTCCATATGAAACACAGGTTTTACGCCACACTTCCAAACACCAGGAAAGAACTCATCACGAAAATAATGTCAGTCGCCGAAGAAATATTATAAGATCTGATTTACAAATGATTAGGCGCTCATCAACTTTGGTGGCACATTGAGTTTTAGCTTGCCTACAAGCTAGAGGCAGTGGCGTAGCTACCCAGGGGCTAGTCGGGGCAGTGCCCCGGGGCCCCCAAGCTAAAAGGGCCCCTCGGCCCCCAAGAACGACGTTCAAATGTACTATCCTAGTTGTATAAAGAATTTTCGAGTTTTAACTTTTTGGCCCCTGACCGCGAACGGCCCGAACTGAAATCACAAAAATTACTCCCACTTTCAGAACATAAATAGAACATTGTTAAAGATCATTGTCTAAGCCGCCTGCGGGTAATGACGCTTGACGGCTAATAAGGCCTAAGTAACAAAAATCGTATTTATAATCACCGCATTCGCTTAAGGAGATAATAACACTACTCTTATTGCACGATAATGTCTCTACAAGTTTGCAGAGACGCGCTACCCCGCGTCCTGCCACCAGAGTTGCATTATCTATCATAAGATACGACCGCACTGAACCAATAATAAAAATCAGTCCAAATAAATCGTAGGTATGTTTTGTAATATTACACTTAGTTATGTAAAATCGTAATGTTTATATTTATTAATAAATACTTTGTTGATCTTGAAGATTTGAGTAACGTAAGTATTGTGGTCAATTTTTTTTTATTTGTTTTTTCTTAAATACTTGGTCGGCGGTTATTAAGGCCCAATAAATTTCACCCCAGGCCTTACTATACTCCTTTTTCTTGTGTTATTTTTTTATTTTATTATGAATTTTATATCACTTTTAAAATGTTATAAATGCAAATAAATCATACGCTTTTATTATTAAAGTAATTTCGTAGACAGAAAAATGCCTGGTTTCATCTGTCCAAACAGTGCAAAGAAGCTATTAAATTACGTGTAAATTATTAGTCCTACGCATGCAAATTTGATGATTATGAGGGAATAGAGAGTGCACCTGTGCTTGCGCATACGTTCGGCGGCTAGTCACCGTTGAGACTGGCTGCTGTAACAGAAATTTGACTGGGAGGACACTCAACCCAACAATAAACCCAATTTACAACTCAAACTAACACTGAACTCCATTCGAGACACAACCCACGTACTGATGTTAAACACGACGAGTGAGTTTGGTTGTCAGTTTGTTCATCATTATACTAATGAGTTTGAGTACTGTTGGCGAGGCAATTTTATATATATTTTGAGAATTTTAAGTCTTAATTGCTGTGTGATTATTGATCACAAATATTAAATATATTATGTATTAATTGATTATTTGAGTTCGTTAAAGCAGTAGGCCTTATTATCCTACCATAGTAAAATAAGGCATACTAGCAAGGTTTTTAGAAATTTTTAATTTTGTTTTTCTTTATGGCAAATATTAAAATTATTCATTCATACTTTATAGAAACTACTAAACTAATGATTTTTATTAAAATCTGTGGACCAAATTAGATATTTCTGATTTTATTTTCGATTTTCCCTTAGCTAGGCCTTATTACACGCAGGAACCTTACTTCGTTTTATTGTCTTTTTTTTATAAAAGAGTGCGACTAACGAGCATGCGGCTCACCTGATGGCAAGTGTTGTGTCGACCACCGCCTATTAACAAATACAACACCAGGGGAATTGCAGCGCGTTGCCTGCTTTTTAAAAAGGAGTAAGCTCGTTTCTTTAAGCTCCCTAATAGTCGTATCGATCCGACAGTAGTGGACCGCCAAACATCCCGATGACGTAGATTTGTGAAATGCGTTAATAAAATTTTATGGCACGAATTAATCCGAACAATTCCTCTGAACACTCCCCGTGGTAAATGCAATAAAAAATGCAAAGGTATATATATATATGTATATACATCTCTTCGTCTCGTCTTTCGTCTTCGTCGGTCGTCGACGATTCGAGTCGCTCTAAGCTGGATGCGGTCAAGTTGAAGGAACTGGTATTAGGGAGCCCCGGCCAAGGGATGAGAATAGTATTCCATATTAGGCTGAACCCGCCCCTTGTAAAATTGCAAGCAGTGTGCTGGCATAAAATATTGTCCCACTCTGCTGAGCAAGCCAAGCTTTTTGGAGGCTAATTCAGCCTTCTCTTCCAAGTGATCACGAGACTGCACGTTATTCGATATGTCAACGCCGAAGATTCCGATACTGGCTGAGGTAACAAGGGGAGTGCCCTGAAATTGAGGAGCTACGACAAAGCGGTTCTTTTTAGTAGTAAACACGCAAACTTCTGTCTTCTGTGCATTGAACTTAATTAGATTTAGTCGCCCCAATCCGAGAACTTATCCGGCAATAACTCAGTTGGATATCGCCAGCAACGCAAAGTCAGGAATTTGCATTTAGAAAAACCCAAAATTAGGAGCTTTTTAGGTGCTAATTAGGTGCCAAGTTTAAAAATTAGGTGCTATAAAATGTTCACCGCAACAAACTGTTAAAATTTGCGTTGCAGGAATATTGACATAGTTACTTCTGCAACAGCTTCGGCGCTGCGGGGAGTGCAGCCCCTTCGCCCTTGCGTTTGCTACGCCATGCTCACCTCCGCAGCTTCGGCTTATTGGCAGCCTTCGGCGACCAGCCTCAGCCTCTACGGCTCGGACAGATGCCTGCGATTTGCCACAGCGGGCCGCGGCTGCTCTCTCTCAGCGGCTACGGCTTTACAAAAACACTCTAGGGGTAGGGAAGACACGACTACGTGGAATCGGGGTGTTCTGATTCGACCTATCTTTTCTATAATATATAATTGATAAAGAACAAAAAATGCCGTTCCTACCTATAGTAAGGTAATGGTGGGCCTAGACTCGGGTCTAGGACCACCCGGATAGGATAATTCCCAGAATATTACCGTCATCTACATCCGACCCCAATAATCTTTCAGTACTTAATTAGCACTTAATTCCTTGCTATTAATATTTCTCGAATATCTATTATCATCACTGCGTTGCAAGCGATACGTTTTGCCAGGATTAGGGAATAGCAAGGGATTCCCCAATACTAGGGCTGCTGGTACTCTCCTGAGAATGTTTCTTATTTCATTAAAGTACCATGTTAAGGGGAAGAGGGGTTAGGTCTCCGACCACCCGTACTTAACAGGCGAAGCAAACTTCTACTTCACGCTGGTTATCTATACCTGGTTGGGCTGGTTATATAAGGTAGTGAGTCTCCTTGGTTCGAGCCGGTCCACCCATTCATTACAGCTCTTCATTTCATGTCTTACCAGGTCATTACTCCATCAAGTCTGGCTCACCCGTGCGACAACAAGAGCTGCCGTGTGGCTCTTCCACTTTTATGTTGTCTGCCTATATTATTTGTCATTGTTTATGCGTTACACATAATACGTAGTAAGTAACTTTGATTTATTATGCCCTGAAGTGGGCGACAAAGAGCTGATAATGTAGTAGTTTTGCGCCTTTAAAGTATTTAGTTTAGTTTAAATAGGGCCCCAATTTAATTTTTGCCCCGGGGCCCTTGGTTACATAGCTACGCCACTGGCTAGAGGTGGCTACTTTGAACAACTGCTTCAGATATTCTAATTGTAGGTCAATTTTGTAAAACAATGAAATAAAAACTAATAAGAAAGTTGACTATTTAAAATTTTGAAAGTTTAGTTTTCCTGTTTAGGGTTACGACAAAGGCCCTTTATGCTTGCGCATACGCTATGTTCAAATAACAATCATTCTTAAAGTAATAGGCATAAAGTTACAGCCTATATACGTCTCACTGCTGGGCACTGGCCTCCCCTCATATCTGAGAGGGTTTTTAGGGCAAGGAAATGACCGCCGCGCTGCCCAAGGCGTGTTGGCGAACTTCACGTCTTCGATTTTTTTTTCTTATTTCTCATACATGCAGATTTTCTCACGATGTTTTCTTTCACCGCCGAGCGTGGTAAATCAGCACTTAAAATTGCAATCAGCTATTTCATTGGTGCCGGCGGGGATCGAACCCAGGTTGCTCGCGTACTGTGAAATTTACAGCGAGCGCTAACCATCTGAGCTACCACGGCTCTTAGGCATAATAAATAAAAAATAAATAAAAAAGAGAATCCATTTTTTTGCAGTAATATACAATAATTTGCCGATTTTCATATTTTATTAAAAATAATTTGAACTTAATTTTTTTTAAAGTTACGAGTACCAACATTTTTTCATAATGTTGTTGTCCTCCGAATGAGCCAAATGAGATTTTTATCTCAATAACACCAAAGCTTTGAGAGATATGATTTTTTTTGTACACACGTAGAGAATATCTCAAGAAAAAGAAAAATCGCTGCCACATAGAGGGGAAGGGGTTTAGACCTCAGTGTATAGCGTATTTCTGTATTAAAATAGTTGTAATATAAATACTTAGAATATCGCTAGTCCGTGACCGGACACACAGTATATAATAATCAATTGCTGTCCGTTAGTCTCGCCAAAACTCAAAAACTGCTCGACCGATTTTGATGAATTTTTTATGTGTTTAACCCTTAATTGATCTGTTAGGTCCCAGGGACTCCACGCGATTTTCAAAGTGTTGTGATTTCTTTGTTTTGGCACTCAAAGGCTTGTGCGTCACAGTACCTTCATACAGTAGCGCGCGACGCGCAGGGGAGAGAAGACGTGCGTCTGCGCTTCATCCATCGGTGAGTTTTTAAGCTAGTAGAGTCCGCCTGACTCCACCAGGGCATTTGTGTAACTTTTTTTTCAATATAACTTATTATTATTTTTGTTTTTTTGATTTTTTTTTGTTTTAGACTGGAAAATGGCTTCGAATAGACAAGTAGTTAGCGTAGATCAACCAAATGCTGAATCTATTCTACTCGACTGGCTAAATGACGAAGATTGTACCGACGATGAATCTCAATCTCTTGAACCATCTCGAGCTGTGATACTTGAAGAACTATTATCCGACTCTGAAGATGACTGTATACCTTCTGATCACGACTCGGACTCAGAGTGTTCAGTTGACTCAGATGACGAAGATGTGTTGACCTCAGGTGAGAGCGCTAAATATTATTACGGAAAAACCCGATTCAAATGGTCAAGCGAACCCCCGTCAAGAAACATCCGCACACAGTCTCACAACATTCTTCGTTTACCTTCAAACCAAAATGATTTAGTTACAGAGAATGGTCCGATTTCTCCTTTGGATGCATTTCAGCTTATTTTTGATAATCAAATGATAGAAACGATTTTAGAATGGACTAATAAAAAATTGGAAATAGTTCGTCAGACCATTTCACCAAAGGAGCAATACGCTTTCAAGGAGACGAGCCAAATAGAACTGAAAGGTTTTCTCTCTCTGCTACTATATAGTGCAGCATTTAAGTCCAATCATGAAAGTGTATTGTCGTTGTTTGGAACTGACGGAACAGGGAGACCTATATTTCGGGTTTCTATGTCTAAAAAACGTTTCCTTATACTACTTCTAGTTCTCAGATTTGACAATTTCACTGATAGAGAAGCTCGAAAAATAATCGATCCAGGCTGTGCTGTTACTGAATTTCTTGAAATGTTCAATAAAAACTCACAAGCAAGGTATGTCCCAGGTGCTAATGCTACTGTTGACGAGATGCTGCTGGCTTTTCGTGGAAGGTGTAGGTTTAAATTGTATATCCCCAGTAAACCAGCCAAATATGGAGTGAAGGTACAATGTCTAGCTGATTCTGCAACATTCTACGTATATAACACTTACATATATACAGGAAAAGGATCTGACTCTTACACATTATCAGAAGAAGATAAGAAAAAGCCTGTTCCAACTCAAGCAGTACTTAGACTGTGTAAGCCAATATTTAACACCAACAGAAATATAACAACAGACAATTGGTATTCGTCAATAGAACTTTCACAAGAACTTAAAAATAAAGGATTGACTACAGTAGGTACTTTGAAAAAAAACAAAGCTGTCATTCCAAAAGAGTTTTTACCTGCGAAGAACAAAGAGCTGAATAGTTCACTGTTTGGATTTACGAAAGATTGCACTTTAGTCAGTTTTGTGCCTAAAAAAAACAAAGCAGTAATATTGTACTCTACGATGTA
Organism: Parnassius glacialis; assembly: GCA_033319125.1. NCBI lineage: Eukaryota > Metazoa > Arthropoda > Insecta > Lepidoptera > Papilionidae > Parnassius > Parnassius glacialis. The sequence goes on along the minus strand of JAVANC010000013.1, from coordinate 30,580,981 downwards.
TCACGATTCTAAAATTAATCCAGAAACTCTAAAGCCTGAAATTATTGAATATTATAATGACACAAAAAGTAGCGTAGATTCGGTGGACCAAAAATGCTCTGTATATTCATGCAGTCGACGTACGCGACGTTGGCCAATGGCAGTTTTTTTCCGCATATTGGACATGAGTGCGTGGAACAGCTATGTTATTCACAAAAGCCAAGCAGGTATCAGCAAAATGACACGTCTAAATTACATAAAAGGATTGGCTGAGCAACTAAATGACATGAATTTGAAATCACGGCAATACAACGAAAGACTTCCTCGTCAGCTACGCGAGTTGATATCTGACATCACAAAGGTACCTCTTGTAGAAGAACAACAAGTTTTAGATGACAAATTGCCTAGAAACCAAAGAAAATACTGCCATATATGTCCTAAACGCCTGAAAAGAAAGACTTCATTTTTGTACCATACCTGTATGAAGCCAGTATGTTTGGCATGTACGAAGAAGATTTGCACTCATTGTGTTGCGACAGCTAAAGATTAAGTGTTGCACGTTTTTTATTTTTATATGAAACAGTATTCTTTTTTAGTCTATTTTCATAAGTTCGTTAGATTGTTTAAGTATTTTCTAAGTAAAAAAAATAATATTCCTTATATTCAAATTGTTATAGCAGCTAGAAGTTGAAGCAATTTTTGTTAATTTAATTTCAAGGGTAGTTTATTTTTCGAATGCTAAAATGTTCAAATGATAATTAATACCAAAGTTTTATATAAAAGTAAGAGAAGGTAATGTTTTTTAGTTAAATAAATGATTTTGAACATAAAATGTCGTTTCACTTTAAATTTATCAACAATTTCTTGAATTGAAGTCCCTCGGACTCCACCAGATAAATTAAAGTATATTTAGGCACCAGGTTAACTGAGGGTTAAATAGGTCCCTAGATAGTTTTATTCGCATTTGGACCCGGTAGGTGGCACTATTGTCGAGATCTAGAAACCGCCCGTGTGAAGCCAGGGCGGCTCGCTAGAAGTTTATAAATAAGGAAACATTACAGGTGAAAGAATACCGCCTTGTGGAACACCAGGTGCAATATCAGCCTATGCAGAGAAACGCTGTCTGTCCTAAGCGAACTAATTGCTGCAATTATAAGAAAACAAATATAAGAAAACTACTCCAAAGCTGCGGATGAGAATCTAGGGTATGAAAGGATAGAAAGCGTTAGAAAAGTTAACCAGCGCCACTACTGTTTATTTCTGCATTTAAATGAACAATTATTCCTTGAGGTAGACGGCTGACATTGTTTAACAAAGAATATAATAACTACCCTATACAGGAAATGTTAAACTATAATGTATAAAAGTACTATTTATATTTAAAACGACGCCAAAACCATACTCAACAGCTTGAGACGAACTCACACACACAACTTTTTTATTTCATAAATAACCAGTGAAAGTTCACTGCTGAATGTACACTTATGCACCTAAACCCATATTGTTGGTTGCATATGAGTTCAGATTAGATGCGTACTTATATGTGCGTGAGGGCGTCTAATATTTTCTTGTTCTAATATTGGCTTGGTTTCCGCGTCACTTGTAACGTACTCCTTTCCTTGTAGGTCTCAGACCACGAACATTCTCACCGGATCATCAATCACGAAATATCATCTAATAGTGAACTTCTCTTATATTATCTACATAAGGTAATTTGGTAGCAAAACAAATTCGTGAACCATAATAATTCAACTAAAGGGCTTCTGTCCTAATAATATGTATTATGGACCACCATTATCCAATTGTTTTAATATTATATGGAAAATATTATAAATGGCCAAAGGCGAGATGGTACTGCGATCGATAATCGTCGATTACGGTAAACTCTTGAATAAAACAATTTTTTACGGATTTTATCGCGTTTAATTTACTATTAGGATCCCAAGCAGATGACAGCACCCATCCATCTTCTCTATTGAAATTAGGATGTTTTTTTTTAATTTCAATAGCATCGCTTATCATCCTTGGTAGGAATCGGTGTGCTTTTGCGAGGATTTGTGGTCTATCAAATCTGATGTAATTGCGGGGATGATCTTGAACATGTTCACAGACTGCAGACTTCCCAGAGCGCCGGTGCTTCATTCTGCTTGGGATCCTATAATTAACAAAATTAAATCCAAACCCAAGCATACCATTGCAAGACTTCAAAATATTGTAAGTTCATTCTGAGTAAATCGAACCAAAAATTAATATTAAAAAACTGAAGGTAGCCGGGCTAACTGTGACATCGGGACTTCAAACATCTCAGTCCCCCTGTGACCATGGGAAACGAAGGGAATTAAAGTAGTAAATTAAACACGATAAAATCCGTAAAAAATAGTTTTATTCAATGTGTAGTGTTCACATAAATATAAGAAATCGTCACGGTAGACTCTACCTACAATAGCTGATGAAAAATATGAAGAGTAAATAAAGGAAGGATCATGTTTATTGGAGTTTTGAATATATAGAAGGAATGGAGATTAATAAATAAAAAACAGAAATAAAAATTGAATATCATTTTATTCAGTAAGAATACCTAACTTAAAATAAAATTATACTATTTATATGGTAATTCTAATAATCATTAACCCCCTTTCTTCCATTTTTCTCCAGGAGTATACTCAGTCATTGGCTTTCCAGATATACCACAAGTTCCTATTCCTACCCTACCAGACAAGTTGTCAGGTGACGCAAATATACTTTTAGTCCGCACTCCAGGTTTCTTTAATGATTTTGAATGAAATGACAGCCATTTGTTTTTCTCACTTTCTCTTTCTTCCTCAATTTGTTTAAACCTCTGTTGTTTCTTTTGCTTCTTCTTCTTAAGGTACTCTCTATTGTAACCTTTCCCATGCCTGTAAAAGTTTTAAAAGTTAAAGTTAAAGTTACAGACTATATACATCCCATTTTGCTAGGCAGAAGCCTCCCCTCACTTTTGTTTTTTTGCGATTGTTTAAGCGTAAGGAAATGTCCGCCGCGCTGCCCCAATGCGTGTTGGCGAACTTCACATGTCTGCGATTTTTTGTCTTATTTCTCAGAGATGCAGGTTTAGCATGTGGTAAATCAGCACTTAAAATTGCAATTAACAATTTCATTGACGCCGGCGGTGATCGAACCCGGGTTTCCCGCGTACTGTGAAGTTTGCAGTGAACGCTAACCATCTGAGCTACTACGGCTCTAAAAGTTTTAAATAAATATTTAGGTGCACCACTGTCTAAGTAGCGGTTTAAGAATATCCTCTACCCCATTTCATCTCGTGGGTGTCGTAAGAGGCGACATAGGGAAATAAATTAGGATATGGGCAGCAGCGTATTCCTAATAGTGACTAGAAATAAAAAATTCCACTTGCCAACCCGCTGGCCAAGTTTGGCAACTATGGCACATGTCCTACACCTATAAGACAATCTATGGGGAAGGCCTATGTTGAGTAATAGACTTTAATAGGCTGTAACAGTAATTTAATGATGCAGAGCTCTTGCAGTAGAATTGTTGCTGAAGCAGCACTATTTAAGGCGGCGTTAAGACACAACCTCATTAAAAATTTACATGGGCGTGGCAACATACATCATAATCTTCATGGTAGAGACCCACTGCCACTAAAATATAGCTGCAGCATGAATAGGTCAACTTGCCCAGAGAAGAACCACAATAGGACAGAATACCAGTGTAAAATAGCCACATCATGCTTGAATTTTTCTTCATATGATGAGTGTAGAAGACCCCTTTTACTGGTAAAAAGGCATCTTGGTCCTCAGAGATGACAATACATCAAAATTTTTAATCTGATCAAGGATAAATGGCATTCACTTACCTTCAGGTGAACTGTGTGCTTATTAGCCTCCCCTTATATTATAAAAAAAAACTATAAATAACAGTCTAACAAAATTTCCATAAACATAGGGTTAGACATGTTTGTATAAGCATTTTTTATATTTTGCCAAAAGAGCTAACAGTCTACTATTAGGTGGATCTACACACACTAGTGTACTTTCAGGGACTTAAAAAGGTACAGTAGTACAAAACAGAGTACATTTTTATTTTTACATGCAGAGCGGTGAAGCTCCTGCGCTGGCCCTGACATTGACTTGCATGTTAACAAGTTTATATAAAAAGTAAGTACCTATATATTTTTGAGCCCCTAATGGAATGGAACTATGGTCCTGTGACATTCATGTCCACGCACTGGTGTGGAGCAACCTAAATGATATCCCATAGACACTGCAGTATAAAGAAGAGTTCATTTTTGATCAAGTAACTAAAATAGCATGCCTTACAGCTAGAGCTGTGGTACCTCAGATGGTTAGCGCTCGCTTGTATATTTCACAGTACACAAGCAACCCGAGTTCGATCCCCGCCGGCACCAATGAAATTGTTAATTGCAATTTTAAGTGCTGATTTACCACGTGCTTGGCGGTGAAGGAAAACATTGTGAGGAAACCTGCATGTCGGAGAAATAAGAAAAAAAATATACTTCAAAGACATGTGAAGTTCGCCAACACGCATTGCTGCAGTGGGGCAGACATTTCCTTGCCCTAAAACCCTCTCAGAAATGAGAGGCCTGTGCCCAGCAGTGGGACGAATATAGGCTGTAACTTTATAGCTTGAAACTATAGTGGTTTTCTTAGTCTGCACTGTTGATTAGTATTAGAAACAGGTTCGACTTTGACCAAGTCAGACAGACTAATAGATAGAAAAAGGCCCCCACCATGAGTATTCATTATTTTCTGCCGACTTCCAAAAAGGAGACGGTACTCAATTCGAGTGTATGTTTTTTTTTTTCGTTTTTTTTTTTTATGTGTGTTACCTCATAACTTTGTACTGGGCGAACTGATTTCGATGATTCTTTTTTTATATGAAAGCTGATAGTTCTCGTGTGGTCCCATATGAATTTGATCAAGGTCAAACCAATGGTTATTGAGTTATTCTCAAATAATATTGAAGTCGGCTGTACAAAATTTTTAATTTTAAATTATCCAGTATTAACTTCTACATGGAATTGTTAGGACAAGTGAGCTTTCTTTGTGCAACATACACTTATGAGTCTTAGGATTTTTTTTCAAGGATAGATGTGGATGTCTATGGCCCACAGTATTTACTTACCTTCAGGTGGGCTGTGTACTCGCTTGTAATCATGATTTTATTTAAAAAAAATTGCTAACCTAAGTCGTCCAGTCATAAGAATATGATTACAACTTAACTGTTAATTAATACAAAATAACTTACTTGCTTTCATCACCACTAAGAGGTCGCTTAACACCAGAATTTGTAGATTTAATATCATGAATAGACACCACCTCTAATGTTGTGTACCCATCAAACTTTACTTTTAAACTATCACTACCAATTTCCTCAATAGTAGCTTCATAGAACCTGCAAACCATATTGCATTATATTGCAAAGTTATAAACATTAATATAATAGACAAGTGGAAAAATTTTAATACATTGTTCCATGTAATGTTAATCAAATGTTTCATGCAAGACTAGTGTAGAAATTTAATTAAAGTCACTTAGGAATAGAAAATATGCTATGAATAAACATACATTATCACAGGTTCAACTGACTGATATTACAAGTGTTTGAAACTCCAAAAATTTTATAGGAGATAAATCATGTATGTACAATTTAAAATTTATTTTTATATTACTGTGTATAGGAATAAGCAATAGGAATAATATAATTTAGAAATTATGAAATATAAAAATTATAATTCTTTATCTGAAAATTGAACCAAGCTAAGATAAACCTTCATCCTCAGCTTGTAGAAATCTACAACTAAATATGGCCCTCTCCCGTTGTAGGGAAAATTTGCCTTAAAGGTCATGCTTGGCAGACAGGCTTGGTTGACAATCACAATGCAAAATGTTTTGTACCTTATATACTTTTATCCATCACCAGTCTGGGTATTTTATGTATCCACGGGACAAATGAGGTGATAAATTCTCTTACGCTAGAATCACATGGTAAATCTATGATTATTGATAGATCTTACTTTAATTAATTTAACTCTAAACTAGGATTGTGTGGAAACACAAATTTAAATTATTTGTGTTTAAACACTATTTTTTCAAATTGAATTTGTAAAATACAAATTAAATTTGAAAAAATAGTAATATTTAGGTACTAAATTACATATCAATAACATTTTTATTGTTATGTAATAAGGACCTAAATTATTTAATTAATATAACAAGTGCACATAATTTGCATCTGTGTTAAAATGTATTTCATCTCTTGCCTTTTAAAATAATATCCAATTTCCATTTAATTAGTACAAATTTCTCCAAAATAATGTCTACATAAATAATCTGTGTCACGGAAAATGTCAAAAAAACTTAACACATCCACTAAGTATATAATACTTTAGGTTGCAACAAATGTATAGCGAGGAGAAGCATTTGATGTTCTAAAAACCATGTAAGAGCAGTAAGTGAAGTGTGATTGCCATGGTAAATATAGCAGTGAGGTACCTGGATAGATGTAGATTTACTTGAATAATTGCATTATTCCTACACACACACAAAATATGGACTTAGATGTGGAGTTGCAGAAAACAGCCCATCGTTATCTTATCTAGGTGTAGATTTAAAAAATAACTATATATATATATATATATATTTAAAAATCTGTTCCACATTATACCTTTAATTAAACCCTCTATTAGGGGACTTAACTTCTACCCCTTAAACCCTGTTTCTTCACCTGAGGCCCACTTTTCACTACGGGATATAATATAATATATATTACATCTCGAGATATAAATTAATATCGCTCACCATACATTTCATATGGAACCGTTTACACTTAGCTATAATATATATTACATCTTTAGCTATAAATATTTTTTCGATCGACCGAGCAATATTTTCATATTATATTTTGCCCCCTGTACCCCGCACACCGTTCCGCGCCCCCGCAGAACGGTGTACGGGGTAAAGGGGGGTAATCGAATGACCAATGACGAACGCACACTGGTTAAAAGATATATCTCACAGTGTGAACGCCAATTGCGGGATATAATATATATTTCGGGATATAATATATATTATATCCCATAGTGAAAAGCCAGCCTAATACCAATGCATAAATTGAATTTGGTTTTTTGAAAGTTATATAATTCAGCAACCATAACCTATATAAACCTGTAAAAAAGGGGAACATGCCTATAGGGATGAATATTCCCCAGCAGTCATTCCTGCAATATTAAATTGATTGTAGATTCCATTTTTAGTGGGAACAAGAGAAATATTTGATCAGTGAAGTGGATAAAATTAAAATATAATGTACTAGCAACCTGCCCAGGCTTTGCATGGGTGTAATTTAAAAAAAATCACTTAGGAGAAAATATGAATAATATATTTTATTATTGTTACTGCTACTTATTAAAGTTTAGCAATGTGAGTTATTATTAGTTGCATGTAATTTTAAATCAATAACAATTAATAATTTACATTTTATACACAAGGTTACTACATATTTGTCAGAACAAAGGATTAATACTGAATAAGAGCCAAAAAGAGCAAATAACATATTGTTCATTAAAATTTTCATTCAATTTTTTTTTTTCATTTTCATCAAGAAAGGATTGCCTATAATTTTATACTATGCTAAAAAGATATCAAATCAATTCATCAAGTGTGATTAAACTATTAATAATTAAAAAATAAACTATACGAACATGCCATCAGCTTTCCACTTAGCAAGGCATCTCTCTCCAACATGCCATTTGATAACAGGATTACCGAAGGCCTCGTCATCATCGGCCAGCAGGGAAGCTGCAACATTATCATTATTACTAGAACTATGGAAATCGTGAACTTTATTATCACCCTCTTGAGTTTTTATTAGATCTTGTGTCAACTCAATTACTTCTTCTAAATCTGTCTTTAATTTGAGAAGTTCTTCGTTCTCAGGATCAGTAAGAAGAGCTGCCTCCACCTAAAACATTACATAGAAATTGAAATTGACCGAATGTTATGATACATCCTAATATCTCTCGTTAGAGAGTAGTTTAATCCTTGCATCATAATGTTCGATTATATTTACCTGTTGTAACTGCAATTTATAATTTCGTAAGTCTTCGGCCATTATATTCTAACTCCACATAAATTTATCTTAATCTTAAATTACAGTCTACTAAAAAGCGTAAATACCTAATTCAGGAAAGTAAAAAATAAAACATCGACATTGACACAAAAAAATTAAAATTTCTTTGCAGCCACAGACTATGTAACTTGTTTGCAGCACTTGCAGGTTTTTTAACACCTAGCTTTATGGGCTCTGGGTTCTAGCCCTTCTGACCCTGAAGTTACAATGTATAATTATCCTTCATAGTACACTACTTCACAATATGTTGATGCGTCACAATTGCAGCCCTTGGGAGATTTTGACGACAACTTGAGCCAGCAGATAGTTGAAAGTTGGCTATGATATCTCATGACGCCTAAGCAGACAGACACATTATCTTGAGAATCATATCACCATCAGAGCACTTGTTTCACCGTTTCCACTAATAGTTCACATGCGCAAACATTTAATACATAAAATCGTACCACTTTGACATATAAAAATCCACTTCAAACCATTCTTTAAACAATAGAGTTGGGCGATGCAAACCGTATACTGATACGAAATCTATATAATGGTACAATATCTAAAAACCGCTTTCCGTTCCAAAACCATGTATTACAAAATCTGATATTTGCGTACCGCTGTGATGCCTAAATCGCTTCGCATTGGTCGGTCGGTAGATTCGCCATGTACGACAGAACGCGAGCGATATAGGTGTTAGATACGTCCGGCCGAAATGAAAACAGTAGTAGGAGCAGTGCAGCAATCACTTGCTTGTCGCGTAACCCAATAGTATAGGTATCCTCTCGAGCGCCCAAACGTCAAAAGTCAGAAAATCGACAAGCGCCAAGGCCAAATTTAGCGTAAGAGATTTAGTTGGCGGTCAGCGTTTAAATACTGATTTTGACGTAAATTCATATATTCAGAATCTACATGAAATTTGCTCTTTTATGTATTATAAAATTAACTAATTTTGATAGCAAGTGGAAATATTTCAAATGGTCTAATCACACAAATGTGTATATGTTTACATGTAATTGTAGAAAAATGCATTTAAATATTAATATGAATCATTAATAGCATGATAAAAGGTTTTATAATATTATATATTAGTTGTATTATTAATATAAATAGGTAAAAATCATCCTCTTCTCATAAAATTAGTCAAATAAATAGATTTGAAATCGAAGTTGTGAAAGCAAAATAGTATATTTGCAAGAGATGAGAGTTAAAAGCCCTTTTTGGACTTAATTATCCACTTTAAATATTTTTTTGGTCCCCTATTATGCTTAACTTGTAAACGAGTTTCTTTTATAATACATCGTGTGATTCAATATTTAAAAGATCTTATAGAATCTTGCAAAACAAAAAAAAATCCACAAAAATTACCACTGCTAAAGATAAGTCTGTAAAAAATAATCTGTTTGATAATTTTATAAATGAGTTGTTTTGTCAAATATTTTACTGAATATGGAACGAATAAACATAAACACATATATCTAATAATTTGCTAGAGTTATTAATACAATTCAAAACATTGACAAAATTTCGAACCAAACTGAGAATAAAAGACAAAAAATGTATAGAGTATGTAGTCTTTCGTCGAATATTTAAATTTATTTGTAAAGGCATATATTATATTAAATTCATCAGTGTTTTTATATTTTACATTTTTATGTCTAGTTTATTTTGTTAATGGCAAAAAAAATTTTTTTTTAAATGGTTTTGTGAGTCGACTTGTAGAAAATGAAACAATCGCAAAGTTGCATTAGATGTATAATAACAATAATACTTTAAAAATCATAAATTAGAAAACAAGTATAAAACAAAATACAAAAAGATACGGGTCGAATTGCGAACCTACTCCTTTTTTAGAAGTCGGCTTAAATTAAAATTATCATTTAGTTGCGTGATCTAGCGCAAACGGGCACAGAGTCACGTTGCAACCAGGGCAGTAAACGTGTGTGCGTTTCCGGCATACAACGTAAACCGTTCGCAATTTCTCCCCACCTCGACCTGGAAGAGTCTGATATTCTTTGGGTAGCTGTAAAAAATAATCTTCTGAGAACAAAGTGACGCTACCATGTGAAGTAATGGCGTCAATTGGAGGTTTAGTGCACTTTCTTTTTTTAACAAATTGAAAACAATTTAAAAAATTAAGTAGTTAATCGTTAGTTAACCTAAAATAATATAGGTACATAAAATAGATATCCTTACAGTAGGTATGTACTCGCAAATAATGCCTATTACAACTAATTTGCAACCATACCTAAATTAATAAACAAACAATAAGCTTTATGACAAATTCAGTTGCAATATATATATATATATATATATATATATATATATATATATATATATATATATATATATATATATATATTAATTTATATACCAAGTTATCAAACTACACATATTTTAGGTGTCTCCACGACTTCTATGTTCATTTGAAATTTTATATTTTGCCTCCATTATGAATTCAGAATTCGGGGCGTCCCGCCACCGTATCACGGTTAAACTAGACATCGTCTTATAATTTTGTTATTTAGATTTATTTAAACACTGTCTATATATTTTTTTATCATATAACAATAGTCATGATAGTTCCTCCCAGTAAAAGAAAAATGTAGCAGAAATATTTATTATTTTTTAAAATCTAGAATGATTTTTACAACGGTTTTGTTGGGCTAGGCATAAAGACTAATCTAAAATTGTAAATCAAGTTCGTAGTAGCAAAACTAAAATGAAAATAATATTACCATATTTTATGTATAACATTGGCTACTTAGCAAAAATTTTGTTCTCGTGATATTCAAATCACAACACAATAAATTCACACCTCAAAGTTGACTAAACGTTCAAAGCGATACGACATCATCTACTGATAAGTTTAGCTGACTGTTTGTTTAAACAATCGTCTTAACTATACGTTCTTGTGTATTAGATCTGTTAAACGTTTCATTAGCTTCAATATAGTATACATTAAAAAGAGACAAACATTGTTTTAGCGTTTCATTTAAATATTATTTGAGACAACTACGTGACCACCGAATAACGGTCGATGGGCGCTTATCGGGAGTAAAACAGTCCACCGTAAAATGGTGGCTGGGCGCTCGAGAGGTTATGATTTTTAATCTAATTTCACATCGTTACGTTAAATAATTATTTCATTAAGTATAATCTTATACATAGGAGTTTTTGGGTTTAAAGTTTAATTTCTGTTACCTATATTAAAATGTAGTGGAAGGAATTTTTAACGTATCTGCATTTTGACTCATAATCGAGGATAAATGTAGATGTCTATGGGTCACAGCAACTACTTACCATCAGGTGGACTGTGTGTTCGTTTGTCACCCTTATCCTATAAAAAAAGGAGAAAGTTGCGCTCTTTATTCTTTTAAATACATTTCGTGGTTGTAAATAAATAATAAAGACACCGTAACTATTTCATTGAACTATTTATAACAATTTAATCAAGATCATATGGAAATTATTTCCAAATAATTTAAAATTAAAAATTTTGTACAACCGACTTCAATATAATTTTTTTTATTAGAATATCTCATAAACTATTGGTCAGACCTTGATAAAATTTATATGAGACCACATGAGAAGTTCCAGCTTTCAAATAAAAAAAGAATCATCGAAGTCGGTTTAGCCAGAAAAAGTTATGAAGTAACACACATAAAAAAACATACAGACGAATTGAGTACCTCCTCCTGTTTTTTATAGGATAAGGGTGACAAACGAGCACACAGTCCACCTGATGGTAAGTGGTTGCTGCGGCCCATAGACATCTACATCTATACTCTATTACAAATCAAAATGTAGATGCGTTGTCACCCGTGAGGACTAAGATGGAATGTCTCATTTCCAATAAAAAGGGCCTCCGGCCACCTGCACTCACCAAGCGAAGCGCAGAGGTAAACCTCTACTTCACGCTGGTTTTCTGTGAGGTCGTGGTACCACCCCGGTTCGAGCCGGCCCATCCGTGCGACAGCAAAAGCTGCCGCGTGGCTCTACCACTGTTAAAACTGTTTGAAGTCGGTAGAGAAGAATAACCAACTACAACCAACCTTTAAGAAAATCAAGTTAGTAAAATATAATAAAAAATTGGTTCATTGTTTTATTTAAATTCAGAAAATCACAAATATACATATTAATATGTACATACATACGCGTCGAATACAGAACGTCCTTTTTTTGAAGTTGGTAGGTTTTCTCTTTTATGTATTTAAGTAGATCTGGTCAAAGAAAGAATTTTGAGAAATCCTAAAGGTATCTTTTTAAATCGGATTTCACGCAGACAAAGTCGCAGGAATCAGCTATTTAATTTATTAATATTTACGTACCTACATAAATACGTTATTGACAGACATCGATATGTAGGTAAAGCAAATTGAACTAAATTGACTTAACGGAAACCGAGTTAAAATAAGAAAGTTAAAACTATGATTAACTATCTGCATTAGTTCCAAAAATCTAACATTTTTTTTTTACTTATTATAAACCAGTGCTTGACCACAATTCCACCTAGTCGTAAGTGGTGATGCAGCCCTAGATGGTAAGTCGCGCTGTCTTGACGTAACAATAGCCTATTCACTGTTGCCTCAGATTGTATTCGGATGGAAAGATTTATTTTTCTTTTTATATTTTTTATATATTGAAATTATTCCACTCCTTTGCTGTACGCATTACAAAAGACGAAGACCTTTTAGTTCTAATGCGTGGAATATCGACAACAAAGGGGTGAAGATCCGCCGACCGTCTGGTTGTCCGATGGTGGAAAGGAGAGAGATGAATTAAAACGTGTAATTCCACTTACCGAAATGCATCCTATAAAATATCGAGAGACTGACCACTCTGCGCCTATGTTCGAGGCCGACAAGAATGGTTTCAACTAAATCCAGGTCACCAAGAAGCCTCTTAGCACGTGTCTACACCGAGACCAACGCTACCAGGTGGCATTTTGCAGCACCAGCCCATATGTGACAGCAGTACTCCATGCACGACCGGACTTGCGCTTTATATAAGGTAATAAGCTGCCCCGGCGTGAAGTACCTCCGCACCAAGGACACCAAGTTTCCTTGCGCCTGCTTTGACTCTGGACTCAATGAACCACCCATAGTTGAGGTTCGGAAAAAATGTAACCCCTAACAACTAAAGGCGGTCAGTGTACTCCAAGGATACATTCCGGAAAGTAGGAGCCAAGGTGAGCGGGCTCCTTTTAGCGGTGAAAGACAAAAAGAACGACGAAAAAAAAGATGAAGAAAAAGACACGCTTGTGTTTTGGGGGCGTTAAATCTCACAAGATTGGCATCGCCCCATTCAGAGACTGGCTGTAGTGTGAGATTCACACACTAAACCATAGCCTCTCTTTCTGACTGGATTTGATCCCAACTGGCCCGGGCACTTATTTGGTATCTCTCCGCAACTCTGCAGTCGGCTCCATACCCATATATACAGGGAATGACCATGTTATTTATATGCAGCAGGAAGAGAGTTGCGGAGAGAACGGACCCCTGAGGAAAACCGGCGTTAGTCACCGCAGTATAGGATGAGCAGCCATCGAAAACGACCCGGAGAGACCATTCACTCAGAAAATCCTTCACCCAGACATCAGGCCAGGGATATGATGGTAGGAGGGGTATCCATCGGCGTCGAGTCGACGTTGAAGTACCTAGGACTCGTCCTCGACGGCCGATGGAACTTCGTTGAGCACTTCCGACGTTTGGCTCCCAAACTGGAACGGACCGGGGCTGCCTTCAGGCGGCTCCTGCCGAACCTGGGGGGGCCAAACGCCTCCTGCCGGAGGCTCTACGCGGGGATCGTGAGGTCCATGGCCCTTTACGGGGCCCCGGTGTGGGCGCGTGGTTTGGCGCGGCTTGCCGTCCACCACCTAAACGCGCCCCAAAGGGTGGTTGCCGTAAAGATGGTTCGCGGATACCGCACGATCTCCCGCGAGGCGGCGAGCCTCCTTGCCGGATTGCCGCCATGGGATCTGGAGGCGATAGTCCTCGCGCGCCTGCACGAATGGTGCGCGGAGGCACTATGCCGGGGGGAAACCCCGCTGCCGCGGCAAGTTGTCGCGCAGCGGACAGACTTCCGGCATGATCTCATGGCGACATGGAGAGAGCGACTGTCGCAACCCCGTGCTGGGCACGCCACTATAGCGGCGATAAGACCCCTCTTTGAGGAGTGGCTTGAGAGACGCCACGGCGTCCTCACCTTCCGCCTGACGCAGGTCCTCACCGGACACGGTGTGTTCGGGAGGTTCCTGCACCGAATCGGGCGGGAGGAAACGCCCGGGTGCTCCCACTGCGAGGATCGACCGGAGGACACGGTGGAGCACACCGTGGAGGTGTGCCCTGCTTGGGCGGAGCACCGCCGTGTCCTCGTAGCGGCAATAGGCGGCGGCGACCTCTCGCGTCCGGCCCTGGTCGAAGCCATGGTCCGGAGCGAGACGGAATGGGATGCCGTCACCACCTTCTGCGAAGCAGTGATGCTAGCGAAGGAGGTGGCGGAGCGGGAGAAGGAAAGAGCAACAGCTTTCCTTCCCGGCCGCCGCGGGAGACGCCCCGGGCGTCGGGGGCTATGTCGTGGCCCCCGGCCACCGCAGGCGCGGGCCTGTGGACGGCGAGCAATGGGTAGCTCGCCGTCCGTCCGTCTAACGACGACAGGCCGTGTCGACGGCGCGTTTTGTTCCACGCGCGCCTCAAAGAGCTGTCAGCAGCGTGAAGGGGCCCGCAAGGGCCGATGCCTGCCGGGGCTGCGGGCTGTTCGAAAGAGATACCGCGGCTCCGGAACGTAAGGGCACTGAAGGAACACGGATGGTTTTTAGTCAGTAAAAGTCTGACACTTCCTTCCGCTCCACCCACAGCGAAAGGCGTCATTAGATGATTTTCCATCCGCAAAAAAAAAAAAAAGGCCAGGGGATAAGCCGAACGCTGAAAGCTTGCCTAATAGACTAGCGTGCCAAATCCTGTCAAAGGCCTTCGAAACATCGAGGGAAACAGCAAGTGCTTCACCACTGTTCCCGAGGGCTTCGCCCCATATGTGAGTGGCAAACGCTAGAAGGTCCCCGGTTGATCGATTTCGGCGAAACCCGTACTGGCGATCATTGAGGAGATCATTTTTCTCTAGGTATGCTATGAGGTGGGCGTTCAATATACGCTCCAAAATCTTGCAGAGTATGGAGGTAATTGAAATTGGCCGATAGGTGGCAGGGTCGGTACGGCTACCATTTTTAAGCGTAGGCTGCACATTGGCCAGCTTCCAAGATTTGGGCAATATTCCAGTCCTGAATGAGAGGCGAAACAAGCGTGTAAATACAGGAGACAACTAAGGTGCACAGACCTTTAGAACTATAGCTGGTATACCATCAGTTTAACTAGCTTTGTTCATATCTAGACTTCGCAAGGTTTTAAGAACATCCTTGTTAGTGATACGGACCAACATAATACACATTTCATCAATACATATATACATCTGCAATTCTGATTTGCATCGAATAGGTAAGAGTAATTACAAAATCTTCGTATCGGATTTCAACAGCGTATTGCTGTAGAAAATATAAACTCGTACGTACGCAAAATATCTAGATATTGAAATATATAGTTTTGATATCAGATATTGAAACTCGAAATCTGATATACATAGATACAATTCTCAGAAAACGCGATACGACCCAGGCCTATACAGGAACAGCTATCCGTCGACGGTCAAGTTCCCGCCAAAATCCCATTTCTTTGTAACTTGCAACAAAAGTTTAGACTATAGTTCGGCCGTTCAGAGAATGCGTTCCTGACACGTTGCAATTGAACTGACGACGTAACTTTGTAATGGCGTTGCAGTTACGATAAAAATATTTTTGCTGGTTGTTTACCGTTTTAACAATTGATGAGCATTAAAACAACATTATTATATCAATAATCAATGAATGTTATAATTTTGTGCCAAACTGAGTGTCAAATAACTTGGTAAACAATATTTTTCTAAATTTATACTGCGCTATTACAAGGTTATGTCAGCGCTTTTATTTGTAGTGCTGTGCTAACAATAACAGGCAATAACAGTATCGTAATCTGTTCTTATAGAGTTATACTTTATAAAATAATACGTTTTGTTTTTCTTTTTAAGAATTTGAAAATAATGGACTATAAGATAACTGTTATTAAATATAAAAATAAAACTACGACCAAACCGAACGCGCGAAAGAAAGTAGCGTTTTTATATTTAGGTTGAAAATGGTAACCCCAAATGGCGTTATGGGCCGCCATTTTGTGACGCTAAAACAGTCGTCTGTTGTCGTTTCGTGCGCATAGACCACATTCTTCAAGTGTTTTCGATCTGCCTTTATTTAACTACCCGGCTTTCGTTTAATGGACTGTTTCTGCTTTTCAAACTGACATCGGTGTTAAATCGGACTTCGATTGTGTTTTGTATTGCGTTCTTTTTACTTTTGGTGCATAATAATGCCTAAACGTGGACAAACATTGAAAAATGGGGCCCGTGAGTTAATCATCAAGCTGCAAGATTACTTTGAGCGGGAGTGGCAAAATGGCGGACCCCTGTTACCTGTCCAACAAGTACAAGAACGCGTCTCTCAGGTGCTTGGAGTTAGCAAACGAACGATAACAAATATTAATAAAGAAAAGTTCGGCTCTACTGGCACGGAAGATAATATTTTACGTACTCCGAAGAAGAAACGTAGAACTAAACTCGTGACAGATATTGACACCTTTGACGCCGATGCAATCAGAAATCATATATATAGTTACTATTCCAGAAATGAATATCTCAACAGGAAGAAGCTTTTGGCATCGTTAAGAGAAGCCGGACTGTTTAGCGGGGGTAAAACTGCTTTAACCAAAATCTTAAAAGATAGTGGTTTTTCGTATAAAAAAAGAGACAAAAGAAAAATTTTATTAGAACGATACGACACAATTTTAAAACGGATAAGTTTTTTCAGAGAAGCAAAAAATATTGATAACTGGGATAATGTCGTGTTCATTGACGAGACATAGCTAAACGCCAATCACATGGTTTCCCGTTCTTGGACGGTTGATACACAAGCGTCGACGTCGAAAGTACCAATGGGTAAAGGGGCCTGTCTGATAATATTCCACGCAGGTTCTGCAAAATACGGCTTTGTGGAGAACGCGTTACTGGCATTTCAATCAAAAACCACAAATGACTACCACGAGGAAATGAATGGCACTACATTTAAAGAGTGGTTCCAGAACGAGCTTTTGCCCAGCCTACCAGAGCCTTCTGTAATATTCATGGATAATGCCTCCTATCACTCGGTTCAAATACAGAAACCACCTACCCAAGCTAATAAACAAGAAGAAATGGTGGCTTGGTTACAAGCAAAAGGCATTGACGCAAATATGCAGATGCTAAAACCTGAGCTAATTAAATTAGTTAAAGAAGTTAAGAAAATAAAGCGGCAAATGTGCGATACGAAATCGATGAACTGGCTCTGGAGTACGGTCATCGCGTTCTACGAATTCCACCGTATCATTGCCAATATAACGCGATTGAGCTAACCTGGGCTCAAATAAATGGTTACGCCGCCCGCCACAATACTTCCCCGCCATTCAGCACGAAAATGATGATGACCCTATTAAAAGAAGCCTGCGGGGAAGTCACAAGAGATGATTGGGCAAAGGTTGTTGA